>ML787419.1:222794-319544 GCA_009831015.1 Picea engelmannii
AACACCAACTTTTCCTGAAACAATCTAAATGTGCTTTTGGCGCCTCAGAATTCGAGTACTTGGGTCATCTTATTGGTAAGAACAACGTCAGGGTGGATCCTAAAAAGATTGAAGCTATGAAAGACTGGCTTCACCCACATAATCTCAAAATCTTGCGAGGAATTTATGGCTTAACAGGTTATTATTGCAATTTTGTTAAGAATTATGGAAAGATTGTGACACCTCTCACCGCACTCCTTAAAAAGAACTATTTCACTTGGATTCCAACAATTGCTCATGCTTTTCAAACCTTCAAGATGGCCATGTGCACCACTCCAGTCCTATCCCTTCTTGATTTCACAAAGACCTTTGTCCTGGAATGTGATGCTTCAGAGAAAGGTATTGGCATTGTCCTTATGCAAGAGGGTCGGACTTTGGCCTTTACTAGCAAACAATTGTCTGAACGAAATTTGGGAAAATCAATCTATGAAAAGCAAATGTTGGATATTCTGCATGTCGTTGATTTGTGGTGCCCTTATATATTGGGGCAATGCTTCCAAATTAAGATAGATCATCAAAGCCTAAAGTGTTTTCTGGAACAACGCATTTCCTCCCCAGAGCAACAATAATGGGTGACTAAGCTCTTTGGATATGATTATGAGATCATTTACAAGAAAGGAAAAGACAATGTGGTTGCAAATGCACTTTCCTGAAAATATGAAGATGAAGGCTCCATTTTTTCTCCCTCCTTCATTGTACCATATTGGCTCCAAGCCGTTCACCAGGAATGGCTACATGATCCCAAAATTTTGCATCTGATACAACAATTGCAGTCCAATTCTCCAGTTTCCCCAGGGTAATCTTGGCTCCATGATGAGCTTCGATACAAAGGTCGTTTGTATTTAAGTAAACAGTCAAAACTTAAATCCACGGTGCTTTCTAAGCTTCATCCTACACCCACAGCTGGGAACTATGGGTTTACTAAAGCCTATGACAGGGTCAAACGTTCTTTTTTCTGGGATGGTATGAAACAAGACATTCGTAATTTTGTGGTTGAATGTGATGTGTGTCAATGCAACAAGGGCGAAACAATCAAATCTCTTGGCACACTACAACCGCTTCTGATTCCCCCTGCTATTTGGAGGGATATCTCTATGGATTTTATTACAGGCTTACCTAAATTGGGCAATAAATCAGTCATCATGGTGGTAGTTGATTGCCTTTCCAAGTATGCTCATTTTTGTGCTCTTCAACACCCGTTTACAGCATCCACAGTGGCTCATCTTTTCATGGATCAGGTCTTCAAGCTTCATGGCATGTCGCATTCTATTGTTTATGATCACGACCCAACTTTCACCAGTAATTTTTGGCAAGAACTATTCAAGCTACAAGGCACATATTTGAAGTTTTCATCCCCAGACATATCATCCCCAGACAGATGGTCAAACTGAAGTTTTCAACAAGTGTTTGGAAACATATTTGAGGTGTTTTTCATCGGAAAAGAAAAATCAGTGGGGTAAATGATTACCCCTATCTGAATGGTGGTACAACACTTCATACCATACATCTACCCTCATGACTCCTTTTGAAGCAGTATATGGAAAAAATCCACTGTTAGTTCTCTCATAATTTCCGGGTGTCTCAAAGGTCCAGGCGGTTGACCAAATGCTTACAGTTCGAGAGGCTATTCTCTGTACCCTCAAAGAGAACTTGGTCATGGCCCATAATCGCATGAATCAACAAGCATATCAAGGTCACTCTGAACGTCATTTTGCATAAGGGGATCATGTGTTTCTTCGACTGCAACCTTACAAGCAAACTTACCTCAAGGTCGACCATTGTTAGAAGCTGGCGCCCAAATTTTATGGTCACTATACAGTTCTCAAGCATGTGGGACAGGTGGTCTATCAGTTATCTTTGCCCAGTCATTTTAAGTTGCATCATGCTTAAAGAAGGTGATTGGAACTGAGTGCCAAACTCAAACCAGCCTTCCCGAGTTGGACGAAGAAGGCTCCATTTGGATACAGCCACAAGTAGTTTTGGACCGGCGTGAGAATTTCCTCATCAGTGAACCATCAAGGAACTATTAGTCCAGTGGAAAGATACAACTCCAGCAGATGCCACTTGGGAACCAGCCACCATTCTGCAGCAATTTCCACATCTCAAGCCTTGAGGACAAGGTTGTTTTTAAGGGGGAGGACATGTTAGGGACCTAACATCGTACATAGGTAGAACAATGTATTCTGATATAATAAAGGTCAATATTAATAAGGCCTTGCAATAAAGTAAAATAAGTCTAATGTAAGAAGAACTAATAGAAGCTTTCGCTTCTAGAAGGATCTTCCTCTAGATGTTTGTCTTGATCGACATATTTAGTATAAATAGGAGTCGAGGGTATGAGAACCCTAGCTTGAATATTATTGTAATAGATCTCTGCTCAACTGGAGGTTTCCCCCTCGAAGAGGCAAGTGAACATTGCTCTCAGTAATCGAAGTTCTCTTTCTGGTGTTACTTTGTTATCATTTCAGTATTATTGTAGTGTTATTCTAGTTATATTGTTGTTCACCTGCCATTTCTAGCATTTTATTTATGTTTTGCATACTTTTTAGATCTGGCATATTACATTATTTCTTGTCTGAACATTTCTTCCATACGCTCTGCAATCTACAACTTTATGTCCAAAGTTAGTACAAATAAAACAATGACCATAAAATAAATTTGCATACCTGGGAGTGAATTACCTTCTTTTTGGTGTAGTCCTTTTGAATTCCTATCTTGGTTGATCATGATCATGATAAGAGCTTCTTTGTGTATTGAATGTTGATGGTCTTCTTGAATATATATCTCTATCATTTTTCTTTGATTCTGGTTAACCATGATTCCTTCCTTTGAGTACTTTTGCATAACTCTTACTCTTTTCTTCATTCTTCTTCTCTAGAAACATGGAGTGCTTCTCTTCAACATTCTCTATTGATGATGTGGATGTTTTTGTCTCTTCAACTTTATTTTTGATCTTGGCGATTTTGGCTCTCAATGTGACAACTTCTTCTTCAAGCTTCTCAACCTCTTATTCTTTATTCATCATCTGAATCTTCATGACTTCTCATGTTTGCTTTGCTTCTTCAAGTTGGATCTTCAAGGAGATGATTTCCTTTTCAAGTCTTCTTTCTTCTTGACCAATTTTTTCTTCAAGTTGATTTAAGTCCTCAGTTATTTCCTTAAGATGATCTGTAAGAATATTCTTTCTTTTCTTTTCTTCTTTTCTTTGGGCTTTCAAACACTACTTCACTTACATTGCATCATTTCTTAGTGATGTTATTTCATCTTCCAAAATTTGTTTTTCTTCCATCTGACTTTTGTATGTTTCTTCAATATTTATGCCTTCATCTTCAAAATTATTCTTGACTAATTGTTCCTCAAGTGACTTGTTTTTATTTCTGTCTTTCACTAATTCATCTAAAGCACTGATTAGTTTTTCTTCAATATCTATTATGCCTTCTTCATAGTCTTCTTCTTCTAAATCTGTCTGACATGATGAACATATTTATTCTTGTTTTTTTCTTTCATTATCATTCTCTGGATTTGTGATGGGATATTCCTCAAATTATATATTATGTAGCTTATCCCAAAGTTCTTTAGCTGATGAACATTTTCCAACCTTTTCTTTTACCAAATCAGGTAATCCTTCCATGATGAAATCAATTGCAATTTTTTTGTTTTTTTTCAATTCATTCTTGGTTGTAGTCTTTGTCTTCTTTATAGAAATGTATTCTTGTAACAAATGAGTACCAAACATCATACCCTTGTGCATGTAAAAATGTTTTCATTTTTTTTCTCCACATATCATACTTTAGACCATTATAACCATTGAACTGTGGTATTCCATTTCTATTAAAAAAAATGTTCTATGTGATCTTCCTTCCAATGGTTAAATTGTTTTCTTGAAGGACCTGCTCTGATACCAATTGTTGGAATACCTGTTGGAGCACTTATATCGCTTTTAACCACAAAATATATTATTCAACTTTATCAATAGTATTCAATAGTTTATCATCAATGTATCATCTATGATTGGATTCAATATATCATGAGCATATAATCATAAGCAACATCACATTAACAACATCACACCAAATACACAGTACACTAGAATTTATGTGGAAACCCAAATGGGAGAAAACCATGGAATTATTTCTTATATATCAAAGAATACATTCATTGGAAGCACCAACTTCCCAATTCTCCTACTTCAACTGGAAGGAGGCTACGACCCCCTATTTTTAGGATCCAACCTAAAGGAAGCTACAAATCCCTAAATTATCTGGCTCCAACCAGAAGGATGATAAAACCCCTTGATTCTCAGGCTGCAACCTAAAGGAAGCTACTACCCCCTTTCCTTGCCTCGTCTTGCTACCCAAAAATATAAATGTAGACCAACTATCATTACAACATTCACTACCATTGTCACTTCCATTGTCACTATCACTACCATTGTCATTGTCATTTGCATTGTCACATCAACTTGTAACCTGTCAACCTGTCACTGTATCCAACCTGTCACTGTCACCAACCTAATCATTGTATCCAACTTGTAACATAAACCTGCCACTGATCAAACCTATCACATCAACCTATCACTGATCAACATGTCCATCATGCCACCATCACCAATACTCAACTGGATCCTCTCACATGGATCGTATACCAAGGATACCTCTCAACTAGATGTACAACATCACCAACACATGCCTCTACCAGGCATGTACCAATATCACCAACATACCATCACAACTTATGTGTCTCAACCATGTACCAAAGAATGTATCAAACCATCAACATGTACCATACCAAGCATCAATCATGTACCACAACCTATACCACATCAAGTTCATCAACCATGCACCAACACCTGTATCGAACCTTGCATCAACCCTACACCAATACATGTACCAAACTGTGCATCAACCATGAACCATAACCTGTACCATATGCCTCAACCATCAACAATGTACATAAACACCATGCCAAATACCAATCTTATACCATACCATATATCAACAATGTATCTCAACCATATACCATATCACTCAATCATACCATACACCATGTACCATAGAATATATCAAGCAAGTATCGTCAATGGTGTACCTCAACAAAGTACCAACATCACCAAGATATGTATCTCATACATGTGTTTTCATATGCCAAGTGTATTTCTCAACAATGTATGAATATCAATGACAACCATACACCATGTGCCAATGTTTCAATAGTATACCAAGAATAATCCTCAAGAATATAACATCATCACCATGTCACCAAACTAGATACCAAGATATCAATACAACCAAGATGTACTACTGACCAATGTACCATACCAATATCACCAAGATGTACCATGCATCAACAAGACATGCCTCTCAGACATGTACCATACCATCACTAAGCATATTATATAATCACATAAGAATACATGTAACATGTATTGACCTATTGTACTGTAATATTGACCTGTAACACTGTCACGACCTTCAACAATCTGGTACCAACATATGTACCATATTTGTCTTAGCCTCGCAAGACTAGGACTCTCTGTCACATGGGACCTTGTGTAACGTGCTCTAGAAAACCCACGGGGGTGCCTCACGTGACACCCTCAAGCTGACCTGTGAGGGCCTAACTATTTAGGGTTAGAAAGAAACCCTAGCAATTTGTAGCTCCGAAACTTTTTCTCTTTCCTCGTACTTTCTCCATTGTCTCTAGATTCACAAATAGACCAAAATGTTAGACCATAACATTCTCTCAATATAGATATTCAATGTAAGTGTGTAGAACAAATGAATGTCTCATGATGTGTATTTATACTTTTTCAACCAACACCTTTTACTCAATTTAGGGTCGACATGTACTTTCTTTTTATAACAACTTTACCCTTTAATTAATTCACTTGTAACGAACTAGGGGTTTCTTGACCATTCTTTGGGGCTTCTAACTTCACAAATTGAATATCTCCCTAACTGTGATGAACCACATGGTGTACCACCTATCACCGGAAACAACATGACAAGGACTATCCATATATAAGTGTCTTAACTACATTTACATTGTCTTTCATGTCCTTATTCCTCAAACAACTTTGAGTCTCATCACCACAGCTATGGGGCTTCAAGTAGACTTCATCAAATTCACCGATCACATCTGTTGACATCAACCACTCTTGTTGAAATCAATGAAAACTAACTTGACATCAATATCAACCATGTCTTTAGGGCTTCCAGACTTCTCTAAAGGTTGACATCAATCTCCAAGCGTTGACATCAATGACAACCAACTATCCAAACTAATTTTCCAACAACCCCCTCTTCTTCTCTTTAATTTTTCAATTGGATTCCTGGTATGGGCCATGGCCCTATTAATACTTTTTTTTTTAGATCTAATGGTGCATCCCTTTAGTTTTCTCCTTCCTTTGTTTCATGTTTTAGTTTATGAGGCTTACCTTAAAGAATATTTTCTAGGTTCATAGGGCGTAGAGCCTCTTCTCTCCTTTTGTGTGGGTCCTCTATAAGGTGTTTCCTCCATGTTCTCTCCTCCTATGCATGAGGCTTTAAGGTTTAATATTTTCCATCTATATTCATGATTCATGGTTGTGACTATGAGGTTATAGGGTTGCAACCCCTTTCTCTTCCCTTTGCATTGGACTACTTAGTGGGGTTTTGGAAGGGTGTGGCCCATGACTCCATGGCCAATTTCCCAAGGCCGCAACCATGGATTCCATGGCCATCCCCTTGGGGCTCATCCATGGTCACCATGGCCTATAGCCCCAAATTCTTATTCAACCATTGTACTATATGCACCTAAAAAGTATTGTTTCAATTTTTTTTTCTTTGTTTTTTTGTTTTTTTTTGTTTTTTTACTATAACTCAGATATTTAAATGCAAATCCATAAAAAACAAATATTTAATCTCTCTGACTTTGATTTCTATTTCTCTATTTTTGGTTTTAAATGTGAACAAATTCTCCTTCCATAGACATTTCAGGATTTTATTTGTACATTTTTCCTTCTCAATCTATAAGGTAGTTTCCTTAGGGCTATATACATGTTTCCTCATTGGTTGTAGATTTTCTACCATGAATTACATAATTTAGTCCCAATTTCTAGCCTTTTCTTCATGTAAAAAGATAAAGGGAATTTCTCCTTACAAAGCAATAATTTTTTGGGTTATTGTCCTGGTTTAATGAGTCGATTTACTTGTTTTCTTACACGATTAAATTTTTTGTTTATACTTTGGTACTGAAATTCCACAGTTCATAATAATAGGTAGGTCCTTAAGGATTTAGTTTTCAAACTACATCTCTGATAGTATGTTTAAAAACCTTCAACTTCCTAACAAATTAATGGGTGGTATTAATTATAATTATCTATCAATTGTTGTTCTATTCATTCTTGTAGCATATGAAATTTAGAGCACTAGTTTCAATGTACATTTTTTTTAATTTTACAATGTAAAACTATAGTTTAAGACTAAGAATTAAACATATCATTGAGGTTGTCAAGCATAACATATAGCCATAAATCCTACAACAATTAATCTTAAAATTCCAACACTTAACCTATAGTTGGGAAATGAATTTTTTAAAGCATTGAACAATTCACTAATAAGTTATGAATAGTTTATTCTTCATCTAATTGACAACAAATTTCATGGTGAAACAAGAAGTAGAATACCTCAATTTCTAAAAGATTTATGCAGTCCAACTCCTTCTCCAATGTTTCCCAAATTGGATTTAATATTCCTAGCCAAACTAGAATCTTATTCAACTACCTAGATACAAGAAACCTAAGGGTTTCCTAGCCCTATGTGCCCATGCTCTAACAACAAAAACTAGATTACCAATATCATGTATAATTGACTCAATAATCAATGCAAGCTCAAGTCCCCCAAAGAGAATTATTTTGGGAAAATGGCTTGAAAAATATTGTAATTTTGTAGTCAATATGGATCGTTCATCATTAGGTCGTATATTTGACGATAGAGGTTATGTTAGTGCCTTTTTTCCCTATAATGGAACCCTATTTTTATGGGGGCATTGTATTAGGGTTAATGATGGGTTTACCGTCAATGGATTATGGACCCATGGTATTAGGTAACCCATGGTACTTTCCCATAGAATTATGTGTGATGAAGCCTATTTAAATTATGTGATTGTGTGTAATATTATTGTGTGTTTGAGAGAGGATATTGTGAGAGAGTGAAGAGGAGGTTGAAATGGATGTGTTGTAGGTTTCATCCCTTCATTTTACTAGATAGAATAAAGGAAGGATTGCTTTTTTCTCCATGGACATAGCCCATATCAGGTGAACCACAAATATTGGTGTCTCTCTTGTATTTTGTTCTTCTTTGTTTTATTTCGACATTTCTTTTGATTTTTTTTAATTTTATTTATCTGTGATCCTATTCCTAACAACTGGTATCAAAGTTGAAGGTCTCTTTGGATGATAAACTCGTAGGAAAGGAGGGTTCCTAGTTCAAGTGGTAGCAATGGCGAAAGAAGGAAAGTTTAGGGTCAAGAAATTGAACGGTTGAAACTACTAGTTATAGAAGATGAAACTGGAGGACTATTTATATACGAAGAATCTTTCACTACCATTGGGAGGAATAATAAATAAATCAACGACTATGAAGGATGAAGAATGAGAGGTTCTTGATAGAAAGGAACTATGAACAATACGACTCTGCTTGGCAACGCCAATGGCTTTCAACATTTCAAAATAAAATACAATGGAGGATATGATAAAGGAATTGGAGAAACTATATGAAAAACCATCATCCTCCAACAAGGTATTTCTTATGAAGTGTTTATTTAATATGAAGATATTAGAATGTGGGTCTTTTGTTGATCATTTAAATGACTTAAACATGGTCACCAATTAGTTAAGTTTTGTAGGAGTAAACTTTGATGATGAGGTTAGGGATCTTTTGATTTTGTGTTCATTTCCATAAAGTTGAAATGGCTTGATCATGGTTGTGAATAAGTCGAACTAGGGAAGGTTAGGTGGTGAATGGTGACAGGTCTTACTCCTCGCTACTAGGGGAGGAATAAGATGTGTTGAGTTTAGAGGATATTTTGTGGAGAATAAGATGGAGGAGTCGTCGTTGCAGCATGAAAGTGAATTGGAGGAAGGGGAGGTTAGTAAGAGAGGTAGTAAAATAGGAGAAGGTTGAGTTTGACCTTGCCACTCCACCACATCCTAGATAATAATGAAGTGATTCTCTTTCCTGATGTGTGGACTTGTGTAATTATGTCTCTAGTTCAAACACTTTAAAGTTTGATGATGTTTTTGGTGTTATCCTTAGCAAGTAAATGTTATGGAAAAGCACATGTGAGACATCAGGTAATGATTTGATTGTGGAAAAAAAGGGAAGAAAAAGGGAGAGAGGAAAGAGCCCAGGGAATCATGGGAATTCTAAGAAGGGTAGATTTAAATCTAGAGGGAAGTTGGATTTTTGGCATTACGGGAATAAAGGACACCTAAAGAATATTGTTGGTCTCATAAAGGAAAACAAGGAGATGGACATCAGGAGAATAATCAGGAAGCAAAGGTAGCAAGTGATGTGTTGCAAGATGCTTTAATCCTTTCAGTAGATAATAATATTGATTCTTGGATGCTAGACTCAAGGGATTCATTTCATGCCACACCCCATAGGAAATATTTTCAAGACTACGTTCAAGGTGATTTTGGATAGGTTTATTTGGGTGATGATAAACCATATAAAATTACTGGAAAGGGTAAGATACAAATAAAATTATAGAATGGAAATCAATGGTTGTTGAAAGAGTTGAAGCATGTTCCTAATTTGAGAAGAAATCTAATTTCAATAGGGCAGTTGGATAATGAAGGTTGTACAATTACATTTACAATAAATTCATGGAAGGTTGCTAAAGGATCATTAATAATAGAAAAAGGAGAGAAGGTTAAGTACATTGTATTTATGTACCAGTAAAGTTGACTCTTGTATTGATTTAGTTTCTACATGAGTGAATACAACATTATGGCATCACAAGCTTGGGCACATGAGTGAGAAGGGGATGTAGATTTACCACTCAAGGAATTTGTTGCCGGATTTGAAACATGCATTTGTAGGTGTAATTTTTTATTTTATTCACTCATAACAAGCATATAACTTAAGGTAGGGTGGCTAAAGGTCAAGGAGGCAAAATAAACATCAATATCTCGATTATTTTCTCTCAGGTACAAGACCATGTTCTTCACTTTCTCAACTACACTTTGCGTTGCGTTAGGACCCTCTAGTGCATGTACATGCCATTTACCCTTACTTTATTATATCATAACTAATTATTTATGTCTCTACATATACTAATTCCCTAATTTACTTTACCAAATATTCTTAATATTTATTTTTTTATTTTAATTTTAGTTTGTAGAAAATTATATATATATATATATATATAATTTTCTACAAACCCATTTTTAAAATGAAAATCCATTAAAAACATATATTTAATCTCTCTAACTCTAATTTCTATATCTCTGTTTTTGGTTTTACTAGTGAATAAATTCTCTTTCCATAAACATTTCAAGATTTATTTGTACATTTTTTCTTCTCAAGCTATAAGGTAGTTTACTTAGGGTTATATATTTGTTTCCTCATTGGTTGTACATTTTTTACCATTAATTACATAACTTAGTTCTAATTGTTAGTCTTTTCTTCATGTAAAAAGATAAAGGGAATTTTTCCTTACAGAGCAAAACAATTTTGGGTTATTGTCCTAGTTTAAACAATCAATTTACCTATTTTCTTATACAGTTAAATTTTGTGTTTACACTTTGGTACTGCAATTTCATAGTTCATAATAATAGGTAGGCCCTTAAGGATTTAGTTTTCAAACTACATCTCTGAGAGTATGTGTAACGACCTTCAACTTAATTAATGGGTGGTATTAATATTAATTATCTATCAATTGTTGTTATATTCATTCTTCTAACATATGAAATTTAGAGCACTAGTTTCAATGTACCTTTTTTTTTTAATTTTCTATTGTAAAACTATAATTTAAGCCTAAGAATTAAACATATCATTGGCGTTGTCAAGCATAACATATAGGCATAAATCCTAAAACGATTAATCATACAATTCCAACAATTAACCTATAATTGGGAAATGAATTTTAAAGCAATTTACTTGAAATTCATTGAACAATTCACTAATAAGTTCTGAATAGTTTATTATTCATCTAATTGACAACGAATTTCATAGTGAAACGAATTTCATAGTGAAACGGGAAGGAGAATACCTTAATTTCTAACAGATTTATGTAGTCCAACTCCTTAACCAATGTTACCCAAACTAGATTTAATCCCCCTAGCCAAACTAGGATCTTATTCAACTGCCTAGATCCAAGAAACCTAAGGGTTTTCTATCCCTATGTTTCAATGCTCTAACAACAACAACAACTAGCTAACCAATATCCCATAGAATTGACTAAATAATCAATGCAAGATCAAGTCTCAATCAGTTCATAGTTTTGTCTCCTTCTTATACTTTTTTCTAATGGTTTTTCTACTACAAATGCTTAACCCTTTTTCCTTGTATTTTGTGCACTTATACCTTTATTCCACCACCTTCCAAATCTTCCACCTTTCACATCACATCTCCTCAAGGAAAGAGTAGGTAGCCCTTTTTCTTAGGAAGGTAAAAATAATAACAAAATAATTCATATTTTAATGAAGTCTTACATGCACCTACTCACATGTAATAAGGTTGTGTTTTCACCTTAGTTCAATGCCAAATTATAATTACTTTTATGGTATATGGTTCACACAATCCAACCTATAATGAATGAAATCTATCTTATAAATGATATTTTATAATCCTATAATATAATTTTTATTTCCACCCATATTGTGTAACATCCTCAGTTTTAGTCCCCATAAATTATAATGTAATTGAGTAAATGTGAATTAGGTTGGTCAGCCAATATGTTTGGGTGAGACAACCTGTATGGATTGATATGACCAAGAGATGATCCATGTAAAATGTACAATGAAATAATTAATAAAAATAATGACCATTGGTTGTGATACGAGAAGGACCTTAATATTGGGGGGTTATGAGTCCACGAGAGTTGGGGCCAAAGGGTGATCCAAGGGGAAAACCCATTTTGTTTGTCTAATTTGATGTACCATTACCATTTAATCATCTCTTTGACTTATAAGAAACTCAATCACTAAATGCATGTAAGAGGTTGGGTGAGGAAGTCATTGTTGAGTAAAAAGGTATGGAGTACCTTACTCAATCATTTGTGAATCTTACTTGGCTAGAGTAAGATAGTTGGGAATGTCACCTAGGGTTTATAGCCTTAAAAAAAAAAACTTTGATTCACGAGTAATAAATACTAGGAACCAATGTTGGTATTTTTTTTATCATTCAAATGTGCAAAAGAAGAAAGTAAAAAAAGAAAAAGTATATGTATTGTGTACAAGACAAAGAAATAAATGAGATAACAATCTGTAAAAGGAACATAATAATACACAAGTGAGACAAAATCAACAATCTGGTTTATTTATTGATTTCATTCTGAATTACAAAACTAATCCTATTTTCAAACCCCTGTGAGGATCTGGACCAAGATTAGATTTAGAAGCCTTAGATGGGCACCATACAAAAATACTCTGACAACAAGAAAGGATTGAGACTAAAGATTTGGATCAGCTTTTCCACAGAAGCATCATTTATTGACTCTGCAAAATATTACTTATCAATCATGAAACTTAATCCACAAACAAATAAGAATACACAGACAACCTAAGATAAATGATCCAACTTTCTATAACAAGTTGTTGAAGTGTGTGACTCAATATTTAAATCCTTCTACCTTCAATAAGACCTTGTTGTCAACAAGAGGGTTAAGATTTCTGGAAAACTCAGAATGAATGAAAATGATAATCTCACAAGTATAAGAGTAGACCTTATATATATAAAAAAATTCATTGCTCTCTCTCCCCTTTGTCTCTTTTTTAATGAGCTTTTATCTCTTCCAAAAGAGGTTGTGGTAGTTGAAACTACATTTTTAGTTAAGTGTTAATTAACTTAACACAAATTTGAGACAAGTGATAATAAATAATAAGAGTATATTAAATAGTAACTAATGGGTGCGACCCCTTAACTATTCTCTTAACAAAAGTCCTTTTAGTTACGATTCCCTCCTTGTTACTCCATCATTTAATTGAAATATTCCATCAATCAAAATCCACGCAATGTGTATTTAAATTATATATATATTAAAAAATGTTTTATCATCCATAAAACATGTTGGTTGTCCAAAAATATATATGTACCTATGCTGCCCAAAATAAAACATAATATCCATCCATAAAACACAAATAAAGTTGTTCAAAAAATTTCCATAGCAATTAAAATCCATATTTACTATGAGAGGCAATCTGCCTCTTCTCACCACTTGTTTTCTCTGATTTATCTGTTGATTGGAATTTTGTAACAAGGGGTTGATTTGAACCTTGGGGATGAATTTCTCTGAGGACATGTGACTTTACATCATTATGATGGGCATGAGTAATAACTGACTCTAAAGATTCCTTAAAGGACTTAGAGGGAGAAACCACTTCCTTTCCTTTATCTGTTGGAAGCTCGGGGATGGAAGTCTTCAATTTCTTGTTGGAATGAGAAGATTGGAAATGGGAGATAACATGGTAAACTTGGGCATGTTGATTCAATGGAGGTGGTAGAGGTAATCATAATGAGATAGTGGGCCAACCATGGTGGTGAATTACAGGTTTCTACCCAATTTCTTGCCACCTATCATTCATGGGTACTTTAGGTTGAAGAGAGACATGGGCAGGGACATGGACATTTGATAAACTCTAGAGAGGTTGAAAAGGGGGTCTCTTGGGCCTATGGTGGGGTTGTATGACTCCTTGGACAACCAAGTTGAAAAACCCATCTTGAAGTAGTTGTTCTAATTACTGAGGGTCAACATCAAAGTGAATAGAAAATTGTGACCTTTTATGACCTCTTTGCCAGAAATTTTTTATGCCCCTTTTCCATGACTAGCCCTGTTAAAAAATCTCATATCTAAAAGAAATTCAATCAGAGTATGAATTAAAATGACTAATCTATCATCAAACACTCTTCCTTAAATAAAATTGAAATATTGTCTTGTTTCATCCATACACAGGAGTACATGCAGTCCATTCATAATTCTGCACAAAATAACCATAAACACTTGCCAACTTGATCCATAATGCATTAGAATAGGGAATTACAGTGATATTGGGAATATGGGAGGAATTTTAATGAATGTAAAGTGATTTCATGATGGGAGACTGAATATGAATATTGTTCTATACAAAAACAAATATTTAATCATGGCACATTCCTAACATCCACATCATCAACACCATTATTTGCAAGCTATAACCGTTGCGTTTTGATCCTTCATTGAAATTTTGTCCCCTTATTCTTTTAAACTCTTATAATAATGGAACATGGGGAAAATAAAATGTTTTGGGATAGATGAGGGATTTGTAATGTGCATAAAATGAAATAATGAAAGGGAAATGAAAATGATCCATGTTCTTCATTATACATTGATCATCATAATCAACCTCTATTATAATAAACCTTTGTTGATAACCTTTAAGCCACTAGCTGATTCTAATCAATTTTCCAATTTAATAATATCCATACAACAACACCCAAGTTCTTATCAACATATGTCGAAATTCCACCAAACCAAATTCATCACCTGATTCTCAACAAAATAATGCATTAGATTATGCCCTCCTAAATTAATTGCACATCATCTTGTAGGATGGAAACTGATAAAAAGTTTGGTATCATGTTGTTGTGACATAAACTACAGAGGTAAACATAAATAGCAAGTTGTGGTAGGCTAATACAACAAGAAACTATTTTTGTCTTTCATCAAACAAAACCAAAATACTTCCCATAATCCTTCATCATTGTAGCTTATACTATCCCAATAATTCCTATGCTTTACTATTGAAACTTATGAGAATTCTGCAGAGGTTGACCTTCAACAATAGGTCGTTTATAACAATTGTAACCATAGTGAAAATATCGACATCTTCATGTGAAACCAAAGAGGACTATGAACCAAAAACTTTCATGATTGAGTAATGATGAAACATGGAAACTCTTGTTGGGATTCACAAAGACACTTCATAGAAGGTGAGTCGAAAGGCATGCAAGAATTTTTCAATGATATCCAAAACAACCAACAAGTCGAAACAATGAGAGGCCACCCAGGTTCGAAACTCAAATTTTAGTCAAGGATTAAACTTATATACAGTGAGGAAGTAAACCATGATGAGGGAAGAATAGAAAATGAGGGTTTATAGATCAAGTCGAAAACGAGCCAACAGAGGAACAATTACCAGTGGTAGCCACCACATATTTTCCCAACTGTACCTACAACTCCATATTGTTGGGTTGGAAGGCCAATGAAACCAAAACTTCCCACATAAAACCCAAAATTCCAGAGCTTATTCACAATTTCATTGTTAAAACAAAACCTTTTGCCTTAGCAAGCAAGCTCACAAAGGCGTGATACATATCCATGTTGGATTTCGAACAGAACAAACTCTTATTTTCCAAGATAAAAAAAGAAATGACAGTAATAATGAAAATGCACAAGGAGTGTCAACTTCCACCAATTTTTCACCATTAGCTATGATGCCACAAAAAAAATGCAAAACCTCCAAAGTCCAAGCGTAACTACAGCAGAGGAACATGGGTATTCCATAACAAAGAAAACCTAGAATTGTCTTCTGTATAGACCCATAAAAAAAATAGAAATTAAATTTACACTGGTGAATACCACAACCAATTTTTAACAGAAACAACATATCTACCATATACATATCCAATAACCTAATATTTCATTGCCAAGTTTCACACAAGGTGAATAATAAAACTCATATGGTTTCATCACAACAAGAACTCAAATGGAGAATTCCATAAAGTAAAGAGTGTTTTGTTTCGAACCCAATTATCTACATAGAATGGAATACACAAAACCCATGTCGCCACCCCATTCATAATTTCGGTCCTTAACAAAAAACCTGCAATCTTCTTACAGTCACCATTTGAACCAGAAATCAAAATACACACTACATGCAAACTTCCAGAGCCAATATTTCACTTTTAATCAAAGCAGAGTTAAACAATTTGATGCATGGAGAAGCCAAAAGAATCATACCTATGGAAAATTGCTTATTAACCTCGAGAGAAAACCAAATCCTTGACAATGGCCAAAAAAATCGAAACAATAGTTGACAACATTTCCCAAAACTCCAAATGAATGACATAACAAAAGGTGGTGTAGTTCGTAATGGAGGAAGAAAAATGTGCATTTACTGCATGTCATTTCTACCACCTCCAACATTCAATGTTTCCAACTACTCAATCCATGGTGGAGCACACTTAGCGCATCAAATATTGACCAAAACACAACATATGCCTTATAAATTTTATCGCCTACCACCATACAATGTCAATCATATATTATACCAAAAGTATATGCATTCACCATAACATATTGCAACCAACTTTTGTATTTGTATCCCACATTCATTTCAATTCGAAGTAAAACCATAGTATAATAGTAATGACCCATGCCCATAATATGTAACATAAAATAATACTTATGTTTTTTGCACCAAAGTTTGACTTAGAATTTGTATTTGATGATATGTCAAATCCTTAATACCCTCCTATAGTAACTCACCATCAAAAAATAGATAAAAACACTTTTAAACTCATATTGCAAGCATAAACAACCACCAAATCTATAAGCGATAAGACCATGGATGCCCCTTTTCTCTATTGGCGAACATTATGAATTCCTTCACCAGTCATATATGTCAAAATCATGTTACCAAAGTTAGACCAGAACCAAAACCTTGGCAAAATTTATATGCCAATTAAAGGGAATCAATTTTACTTGTTTGTTTTTAAGGGGTCCCACCTACTAGTTATTATTATCGATAATAGAAATAATAGTGCATTGCAACTTATTTGCAGGCAGGACTCATGTTGTGCTTTTGTGTGTCAACAAACTGGCTACTCCATAGGGAAATCTGCTTATATCAGATTGAGAACTCAAAATCTTTGGTTTGAATGAACTCAGTAGGGGTGTATAACAATAGAAACCAGTTAAATAATTGTGCAATAGGGGGGAAAAGATGGAATCGAAAGGATGCATGGACTAGGACTTTGTGGAATAACTCATGGAAATTGAGATGTATGAGTGGGTTTGGTCTTGTTTTCACAATAATTATAGAAACCATATCATGTTGTTGAACTATAAGTATTCAATCTTTGTTGCAAACCCTATTTGATATGCTCTTGTAAAATAAGAATGGAATGAAGAAATGGAAAGGAGATAGAGGGAAAATAAAAAGCCATCTAGTTAATAGCAAAATACAATTGAAGGTATACTCCACCAGTATTTCAAAGAATAGGGCATCAATACATCTCATCTTTGCGTCATTATTCATCACTGACCAACAATATTTACATAAAATGAATTGACTAATGGCATAATTGATCCAGTTACTCGTCTCCACCAAAAGGACTATGCAATCAAAATAAATCAGAAAATGATCAAACCAAAACAACAACTATAATGAAAAACAAAATTAATGCTAAAACAATGCAAGCAAGAGTAAGTATAAACCAACTGGAATTAAAACAAAAAGAAGGAAAAGAAATCAAAAAAATGAGAAGCGAACCCAAAACTCAATTGACCTCATTCCTAAAAAAAATAGTTTTATTTATTTACATTTTATTATTATTATTATTATTTTACATGGAAAATAAGAGCATCAACTTGGAACTCAAGTAGGGTGACACTTAGTATAAAGGAACACATCTTTTTTTTTTGCATGCAGGGCTCGTGACTTGAAATATTTTATGAAAGGAAATCACACCGACATGCCAACCAACATATGCATAAGGTGATGAAAAATGACCTATCAAAACCCAAAATAAATTATCACCATCCTCCAAGATGTGCCAACCAACAAGATGAGTCTTTAATTTTACATTGAAGATATCAATTGAGTAAAGGACTTCATATTTATGGTTTAAGGCTTGTATATCAAAGAAAGAGTTTTCAAAAATATTTTCGATGCATTCATTAAACATATTAATGCCTTCTTTTGGAATCTTCTGATCGGAAAAAGCGTCATGATGATGCAAAGAAGATTCATATAAGGGATTCAAAAACATAGGAATACATTTGAACTCATCATCATCATCAAAATACAATGTGCATACATCAAGAGGGATATCAATGTCGAGATGATTGACTTCTCTCGATGATTTAAACAATGGATTTGAAAAGGAATTATATAGTTCAAGATCTAGATCAACTTCATAAGGATCCTCAGAAGAAAACTCATCTGGTGCATCCATAAAATCAAAAGAGTCCTCATCAATTATATTTGACCATTCACTAATTACATCATCATAACAGAATTTATCCAAAAGGGGACTATAAAGGTCAACAACGTCTTCCTTTGCATAATCAACTTCTTCCTTGTATTTGTATGAATGATAAATTTGAGATAAACCACAATCTGGATATTGGATTTGTCTATTAGGTTCAAGAATGGTGGAATTTGGAAAGTGAAATATGGTTTGATTGGTCAAATCATCATCAAAACAAGGAGTTTGGGTTTGTGTGTCATATTCATTATCAAAGCATAGATGTTCGACTTGGATTTATTTATTGACACATTTGTTTGGCCAAAAAATATTTTTGGGTTGACATGCATTAACAAAAATATCTTCCACCACATCCTCCAAATAAAAATCATATGAAGATACATCATCCTCTAAATCCTCTTTTTCTTTTCCTTCAAAATAATCATCGGGAAGAGGGATATTAGAGGCAACGTCATGTAATTCAATATCATTTTCCCCACAACATTTGTCCTCTAAGAGAATCTTATCAGATAAAACATCATTTTTCTCAAAATGATTTTCGAAAAAAAGTATCATCAAAAGGAAAGACATCAAATGAAGT
This sequence comes from Picea engelmannii, assembly GCA_009831015.1. Taxonomy (NCBI): domain Eukaryota; kingdom Viridiplantae; phylum Streptophyta; class Pinopsida; order Pinales; family Pinaceae; genus Picea; species Picea engelmannii. The sequence goes on from ML787419.1 coordinate 241,869, forward strand.
TTCATGATCATGGGTAACATGAGAATATTCAAAAGATCCAAACTCGTTACAAACCCCTAAATTTTTGGATGAAATATCATGAGATGCGGGATTATTTTCTTGAACATTCAAGAAGAGGTATGGGTTTGCATGGTAAACCATCTTGGATTCTATGAAAAATCTACAAGTTGACTGTGCATGAGGACCATCGCAAAAATCACATTGAGGAGGGTTAGGTCGAGAAGGAAAGTCAGTAATGAACTTTGTAAAAAATGTTTCTCCCACCAAATTAGGATTAGGTGTTATGAACCTATACCAATATCCTGCTTGATCACGAAGAGTAAGAGGAAAAATATCAGAAGAAGTTAATCATCTTGGACCCCAACATATTGAAAAAAATGGATAAACATGTTGACATGATCAAGAGAAGACGCCCATGGGTAACCTTCAAAAATAGGGCAACCGACCATGGACATATTGGTAATCAAATCTAAATCTGGCTAGTGCATGATGCATTGTTGGTTGAAAGAGAGATGAACATTAAATCAAAAGTGGAGAAAAACCATTGAACGGTCGTCCCCAGTATGGTCGCCAAATAAATGTTGAGGAAAAAGGTATGAATTACCCTACTCAATCATTTTTAAATCTTACTTGGATAGAGCAAGATAGTTGAGAATGTCACTCAGGGTTTATAGCCTTGAACAAAAAATCATTTGATTCACGAGTAATAAATAATAGGAACCAATGTTGGTCTTTTTGTTATTATTCAACTATGAAAAAGAAAAAAGTAAAATAATAAAAAGTATATGTATTGTGTAGAGGGCAAAGCAATAAATGAGATAACAATATGTAAAAGGAACAGAATAATACACAAGTAAAACAAAATCAACAATCTGATTTCTTTATTGATTTCATTCTGAATTAAAAAAATAATCATATTTTCAAACCCCTGCGAGGATCTAGACCAATATCAGATTTAGAAGCCTCTGATGGGCACCATACAAAAAGACTCTGACAACAAGAAAATATTGAGACTAAATATATGGATCAGTGTTTCCATAGAAGCATCATTTATTGACTCTGCAAAATATTCTTTATCAGTCATGAAACTTAATCCACAAACAAATCAGAATACACAGACTGCCTAAGATAAATGATCCACCTTTCTATAAAAAGTTGTTAAAGTATATGACTCAATCTTTGAATCTTGCTACCTTCAATAAGACCCTATTGTCAACAAGAGGGTTAATATTTCCAGAAAACTCTGAATGAATGAAAATGATAATCTTAAAAGTATAAGAGCAGACCTTATATCATAAAATTATTTCCTTTCTCTCTCTCCCCTTTCTCTCTTCCTTTGTAATGAGATGTTATCTCTTCCAAAAGAGGTTGTGGTAGTTCAAACTACCTTTTTAGTTAAGTGTTAATTAACTTAACACAAATTTGAGACAAGTGATAATAAATAATAATAAATAATAAGGTTATATTAAATAGTAACTAATGGGTACCCCTTAACTATTCTCTTAACAAAAGTCCTTTTAATTACTTTTTCCTCTGTGTTACTCCATCATTTAATTGAAATATGCCATCAATCAAAATCCACGCAATGTGTATTTAAAATTTTCCTTGTATCTCCCAAAATCATATATATAGTCAAAAATGTGTTGTCATCCATAAAACATGTTGGCTTTCCAAAAATATATATGTATCCATGTTGCCCAAAATAAAACAGAATATCCATCCATAAAACATAAATAAAGTTGTCCAAAAAATTTCCATAGCAATTAAAATCCATATTTACTATGAGAGACAGTTTGCCTCTTCTCACCACTTGTTGTTTTCTCTGATTTATATGTTGACTGGTCTTTTGCAACAAGGGGCTGATTTGAACCTTGGGGATGAATTTCGTTGAGGACATGTGATTTTACATCATTATGTTGAGAATGAGAAGTAATTGAATCTGAAGATTACTTAAAGGACTTAGAGGGAGAAACCACTTCCTTGTCTTTATCCACCGGAAACTCAGGGATGGAAGTCTTCACTTTCTTGCTGGCATGAGAAGATTGGATAGGGGAGATAACATGGTCAACTTGGACATGTTGATTCAACGGAGGTGGCGGAGGTAATGGTAATGAGATAGTGGGCCAACCATGGTGGTGAATTACAAGTTGTTGGACAATTTTTTTCCACCAATCATTGATGGGTACTTCAGGTTGAAGAGAGACATGGGAAGGGACATGGAAATTCGATAAACTCTGGCGAGGTTGAAAAGGGGGTATATCAGGCCTAGGGTGAGGTTGTATGATGCCTTGTACAACCAAATTTAAAACCCCATCTTGAAATAGTTGGTTTAATTCCTAAGGGTCGGCATCAAAGTGAATAGAAAATCGTGGCCTTCTACGACCTCTTTGCAAGAAATTATTTCTTCCCCTGTTTCCTCATCTTTCATGACTACCCCTAATGAAAAATATCATATATAAAATCAAAATTCAATCAGATTATGAATTAAAATGACTGATATATCATCAAACACTCTTCCTAAAAAAAATTGAAATATTGGCTCTTTTCATCCACACATAGGAGTACATGCAATTCATTCATAATTCTTCACAAAATAACCATAAACACTTGCCAACTTGATCCATAATGTAATAGAACAGGGAATTACAATGATATTGGGAATATGGGAGGAATTGTAATGAATGTAAAGTGATTTCATGACGGGAGAATGAATATGAATATTGTTCTATAAAAAAATGAATATTTAATCCTGACACATTCCTAATAGCCACATCATCAACCTCATTATATGCAAGCTATAACAATTTTATTTTGATACTTCATTGAACATGTGTTCCCTTATTATTTTAAACTCTTATAATAATAGAACATGGGGAAAATAAAATGTTTTGGGATAGATGAGGGATTTGTACTGTGCGTAAAATGAAATAATGAAAGGGAAATGAAAATGATTCATGTTCTTCATTATGCATTCATCATCATAATCAACCTCTGTTATAATAAACCTATGTTGATAACCTTTAAGCCACTAGTTGATTCTAATCAATTTGTCAAGTCAATAATATTCATACAACAACACCCAAGTTCTTATCAACATTTGTCGAAATTCCACCAAACCAAATTCGTCATCTGATTCTCAACAAAAGAATGCATTAGATTATGCCCTCCTAAATTAATTGTACATCATCTTGCAATATGGAAACCAATAAAAATTATGTTATCATGTTGTTGTGACATAAACTACAGAGGAAAATATAAATAGAAAGTCATGGAAGGGTTCTACAACAAGAAACTATGTTTGTCTTTCATCAAACAGAAACAAAATACTTCCCATCATCCTTAATCATTGTAGCATATACTATCCCAATAATCCATGTGATTTACTATTCAAACTTATGAGAAGTCTGTAGAGGTCGACCTTCAACAATAGGTCATTTATAACAGCTATAACCATAGTGAAAATATTGACATCTTCATGTGAAAACAGAGAGTAGTATCAACCAAACACTTTCACGATTGAGCAATGATGAAACATGATGAGTCTTGTTTGGATTCACAAAGACACTTCATAACAGCTGAGTCAAAAGGCATGCAAGAATTTTGCAATGATATCCAAACCAACCAACAGGTCGAAACAATGAGAGGCCACCTAGGTTCAAAACCCAAATTTTAGTCAATGATTAAACTTATCTACAGTGAGGAAGTAAACCATGATGAGGGAAGAATAGACAGCGAGGATTTATAGATCAAGTCAAAAATGAACTAACAAAGGAACAATTACCAGTGGTAGCCACCACATATTTTCCCAATTGTACCTACAACTTTGTATTGTTGGGTTATAAGTCCAATGAAACCACAACTTCCCACATAAAACCCAAAATTCCAAAGCTTATTCACAATTTCACCGTTAAAACCAAACCCAAAACATTTTTCTTTAGCAAGCAAACTCACAAAGGCGTTATACATATCCATGTTGGGTTTCGAACAAAACAAACTCTTGTTTTCCAAGAACAAAAATGAAACGACAACAGCAATGCATATGCATAAGGAGTGTCAACTTCCACCATTTTTCACCATTGGCTATGATGCCACAAAAAAAATACAAAACCTCCAAAATCCAAGCGTAACTACAATAGAGAAACATGGGTATACCATAACAAAGAAAACCTAGAATATTCTTCTGTATAAACCCATAAAAGAAATTGAAACTAAATTTACACTAGTGAATATCGCGACCAATTTTCAATAGTAGCCGCATATCTACCATATACATATCCAATAACCTGATATTTCATTTCCAAGTTTCACACAGGGCGAATTATAAAACTCATATGGTTTCATCACAATAAGAACTCAAATGGAGAATTCCAAAAACCACATAGTGTTTTGTTTCGAACCCAATTATCTACACATAATAGAATACACAAAACCTAGGTCGCCACCCCATTCATCATCTTAAGCCTTAACAAAAAACACACAATCTTCTTACAGTCACCGTTTGAACTAGAAAACAAACTAAACACTGCATGTAGACTTCTAGAGCCAACATTTCACTTTTAATCATAGCATAGTTAAACAATTTGATGCATGGAGAAGCCAAAGGAATCATACATGTGGAAAATCGCTTATTAACTTCAAGAGAAAACCAAATCCTTGACAATGGCTAAAAAAATTGAAACAACAGTTAACAACAGTGCCCAAAATTCCAAATGAATGACATAACCAAAGGTGGTGTAGTTCGTAATGGAGGAAGAACGATGTGCATTTACTGCACATCGTTTCTACCACCTCCAACATTCAATGTTTCAAACTACTTAGTCCACAGTGGAGTGCACTTAGCACATAAAATATCAACCAAAACTCAACATGTGCCTTATAAATTTTATCACTTACCACCATACAATTCCAATCATATATTATACCAAAAATATATGCATTCACCATAACATATTGCAACCACCTTTTGTATTTGTATCCCACATTCATTTCAATTGGGAGTAAAACCACCATATAATAGTAATGACCCATGCCCATAATATGTAACATAAAATGAGACTTATGATGTTTGCACCAGAGTTTGAATTAGGATTTGTATTTGATTATATGTCAAAGCCTTAATACCCTCCTATAGTATCCCAACATCAAAAAACAGATAAAAACACTTTTAATCTCATATTGCAAGCATAAACAACCACCAAATCTATAAGTGATAATACCATCGATGCCCCTTTTCTCTGTTGGAAAACATTATGAATTCCTTCGCCAACCATATATGTCAAAAGCATGTTACCGAATTTAGACCAGAACCAAAACCATGGCGAAATTCATATGCCAATTAAAGGGAATCAATTTTACTTGTTTGTTTTTTAGGGGTCCCACCTACTAGTTATTATTATAGATAATATAAATAATAGTGCATTGCAAATTCTTTGCAGGAAGGATTTGTGTTGCACTTTTGTGTGTAAACAGTCACCTCACCAAGTTATTGAGAGAATGGGCCTGCATACAATCAACCTTGGAAAGACTAATAGTCAAGCAAGGATGGGAAAAGAAGGAAATTCAAGTAGGGATAGAGGAAAATTTTTACATGTTGATTTTGGGCAGCAAGAGGGGGTTTTGGGTGTTGGGAAGAGCACCAACCATGGAAAGAAAACTTGTTGGGATAAGTTTTATGCTAAGAAATAAGGTTGTATGCATGTAATTGGCATTTCATGTGGAGGAAATTATTCAAGATCCTTGAGAAGGATATCGTGAGCACTGATGTAGAAGTTGAGAGTTCCTAGAGTCCCCATTTGTGATATTCTTGGCCAATTGAGTGCATTGGATCCCTAGAGGAAAGTGGGAAGGCCCAAGGGACTACATGGTAGAGAAGGAGGATGTCATTCCTTGGGTTGTGCAGGTTGAAGGGAAGAGAGATGGTGGATTGGAATTGTTGTTGGAGTAGAACCTAGGTATTGATCTGTTGCATGTAGAGGGTGGACAAGCCAAGAGGGCCAGACCTCCTTGTAGACTCATAGCCTCAGTTTGGGGGTGGATTTTTGTTGAGAATTGCAACCACAAGCCTACGGCTAGGAGGAACGTCCTTCGTACGCATCTAGTTGGTTATTTTATAAACATATAAGTTTTATGTTATGTTTATTATGTTAGTTTTGTTGTGTAATGTTTTATATGAATGGTGTTGTGTTTGCTTGAATGGTTGCATTCGTGTTTTTAAATATGTTGTTAGTTTCATGAGAAAAATTATTGGAATATTTTCATGTGTTTAATTTATCTACATTGGGGTATTTAAGTTCGTATTCAGTAGGAAAAGGTATTTTACAGTTAGTATTAAAGAAAATTTAGTTTTTGTTGGTAATGGGTATGTTACATAATGTATTAATTTATTATTAATATAATTCAATAATTAATGTGTTTTGAAACAACAATAGTATATGCATGCAAGGTCTGTATGTGTAGATAGTGTACACATATCTTGTGCATGTACTAATGATAAATAATCATTGCCTCTAATGCATAGTTCATGTATATTCACAACATAGAATGAAAAATAGTATATCAAATAAATATGTCATTCAATAATCTTTACTAATGAAGTCACAATAATTCAATACTCATTGATCATCACACCACTATCATTATTATCTGATTCCCAAGCAACATTCTCAACTAAATTACTTCCTCCCTAACCTATTTCCATATTCCACGTCCTATCCTTTACTTTATTGTAATATGTGGGAGCATCAACTTTATCAACCTAACTCCAAATATAACTTGTAAGTGGAATTGTTGACTATATCAACCTAACTTGCCTAGTAGGCAATCAATAATAACCATCACATGTCTAGGGGATCTTGGCTTAACATGGCCCTTCCATGACTCTAGGTTTCGGAGGATAAATGGTGGGAAATACCTCGACCCCTCTTGATATAACTAGGGTTGACACCCTATCATTAACCATGTTGTGACCCTATTATTATTGTTAGAGCTATGTCATCGAATAACCAGTTTGGGCAATGATGCTTCCTATAAAACCTACACTTGCCCACATATTATAATAATTTTTTGAACCAACAATTAAATCCTAAAATAATGTTTCATATCATATCATTACTCTTTCAATGTCAATGACATCAGTGTTACTTAATACCATAGTTATCTGGATATCTCTTAGCCCATTAACTTATAGGTTAGATTACCAAAACAGATCATCATGCAAAACTATATAACCAATTTCATGTTATTAACAATATTACATATTGGCATTTAAGTTAGCTTGTATGTTTATTTACCATGTTCTTCGCATCAAAAATCCATTCACAATATAAATCGAACCAACACTTGAGTGTCAAACTTTCCTTTTATTGATTGTGGAGCCTGATTATCTTCCTAATTCATAGGTTTTGTTTTAGCCACATTTAGTTCCCAGTTCTTAATGGGGGGGGTGTGGGGTGGATTTCCTACCCACTAATATCTCCAAGGGGAGAAACGACAAATATTGGAGTCCCCATTGGCAAGGGTTTGGGGGAAACACCCCAGAAGAGAATTGTTTTGGGAAAATGCCTTTAAAATATTGTAATTTTGTAGACAATTTGGACCATTATCCTCCCCCTGGGATAGGGGTAACTAAGGAGATGATGTATTTATGCCCCTAGGTAGACGACATGGAGTGTAAAGAGCCAAATGAATAGCTGATCCCACATTGAGCAGACATAGACCCTCCTCTCCGCCACACATCACCATTCATCGTCAGTAGCGTAGAAGCATCCACCACACCAACATGGCCCAGAAAGGACAATGGTTCTTGCTTCACGAGGTAACAATTCCGGTCTCATGGTAAGTGTCACATTAATAATTGAATCATTTGAGCATGTTGCAAAGAGTCATTTCTTGATTATGAAAACATTTGCTTGGAAATTATACCTTTTTCCTCATTTCACTTTGGTGGTTGGCAAGGCTTCCTAGTAAGTGGGTCAACCTCGGGAAAAGGGTTGCTACTAGGGGATCTCCTTGAAGGGTCATCATACCATTCCCACACATACTTTCCACTTTCCACACTTCTTCCCCTTCATTTGCTCATATTTTGGGTGTTTAGGCTCGTTGACCCCAAGAAGGGATTGTACCTCATTTCATGGGAAGAAGCGGTTGAAGGCCCGGAGGTGTTGTAGATGGAAAAAGATAAAATCCATAAATTATCCCTCTAGATTCTCTCCCTAAGTTTCTAAGAGTAATGAAACACTTCTCCATAAAAAAAATGAAGGACCTTTTAAAAAAGAAAACAAATAACTTATAAATGTCCCACTTGTTGGGGGAATGCATTTGCGATGTCTTTTATTTTCCGGTACACATGGCACTCAATATGTTCCTAACTTCAAGTGGCATTGTGGTGCTCTTTAATTTCCATTGCATATAGCACTTAATGTTTGGACCATAATAAATATGTCAAGAACCCCATGCCTAAAATTCAATTCCCTTGTCCACCTCATATTCACTACATGGCCTAGACTAGAGGATCCTCTCTGGAAACATTCATTGACTTGTGGATTGGCCTACCCAATAGGGCACCATGACAACCCTCCCATACTTATATTTGAGAAATTTTATAAGGTCTTTGAGAATTTGTTTAGTTTGAAAAGGGGGGATTTAATGCACATGTTTGGGTGGTTCTTTGTTAAATGTGTATTAATTGGCATGATACATGTAACTTGTGGACCCTTGGAGGGTGTACATGTTTGTCTTTTTAGGACCTTTCCCAGTGAAATCTATTCATGGAGGAACTATGCCACTTGGACCTTCATAGGGGCTTGAAAGTCCGTTGGATGGATGCAGCGCCACACTCATTGGAGGCCTTGAATGATGAACGTTGCACTTGAGATGAAATATATAGCACTTGGACATGGCTCGAAGAAATTAAGAATGGGTGATGTCAACCTCCTATTCCTAAACGTCCTCTTCTTGGACATTGACATCATACTTTGAGGGGATGTTTTACCATTTTGGTACATTTGGTGGTGTTGTGGGTTTGAAGCGCCACTTATTTTCTTGATTTGGTGATGATGTGGCACTCTTCTAGCTTGAAATCCTAGCCTTTGGAGGATTTTCCATCACACATGCCACCTTGGAGAGAGATTTTATGAGCTAACATCCCATTGTTTTATTATTTTTGGTCATTATGTAGCCTATGTGGGAAAAAAGGCAAAATGTCTTGCTAATTAAGCATTGTAACTTAGATTTTAGACCTAAATTTATGGATTTAATTGTAAAGTGGAAAAACATGGCTTGGGTTTTCCTCATATAAATATGAGGCAACTCATTTATCACAAATCATAACTCATCCCTTGGAAATTCTCTCTTGGATTGAAATTCCGACCTCTTTGGACAATTCACTATATATTTTCTCTTGTGCAAAAATGTATGGAAGACTTGTTTATTGGTGGAATAAAGGCTAAAAAATTCTCTTGGGTGCTTTCTTCTTGGAAAATCAATGGAATATCTTTGATAAGTAATGGTTTTGCATGATATCTCTTCGATTAGGTAAGGAATTTATGCACTTTTGTGTTTTTCTTCTTACTTCAATATCATATTGTCAAACCCTAGGAGGAGTATAAAGGCATACACCCTCCATCAAGGAAAATTATTCTATTGTTATTGAAAAGCATTAAGGATTTATACACGGGGTAAGAGGTTTACACCCTTGTAGCAATATCTTGCTAAGGTTTATATTCTCTAGGGAGTAAGAGGATTTACACCCCTAGAAGATTGTCAAACCCTAGCTTGACTTGGATTTCTAAGCTAGGTGATTTGGATTTTTTTTCTTCTTTGATTTAATAAGGGTTTAATTCTCAAGAAAACATTTTATTATCCTTGTTGTCTAGGTTATTTTTCAAGAAAGAGAATCCATTACCCAATAGATAAGGCATTGGTTGCATTGGAGATTGAATATTGTTGCATTGGTAAACATGAAATCTAAGAGAATGAATTGTTCAAGGTTGGATTTAAATTTTATATGTTATTGGCTCTCTTGTCCTCCAAGGGCATATTGATTGGATAAGTGATTTTTATTTTGTAATAAACATTAAGCTACATCCATTAGGGTTGCAACAAACTCACTCTCTCATACTCTTTTTCCACTTTTCTACTGCTGAAAATTACTTGTAACCTATGATAATTGTTTATTGATCATAAGATTTTGATTGGGTGGTTTACTTGCTAATTTAAGTGGTTAGAATTTTATGTTGTAGGAAAAATTCGCTACATCCATTGGGATGTCATAAATACTTGTTGATAACAATCTTTAGCATCCCTCTTTTGCTATCAAGATCTTGGTTTAAACATTGGAATATTATCTACTAATTGCAAGCATTGTTTTCCAATATTGTATACTTGATTTTGATGCTTTAATTTTTAGCTGATATAACATTCTCATTGTTGGTATATATTTCCTTGATGTTGCAATTCTGAGACAACAAGCATAACTTGTTGTCTTCCTCTTGTTCTAGGGGTTATTTACATCATATATTGTCTAGGTTTTGGTTGTATAACATTGGTTTTGCAGGTACTCTCCATTGACAACCTTTCCTTGACCGATACTCAACCCCCACCAAGCTCCTAGAAACTTTCATTGTGACCTACAGGGGTGCTTCATTCTTGTCCTTGGCTTCTCCCTTACAATCCCCCTAGGTTCACCCGGGAATCCTCCCTTGTGTTGAAATTGTCCTTCAATAAAAAAAGGGGGATATCTATTGGGGTGATAGTGATAGGTGTCCCTAGTTATGTCACACTCTTTTTGCTTGGGTTGGGATTTTCCCAAATACAAACTTTGCAACAACATGTTTGGCGTTGTTGTCAGGAAGGATTTTGAATCCTTTTTTATCCCATAAAAACACTCGGAAAGTCTATCCCAAATCCTTTACCCATAGCTTTCCTGGCGACTCTATTTGAGGGAAGTTCCCTTGTTTAACTTTTGATAAGCCTTATATAAAGTTTTATCTAGCGAATCCATATGGTCCATACCCAAAAAAGGAAATATCCAAGTCCTCCACCCTTACCCACCCCTTGTGTGACAAAGATGGTTCAAAAATCTTGGGTGGAAGGACTATATGAACCCTTAGATATGACAAAGATTCATGGATCACCCCATAAGATTCAAATTAGTTTTAGAGAATGGATTCCCACCTTTTTAGGTGAAGATTTTGTATTGGCTTAGCATCATTTGGAGACCTTTTTGTACACTTTTACCTCCTATGCCTCACAAGGCCAGTATGAGGATGTGTGGATGAAACTCTTCTCTTTATCTAGATCAAGGAGTGGTATGGAAATATAACACCCAAAAAAATTACCACTTGGGAAACTTTTTGAGATCTATTGATAAAAATATTTGTAAAAAACAAAGATTATATCTCCCTTTATGACCAACTTTATCATTTCAAAAGAGGGTCAAATGAGGGAATTAAGGAATTTAATGATAGGTTTAACGCCCTTGTGAATAGTTTCCCTCAAGAGTTCAAACCTCCTAAAGATACCATATACCATTGTTATGTGTTGATCGTGAAAAACCCATATGGTTTTCTGTTAGGAGAAAGTTTCCATTCTACGTTGGTTAAATCCCAAGAAAGAGCGTATGAAATCGAACAACACCTAATCTATTCCTATCATCAAAACACGGATTGCCTTGAAGAAACTGCAGAAATGGATGAATTTGTTAACTTTATTCAATATGTTCCACCATTTTAGACTTACCATGTCACAAAGACATATTTATAAATGGAATAAAGAAGGGTCTCCACCGAAGTTGATGATCCTATGATAAATTTTATGAGGGAGGAAAAGGGATTGAATCTAGCACCAAAAGAATTATTATATCCCACCAAAGGAACTCTATTTATTACGAAGCAAAGGATGAACTTTGAGAAAACCCTTTGTGGCCAATAAAGCGAGAAAGTAAATGTTACAATATGTCGGGGAACTTTCCTACGAGTTCCATAAATGTGAGAAATCAATTGCTATTAATTTCAGTCAAGAAGAGACCATCGCAAATGGTAGAGTTCTTAAATAATTGAAAAGGAAAAAGGATCTCCCGATACTCATCCCGACAGAGAAATATGACTGAAAAGTTTGAAATCACCCACATTTCCTTATCACATTGGTGATAAATGATTTATGTCTCCACCATTGTATTTTGAACTATGGGGCCTCATAAAATTTTATGACATTGAAATTTATGAAAAAACTTGGATTGAAGATCAAGCGGCCTTATGAGAATATATTTAGTATTGACTCAAGGTTAATCCCAGTATATGGAATTATTAAGGATTTGGAGGTGATTTTGGAGGAGTTTCATAACATATATTTATGTATGGATGTTGCAGTTATTGGCATACCTGACTCATGGGGATTATTTTTTTCCAAAGAATGGGTCACCAAATTGGGATGAAGTATTCAAGCAGATTTTTCTTATGTCACCATTACAACCTCAGATGGTGATATATTTTCCTTTCATCATGAAGATGTTGTTACAGAACAAATCAGAGACCAAAATATACTATCACATCAGGTCCTTATTGTGGATGAAGGAGTTGACAACACCCATATCTTTTTATATCCCATTTTCTAATATGAAGAAAAAAGGGATGGATGTTGGACTTTGGAGTTTGATGGGGCACATTCAATTTCAAGGTCAGGTGTTGGAGTAGTTTTGATATCACCTAATAAAGAAGCTACCTTTTTCTCATATCGTCTTAAATTTGATTGCACCAACAACATTGTTGAGTATGAGGCTCTCATATTACGAATAAATCTTACCATTGATGTGAATATTAAATTCTTTCATGTAAGGGGAGATTTGGATTTGATTGTTTCTCAAGTTAAGAAAGATTTTGTTTCCAAGAACCCAAGATTGAAACAATATAGAAATTTTGTCGAGGATACCATAAAAAACTTTGATGATTTCTCAATTGAACTCATTCTTAGAGAAAGGAATTACATGGTATATGCCTTGGTTGTATCCCCTTCCACTTTACAACCTTGCGAAGAGATTTCACCTTACGAAGTGGAGGTCAACTTTAGGCCCTCAATCCCTGACAATTTGGAGCACTAGCACGTCTTTGATGATGAGAGTCTGATTTTACGTTTCCTCCAAAACAAGGATAAGTTTTTAGAAACTCAGATAAATTTACTAACTGAGGAAAGATATATTAAAGTTATATTATTTCAAAATGATTATTTTTTGAAAGGGTTGGCCCCTTTGGAATGAATGTTTGATTGAAATGACATGTACAAGGAAAATCGATGAATGACCAATATGACGAAATCATGGAGTTTAATATCGGCACTGAAACGTTCCCTAGGATAGTTAAGCCAGGAAAAGGGATGACCCCTACTGAAAGGAAGGAGTTATTGGCTCTCATCAGATAATTTAAATATTTTTTCACGTGTTCATATGGAGACTTGAAATCTTATCGAGAATATGGCATACAACATGCCATTCCTATTAGAAAAACAGGATCGTGGAGCAATAAAATAAAACAAATGCGGAAATAAAACACAGAAGATACACAATACAATAGAGACACAGATATATGTGGTTCACCCAATGTGGGCTATGTCCACTAGAGAAATTTCTAGGTCCTTCCTTTATTATTATCCAACAAATGAAGGGATACAACCTATAGGACACCCGTTGAAACTTCCTCTTCTTTCTCTCACAGTGTCCTCTCTCAGAATACAATATTCACACTGATACATAGCCGCAATACATTTACCTCATAAAAGAGGGTTTCCTTCTAGGGGAAAAAACCCTAACATAACTTCTACCGTCAGATATGTGACCTTATAATGAATGGTCTAGATTTACAATGAAATTACAATATAAATTTACAAGGCAATTTTTCATTTGGGGGCTCTGTAGAGGGGGTAACCCCCCAATTGGAGGAGTGTACATTCTTTCGGGGTGTAAAGTCTTCATGGGGTATGAACACGGCTAAAAACAAAGACCTCTTAATTAGTAAGATAATCAGGCTCCACAACCAACAATCTCCCACTTGGATATTTATCTCAACAACTCCACCATTGTTGTATATGTTGGACTATGATCCTTCTTGGACCTCGCAAATTTCTCATCTTCATATTCATTCTTGAAGACCAACTGAAACTGAGCAAGAACTCAGTTTCTCCCTGGTTACTCCCTTTGTTAACATGTTTGTAGGATTCTGGCTAGTGTGCAACTTTTCCAACTTCAAATGTCCATCTTCCAAGATGGATCGTATGAAATGGTATCTGATTTGTATATGCTTAGTCTTAGAATGGAAGGTTGAGTTCTTTGCAAGATGAATGAAACTCTCATTGTCACAGTACAACCTGCTATTCTCCTGCTTCTTTCATAATTCCTCCATAAACCTCTGTAACCAAATTATTTATTTACTAGCCTCTGTAGCAGCAACATACTTTGCTTTTGTTGTTGAAAGTGCAACAACCTTTTGCAGTTTCAAAATCCAACTTACTGTTGTTCCACCTACAGTAAAAACATACCCTGTGGTGCTCCTCCTGTTATCTTTATCACCTGCCATATATGAATCAACATATCTCTGTAGAATAGTGTCTGAACCTTCAAAACATAATGCATGAATAGAAGTACCACTCAAATACCTGAGAATCCACTTTACTGACTCCCAATGTTCTTTACCTGGATTGTTCATATACCTGCTCACAACTCCCATTGCATGTGCAATATCTAGTCTTGTGCAAACCATCGCATACATCAAGCTACCAACTACTAATGAATAAGGGACCATGGACATGTATTTTATCTCCTCCTATGTCTTGGGACACATTTCCTTAGTTAATTTGAAATGTTTGGCCAAAGGTGTACTAACTGGTTTTGCATTCTGCATTCTAAACCTGTCCAACACCTTCTCTATGTACTCACCCTAAGACAATGTCAATTTGTGATTTTTCTTGTCTCTTGTTATTCTCATACCAAGTATTTTCTTTGCAACACCCAAATCCTTCATCGCAAGTGAATTAGCTAATTTCTTCTTGAGCACATTTATATCCTGCATATTAGACCCTGCAATAAGCATGTCATCTACATACAATAGCAATATAATATAGCTTCCATTTTCTATCCTTTTAAAATAAATATAGTGATCAAAATGACATCTATTATAACCTTGTTATGTCATTAACCTGTCAAACTTCAAATACCATTGCCTTGGATCTTTCTTTATGCCATACAAGTTCTTCTTCAATCTGCATACCAAATTCTCCTTCTCTTTGACCTCGTACCCATGTGGTTGTTGCATATAAATCTCTTCCTCCAAATCCCCATGGAGAAAAGTTGTTTTTACATCTAACTGTTCAATATGCAAATCTTCTACTGCCACAAGACTTAAAATAGTCCTAATTGAAGTCATTTTAACAATAGGAGAAAATATTTCATCAAAATCTATACCTTTCTTTTGTGCAAACCCCTTTACAACAAGTCTAGCCTTGTACCATTTTTTTCCTCCATTTTCTTCCTTCAACTTGTAAACCCATTTATTCTACAATGCTATTTTTCCTGCAGGCAACTAAACCAAGTCCCAAGTCTGGCTATTTACCAAGGAATACATTTCTTCTTTCATGCCTTGCTCCCACTTATTTTTGGTGTCTACTTGCATTGCCTCTTCATAACATTATGGTTCACCAGAATCAGTCAACAATAAATAATACAATGAAGGAGAGTATCGTTCAGGAGGTCTACTTAACCTGGTAGATATTCTAACAAAACTTGCCAAAGTTTGAGGTACCCATTGATCCTATTGTTGTACATTTTGATTTTTTGGTACCTTTGGAATTTATTTTTCGATGATCTCATCAAGCACTGTGTATTTTGGTTTTTCATTTTCCTGTTTCTTTCCCTACAACTGATCTTTATACATGACCTTCTCATTGAATATGACATCTCTACTCCTAATGATTTTGTTATTTTCATAATCCCATAAGTGATAACCAAAATCATTAACATTGTATCCAATAAAGGTACACTTATTGGATTTTTCCTCAAGCTTTGTTCTATTTTCTTTATCAATGTGGGCAAATGATTCACAACCGAAAGCCTTCAAAAAGGAATAGTTTACCTTTTTACATGTCCATGCCTCCTCTGGAATTATACCTTCCAAAGAGCTTGAAGGTCCTTTGTTTATTAAGTAAACATCAGTATCTACATCATCTTCCCATATCTGTAAGGGAAAACCATCATGCAATCTCATACTCCTTGCATGCTCCATGATTTTCTTGTTCATCCTTTCTAACACACCATTTTCTTGTGGTGTCCTTGGAACTATCTTCTCTCTACAAATCTCATGGTATGAACAGTAATCATCAAACTCCTTGCTACAATATTCATCTCCATTGTTTGATCTAAGACACTTCAACCTTTTTCATGTCTCATTCTCAACCAAATCTTTCCATTTCTTAAAAATATCAAAAACATCATATTTTTGTCGAACGCAATAAACCCATTTTTTCTAGTTACATCATCAATAAAAGTAACATAATAACGAGAGCCACCAAGAGATGATACCTGATTTGGTCCCCATACATCTGTATGCACAAGATTTAACCTTTCACTCTTCTTTTCTTTTCCAACTCTGAGAAATCTGACTCTCTTATGTTTTCCATAAACACAATGCTCACAGAAATCCAAATCAATTTGTTTAAGATCTGCAAACAACCTTATTTTTTGAAGTATTTGCATCCCCTTCTCACTCATGTGTCCAAGCCTATGATGCCATGATGTTGTATCCACTCATGTAGAAGCTAAAGAGATAGAAGAGTCATTATTACCAGTACATAAATACAATGTACCTACCTTCTCTCCTTTTTCTATCACCAATGACCCTTTGGTGACCTTCCACGCCTTATTTGTAAATATGGATATACAACCTTCACTTGCCAACTTCCCAATTGAAATTAGATTTTTCCTTAGATTTGGAACATGTCTTACCTCTTTCAACAAACCATTGGTTTCCATTTCTTTGCTTTATTTTTACCTTTCTCATTCCAACAATTTTTCATGGTGCATCATCACCCAAATGAACCTGTCCAAAATGACCTTGAACATAATCTAGAAAATGTTTCCTATGTGGTGTGGCATGAAATTAAGCCCATGAATCTACTACCCAAGACTCAAATATTATCTACAGAAAGAATCAAAGCATCTTGTAACACATCACCTGTTACATTTGCTTCCTGATTTTTTTCTTGATGTCCATCTCTTTGTTTCTCTGAAGCTTTGCAGTCTTTCTTCATATGTCCTTTTTTCCCACCATTCCATCACTCTATCATTTCCAATCTAGATTCGGATCTTCCCTTCCTAGAATTCCCACTATTCCCTGAGCCCTTTCCTCTATCCTTTTGTCTTCCTCTGTTCTCCATGTTCAACACATTACCTGATGTCTCACTTATGATTTTCCATCGCATTTCCTCACTAAGGATAACACAAACAACATCATCAAATTTTGAAGTATTTGAACCAGAGACAGATTTACTTACACCCATGACCAAGCCGTTCCATATTTCTAGCAATGAGCACAATATTAGAAGAGCCCTGACCTCGTCATCAAAGTCCACTTTTAAATAACTTAGTTGATTAGTAACCATATTAAATTCATTTAAATGATCTGCAACAAACCCACCTTCTGACATCTTCATAATAAATCATCTCTTCAATAGAAATACCTTATTGGACGTTGAGGTTTTTTCATATATTTTATCCAATGCATCCATCAGCTCCTTCGTTGTCTTTTCTTTCAAAATATTGAAAGCCATTAATGTTGCCAAGCTCAGTCGTATTGTTCCTAGAGCCTTTCTGTCAAGAACCTCCCATTCTCTATCCTTCATGGTCATCGACTTCTTTGCTATTCCACCCAATGGTAGGAATAGATCCTTCTAATATAAATACACTTCCATCTGCATCTTCCATAACTGGTAGTTTTTGTCGTTAAATTTCTCGACCCTAAACTTTCCATCTTCCGCCATTGCTCCCACTCGAACCAGGAACCCTATTTTCCTGCGAGTTACCTTTCACTTTGATACTAGTTGTTAGAAAAACAGGATCATTGAGCAATAAAATAAAACAAATTCATAAATAAAACATAGAAGATACACGATACAAAAGAGACACAGATATACATGGTTCACCCAGTGTGGGCTATGTCCACCAGAGAAATTTCCAGGGTCTTCCTTTATTATTATTCAGCAAATGAAGGGATACAACCTACAACACACCTGTTGTAAATTCCTCTTCTTTCTCTCATAGTATCCTCTCTCAGAATACAATATTCACACTAATACATAGCCGCAACACATTTTCCTCATAAAAGAGGGTTTCCTTCTAGGGAAAAGAACCCTAGCATAACTTCTACCATCATATATGTGACCTTATAATGAATGGTCTAGATTTATAATGAAATTACAATATACATTTACAAGGAATTTTTTCCTTCGGGGGCATGCTTTCCCCCAGACCCCGCAGAAAGGGTAACCCCCTCTGCACTCCCCCACGTGGAGGAGTGTACATTCTTCCGGGATGTAAAGTCTTCATGGGGTATAAACACAGAAGAAAACAAAGACCTCTGAATCAGGAAGATAATCAGGCTCCACAACCAACAATTCCCCTCAAGGAAGGTTCAAAACCATTTAGGCAGAAACTAAGGCAAATCAACCTGAAGATTTCACCCTCGGTTCAGAAAGAATTACAAAATATGGTAGAAGCATGGATAATTGAACCTACCAGGTATTCGTCTTGGATTTCCAACCCTTTAATTGTTCGGAAAAAAAATTGATGACATCAGATTGTGTGTTGATTTTATAAATATGAATCAGGCATCGCTTAAGGACAATTACACATTACCAAACATGGAGCATATATTGCAAAGGGTCATCAAATCATAGATGATGTCCATGCTTGATGGTTTTTCATGATACAACCAAGTGTTGGTTAAGAAAGGTGATCAACTTAAAATTGCTTTCACGGCTCCATGGGGAACCTATAAGTATTTGAGGATGCCTTCTGGACTAGACAATGTCGAATCCACCTTCCAACATGTTATGGACTACATTTTCAGGGATTTGAGTGGAAATCTTATAGAAATATATCATGACGATTTGACGACCATCTCCAAGAAAACAACTCAACTTATTCAACACTTACGAATAATTTTCAAGAGGTGTAGGGAGTATGGTATTTCTCTCAACCCCAAGAAATCAATTTTTGGTGTGGATAAAGGGAAGTTGTTGGGACATATCATTTCCAAGGATGAAATCTCAGTTGATCCTTCCAAGCTCGAATCAATCAAGAAGATTCCCCTCCCTAAAGACAAGAAGGCTTTGCAATCTTTCTTTGGCAAGACCAATTTCATAAGAAGGTTCATCCTAAATTTAGTTTAAATTGTTAAACCACTGAACCATTTACTAAATAATGATGTTCCTTTCAAATGGAACAACAATGGTAAAAAGGCCTTTCAACATATTAAGGAAGAAATAATAGTCGCACATGTCCCGGTGAGCCCGGATTTCACCAAAGTCTTCATCATTTTCTCCTTTTCCTCAAAGGATACCATTGAGGGAGTCCTTTTACAAAAAAATGATGAGGAAGGCGAACAATCAATTGCTTTCATGAGCAGGGCACTAAGGGACTCAAAACTGAACTACACGATTACTGAGAAACAAGCATATTCCCCCGTTAAATCCCTAAATCACTTTAGGACATACATTAGGTATAACAAGATTAGGACTTTTGTTCTTTATCCAACAGTGAAGGATGTTTTGTCCCAGCAAGATTGTCTTGGTTCAAGGGGAAAATGGATGTCACAGATACAAGAATATGACCTAGAAACAAAACCAACTAAGATAATCAAGGGACGAGGATTGGCCAAGATGTTGGCCGAAAGTAATGAAGAGGCTATTAAGATGGGAGAAAAGGAAAAGATTAATTTTGTCTTAAGTGAACTTGAGGAAGAGGAATGGTATTCAAACATCATTTATTATTTGAAGAATATTTTGTTCCCTAATCACTTAGTGGATCATAAGAGATGATCTATAAGGCTCAAATTCATGAAGTATTGCTTGACGCAAAGTGGTCTTAGATGGAGAAATGTTGATGGATTGATTCTCAGATGTGTGAATAAATAGGAAGTAGATAAGTTGATTTTGGAACTTCATTTAGGATACTATGGGGTTCACTTTTCCTCCCGCACCACTGCTCATAAAATATTGAGGGAAGGATACTATTGGCCAACTATATTTTTCGACACGCATCAGTATGTCAGATCTTGTCAGCCATGTCAATTATTTTCAGGAAAACAATGACTACATGCCCTTCCTTTGAACTCGGTGGTGGTTGAAGTACCTTTTCAACAGTGGGGGTTGGATTTTATTGGTGAGTTTAAGGACAATTCTAGTAATGGTTACCGATGGGTTTTAACTACTACATATTATTTGACTCGATGGGTAGAAGCCATTCCAACAAAGAGGGCGATAAAAGAAGTCGTAGTTAACTTCCTTTAAGAAAGAATAATTACTAGCTGCCAAGATTACTAATGATAACACCAAGGCTTTCAGTTTAGTTGCATTGAATGAATTTTGTTTCAAGTATGGGATATTTTTGTCACATTCCTCAAACTATTATCCTTAGGGAAATGGACTAGCAGAATCCAACAATAAAAACATCATGAACATTGTAAAAAATATCATTGGAGATAATAAAAGGAGTTGGGATGGAAAAATTAAATACGTTCTTTGGGAGGATCACACAACAACCAAGACTTCCACTGGAAAAACCCCATTTGAATTAGTTTATGGGATGGAAGCAATAATACATGTAAATCTCCAGATTCCATATTTGCAGATAGATCAACATTTTGCTACTAATAAAGAATAATTACAAATAAGGATTGATCAACTCATGGAATTGGATGAGTCCAGAGGAATTAATTTCGATCAAATGGTAAGAAATCAAGAGAAATTTAAGGTAAATTTTGATCACAAAGCGAGACAAAGGGATTTTAAGGAAGGAGATTTTTTCTTGATGTGGAACAAGAGAAGGGAGGAACCAGGGATGCATCAAAAGTTTGATATTTTTTGGATGGGACCTTACCAAATCAAGGAAAGATTTGGGGTTAATTATTTTTACTTAGCCATTGTCGAGGGAATAAGGATGCCATTACCTGTGAATGGTTCTCTCCTCAATCCCTATTTATCCGACGAAACATGATTGCAAAAGGCCCCAAGTAAGTAGGTAGGTCATTTTATTTCTTTCATTGCATTTGTGTGTTCATCCTAGTGTAGTTGCATTTGCTTTCATGCTTTATTTTACATATTGTTTGTTGAATTTATACATACTAGTTGTGATGAATTTTCTTGATTCATATTACATGTTAGTTAGAAGTTGTTGAAAAATGTAAAATTTTATTTTTGAGAAATAGTTGTCAATTTTGAAAATTTCAAGTTCGGATTTATGAATAAAGGGTGAGAAAGCCACCCCTCGATGATATAATATCTTTCTTGATTATGTGTAGCCATAGGTATCACCATGATATGTTGATTTTATCATGCACTCTACAGTGAGCACATGTCCCCATGTAGGAGCCAGATGTTACCCCTCCCACACTAGGGGTAACTAAGAAGATGATGTCTCGAGGCCCTCAGGTAGAAGGCATGAAGTGTTGAGAGCCAGATGACCAATTGAGCCCACATTGAGAAGGCATAGCCCCTCCTCTTTGCCACACATCACCATTCATCATCAATAGCGTAGAAACATCCCCCGCACCAGCATGGCCCAGAAAGGAAAACAGGTCTTACCTCATGAGGTAACAAGTCCGATGTCATGGTAAGTGTCACCTTAATAATTGAATCATTTGAGCATGTTGCAAATATTCCTTTCTTTATTATGAAAATTTTTTCTTGGAAATAATACCTTTTGCCTCATTTCACCTTGGTGGTTAACATCAGTTCCTAGTAAGTGGGTCACCCTTGGGAAAAGGGTTTCTACTAGGGGATCTCCTTGAAGGGTCATCATACCATTCCCACTCATGCTTGCCAATTTCCACACTTCTTCCCCTTAGTTTCCACATATTTTGTGTTTGTTGGATCATTTACCCCAAGAAGGGATTGTACCTCATTTCATGGGAAGAAGGGGATGAAGGCCTAGAGGTGTTGTAGCTGGAAAAATATAAAATCCATAAATTATCCCTCTAGATGCTCACCCTAAGGTCTTGAGAGCAATGAAACGCTTCTCCATAAAAAATGAAGGAAAATTTTAAAAATAAAATAGATAACTAATAAATGTCTCACTTGTTGGGGGAATGCAATTGCAGTGTCTTTTAATTTCTAGTGCACATGGCAGTCAATGTGTTCCTAACTTCAAGTGGCATTGTGGTGCTCTTTATTTTCCATTGCACATAACACTCAATATTTGGACCATAATAAATTAAAGGAAAATAAAATGGATTGGAAAAATGTTGCATTGCACATGATGGATGCAACACGCCCTCCACAAAGGCACCCATAGATGAGATAACATGTGTAACGTCCCCTAGCCCAATTGAGGGACATTACAGTGCAAAATACTCATAAAAATGAAATTTTACATCTAACTAATTTAATTTCTTACAACTAATTGATTTCATGTAGCTTTCAGCTACAAATTACAACCAGATTTAGCTATTGTCTATAACCATAAAATAAATGCATCTACAACAATCTAGAATAGTCATGAAATGCAACTAACAGTTCTTTTCAACAACATATAAAAGATTCTAAAATACACAAAGTTAATGCTCAACAATAACACATGTAAAATAACCCAACAACAAGATAAAACACTTATCTTTTAATTATGTTGTGCAACCAACTACTTGGGACGAACGTTCCAACCAACCATAGACTGATTGTTCCAAATATCAACATCCAGTCACCCCCAAGTTGAGGCTAGTAATCCACAAAAGAGGGTGGTCTCTCATAGTCCACTCATAGCTCATAAAACTCACAACCCACTAGTATCTTCCTACAACTATCTCTATTTTCCACCAGCGCTCTTCCTCTTGACCTGACCAACCCAAGGAATATATCCCTTCACTGATCTCATTCCCTCGAGTGTCCCATTCGTTTATCAGGGTCTCTTTGGCACATGTAGCTAGGAATCTCTCAACTGGGAACTCAAGGGAACTCACTTTTAGAAAAACTACTAGCAAACAACAACACGTGTTGTTTTAGTGCAACTCTCCTAGGAGTTCACTCTTCAAGCCTGACAACCTGCCTCTTCATTTTCCATCTCCAAATGATCCTAAAATCGAAGCTTAGCAATTTCACACTATAACTTCGATTTTATAAAGACCTTTTTCTGACAGTGCATGTGAATATAAAGACAATAAACAAGATTATAATATGAAGAGAATATCATATCACATAATTAATCAAACCATCAACAAATTGGACATAAGAAGTTGATAACGGCGTTTGGCAAAACCCGCCTACGTCTCTGGGCCTTTGTCTTCAGTGAGGGAGGCTTTCTCTATTGAATATTCAGTGTTTTACAATCTGCATTAAAATTACATCATATAGGGCTCTGACTAACTAGATTTATTTTGCTCTGTCTCATAAACCTGATGCAACAGACGGCACTGAAAACGGAGTAGTAGAACTCCTGAAAACTGCCTCCAAAGCTCAGCTACTCTGCACTGCTCAAGACTACTTGACCTTGGCTTCAAGCTTCTTTGTTTCTTCTTTCTTGTTTCAAACCTCAAAATGGATTATTTTATATAGCCATGAGGTAGAGGGATCAAATCCCAACATCCCACTTTTTGTGGCACTTAATTTGGCCCGATATCCACCAAGATATGGCCAAATGACCAAAACTGATTAATAAAATCAATAAAAAATCATGAATAAACCTAATAATAAGGTAGAAAACCAACATTTGGGAAAAAAATGTGCGCTAGCCCTCTTTCTCCGGGACCTTGGTTGCATGCAGCACCATGTGGCCGAGTTTTGGGACCTTATTCTCTACCTGGCCCCCTGGTCTAGTGCCTATGGTCGCGTGGATAGCCCCTCCTCCGATCGGGGCTTATCCCATATTCCACGCCCAATCCAAACTTAAATACAATTTCGGCCATTTTTATGAACAAGGAACACATTTTCCTTGATGGTTAGAGGATTGTTTCTATTCCATTTCCTTACCCAGAGGTCACAGGTTCAATTCCCCCAGAGGCGGAACAAACTTTTACCCAGTCGTCTTTGGCCAAATTCGGGGTGCCACATGGCACCCTGTGATTGGGCCACGTCTCACCCTCTGAATAGGCCGTATTGTCCAGTCATCAACCCAGTCACCTGCATAGTCATATGCCTAGTCATACCTGCCACATCATCATCATAACTACCATGCCATCATCGTACCTTCCACGTGTCATGTTGTACGACTGCCACGTGTCATGTTCGTACACTGCCACGTGTCCAATTTTTGGTCCAAATCAGCCCCTAAATATGCCAAAAATGACTTCCATGTGGCACATCATGGTACTGACCCATGTTCTGCTGACGTCATCTGTCACCTGTCCTGTTGACGTCAGCAGTACAGACTGTGACTTTGACTTTGACTTTTTGCTAGTTTGACCTAAACTTCAGATCGTGATATCAGGAGCATATGATGTCTGTTTAAGACCGTTCAAGTTGTGTTGGGTTCGTATCGACGAGACCTATGCACACATCCATTTTGAAATCATTCTAAGAACATTGATTTTTAGGCCTTTTTTAGCCCCATCAAGCTCCTGGATCCAAATCTGGATCACGCCTTCCCACTAAGGACCTTTTAGTCCCCAAAAGTTTTATTACATCAATCGAATATATCCTTACATCAATTGACTAATGACAAACAACCTAGACTTAACATTAACTCGACTCAATAAGTGATTCCATAAATCAAATCACTTTTATTACATCAATGACAATGACACTGACTCAATTTACATATAGGGCATAAAATTTTCCCAGTTCCAGTCGGACGACCATCTCCTGCCAACAGAGTGTCGTGGTCATTCCTCTGCTTCTCTGTAGCATCCACTGTTGTCCTCTTGCAATGTCCTTCTACTGATTGACAGTGTCCTTTTGTTCCTTCGCAGCATCTGTCTTCTGCTAGGGCCCTTCAGGCTTTGTTGAGCATCACAACTTTGGATGCAACCTCCAACAACTAACTTCAAAATGTCCGCTCTTCTGACAATGTGAGCAAGTGTTTCTTGCTCAAAGAAACTTGATGGAATCACGCTCTGACTGAGTCGAATACCCATTGGATTTCTCTGACTCCTGCCTTGGTTGCGCCGACTTTGTTCGCAGATTCTTCTTGACCTACAATGTCGCGTCATCGGGTCTTGGCATACTTCTGGTTGCCATGATCTTTTTCCAGTATACTTTTTGTTTCCAACAGTCTGCAACACAATGGTCATGGCTGCTACAAAAAGAGCATCGAACCATTCTTTTGATAAGTTTCATGACTTTATCATGCTCATCAGAAAACGTGGGTGAAGGGGATTTATACCTTTCAACCTTTTTACCTTTCTTCCGTGACTCACTGTTTGCGTCGTTGTTGGCTTGAGCTACATGTTTACCTTGTCGATTCTGAAACCATTCTATTGTCAATTCGGTATGATGCTCCCAACATTGGTCAGCATCGTGTCCAAACTTTTGACAGTGTGTGCAACGAATCACTGAATTGTCATCCTCAGAAGATTCTCCTGCATATCCCAATCCTTCCTGAAGTGGACGCTCACACACTTCAATCAGCTCGGCTCTACCTTGGCCATATTTTCCAAGGCCTTGTCCCTTCCCGTATCCGAACTTCGATAGCATTCTCATACCAAATCTTTTGGTATGTTTCTCAAATGTTGCTATCTGCGGATGGTCGGACTACACTTCCTGATCAACTACAAGCGAGGCTGGAGTGTAATCAGTACTTTCTGCTAGCGAAGAGAATGTGCCAATGGCTTCTCCTACCGATTTCTCCTCAACCGGAGTAGCAAGAGTATATGAAACCTCCTCATCAGATTGCCTCCAGAATGGATGAGTTTGATCATCCATGACAGGGCTTGGGCTTCTAGTTGAAGGACTTCCTCCAATTGGCCTTGCTTCCATTGCCAACATCAACATTCGCATTCTTTCACTCTCTTCCTCGAGAATCTGCACCAATCTTTGCAATTCAGAATTCTCTTGTTGAATGGTTTGGTTGATATCCTTGATATTTTGGATTCGGGCTCTCTTCCAGATTTTCCCCATATTCGCAGTTCCTGCAAATGTCAGCCTGCTCTGATACCACTTGATCCGAAAATCAAAGCTTAGCAATTTCACACTATAAGTTCAATTTTATCAAGACCTTTTTTTGACGGTGCATGTGAATATAAAGACAATAAATAAGCTTATAATATGAAGAGAATATCATATCACATAAATAAGCAAACCATGAACAAATTGGACACAAGAAGTTGATAACAAAGTTCGGCAAAATCTGCCTACGTCTCTGGGCCTTTGTCTTCAGTGAGGGAGGCTTTCTCTATTCAATATTCAGTGCTTTACAATATGAATTAAAATTACATCATATAGGGCTCTGACTGACTATATGTATTATTCTATGTCTCAGAAACCTGACGCAATAGACAGCACTAAAAATGGAGTAGTAGAACTCCCAGAAACTGCCTCCAAAGCTCAGCTACTTTGCACTGCTCAAGACTACTTGACCTTGGCTTCAATCTTCTTTGTTGATTCGTGCTTGTTTCAAACCTCAAAATGGATTATTTTATATATCCATGAGGTAGAGGGATCAAATCCCAACATCCCACTTTTCGTGGCACTTAATTTGGCTCAATATCCACAAAGATATGGCCAAATAACCAAAACTGGTTAATAAAATCAATAAAAACATCATGAATAAACCTAATAATAAGCTAGAAAACCCACATTTGGGAAAAAATGTGTGCTAGCCCTCTTTCTTCGAGACCTTGGTTGCATGCAGCGCCATGTGGCCGAGTGTTGGGACCTTATTCTCTGCCTGGCCCCCTGGTCTAGCGCCTATGGTCGTGTGGTTAGCCCCCCCTCCGATCGGGGCTTATCCCAAATTTCATGCCCAATCCAAACTTAAATACAATTTCGACCATTTTTATGAACAAGGAACACACGTGCCTTGATGGTTATCAAATTTTTACTAGTCCATTGCCTTACCCGGAGGTCGCGGGTTCAATTCCCCCGGAGGCGGAACAAATTTTTACCCAGCTGTCTTTGGCCAAATTCGGGGTGCCACGTGGTGCCCTGTGATTGGGCCACGTGTCACCCTGTGAATGGGTCGTACTGTCCAGTCATCAACCCAGTCACCTACACAGTTAGTTTCCCAGTCATACCTTCCATGTCATCACCATACATGCCACGTCATCACCGTACCTGCCACATGTCATGTTGTACGGCTGCCACGTGTCATGTTCGTACACTGCCACGTGTCCAATTTTTATCGAACTCAACCCATAAAAATATCAAAAATGACTGCCATGTGGCACGTCCTGGTGATGCCATGTGTCCTGTTGACATCATCTGCCACCTGTATTGCTGACGTCAGCAGTATGGACTATTGACTTTGACTTTGACTTTTTGTTAATTTGACCTGAACGTCAGATCGAGATATCAGGAGCATACGACATCCGTTTGATCTCGTTCAAGTTGAGTTGGGTTTGTATCGACGAGGCCTACGTACACGTCCATTTTGACGTCATTCTAAGAACATTGATTTTTAGGCCTTTTTTAGCCCCATCAAGCTCCTGGATCCAAATCTGGATTATGCCTTCCCACTAAGGACCTTTTGGTCCCCAAAATGTTTATTACATCAATTGACTAATGAAAAACAACCTAGACTTAACATTAACTAGACTCAATAAGTGATTCCATAAATCAAATCACTTTTATTACATCAATGACAATGACACTGACTCAATTTACATATAGGGCATAAAATCTGCCCAGTTCCAGTCAGACAACCCATCTCCTGCCAACGGAGTGTCGCGGTCAATCCTCTGCTTCTCTGCAGCATCTACCTATTTTCCTCTTGCAGCGTCCTTCTGTTGATTGACAGCGTCCTTCTGTTCCTTCACAGCATCCGTCTTCTACTCGGGCCCTTCAGGCTTTGTTGAGCACCGCAACTCTGGATGTAGCCTCCAACAACTATCTTCACAATGTCCGCTCTTTTGACAATGTGAGAAAGTGTTTCTTTCTCAAAGAAACTTGATGGAATCGCGCCCTAACTCAGTCGAATCCCCCTTGGATTTCTCTGACTCCTGCCTTGGTTGTGCCGACATTGTTCGCAAATTCTTCTTGACCTACAATATCACGTCATCGGGTCTTGGCGTACTTCTGGTCGCCATGATCTTTTTCTCGTATACTTTTTGTTTCCAATAGCCTGCAACACAATGGTCATGGCTGCTACAAAAAGTGCATGGGACCGTTCGTTTGATAAGTTTCATGACTCTATCATGCTCATCAGAAAAGGTGGGTGAAGGGGATTTATACCTTTCAACCTTTTTACCTTTCTTTCATGACTCATTGTTTGCATCACTGCTGGCTCGAGCTGCATGTTTGCCTTGCCGAGTCCGAAACCATTCTGGTGTCAATTCGGGATGCCACTCCCAACATTGGTCAGCATCGTGTCCAAACTTTTGACAGTGTGTGCAACGAATCACTGGACTTTCATCCTCAGAAGATTCTCCTGCATATCCCAGTCCTTCCCAAAGTGGACGCTCACACACTTCAATCGGCTCGGCTTTGCCTTGGCCATATTTTCCAAGGCCTTGTCCCTTCCCGTATCCAAACTTCGATAGCATTCTCATACCAAATCCTTTGGTATGTTTCTCAAATGATGTTATCTCTGAATGGTCGGACTCCACTTCCCGATCAACTACAGGCGAGGCTGGAGTGTAATCAATACTTTTTGTTGGCGAAGAGAATGTGCTAATGGCTTCTCCTACCGATTTCTCCTCAACCAAAGTAGCAGGAGTATATGAATCCTCCTCATAATATTGCCTCGAGAATGGATGAGCTCCATCATCCATGACAGGTCTTGGGATTCTAGCTGAAGGACTTCCTCCAACTGGCCTTGCTTTCGTTGCCAACATCAACGTTCGCATTCTTTCACTGTCTTCCTTGAGAATCTGCACCAATCTTCGCAATTCAACATTCTCTCGCTGAATGATTTGGTTGATCACCTCAAGATTTTGGAGTCAGGCTCTCTTCAAGCTTTTCCCCATATTCACATTTCCTGTAAATGTCAACCTGCTCTGATACCACTTGATCCGAAAATCAAAGCTTAGCAATTTCACACTGTAACTTCAATTTTATCAAGACCTTTTTCTGACGATGCATGTGAATATAAAGACAATAAACAAGATTATAACATGAAGAGAATATTATATCACATAAAGAAGTAAACCATCAACAAATTGAACACAAGAAGTTGATAACGGAGTTCGTCAAAATCCGCCTACGTCTCTGGGCCTTTGTCTTCAGTGAGGGAGGATTTCTCTATTCAATATTCAATTCTTTACAATATGCATTAAAATTACATCATATAGGTCTCTGACTGAATAGTTTTATTTTTCTCTGTCTCAGAAACCTGATGCAACAGACGGCACTGAAAACAGAGTAGTAGAACTCCCGGAAACTGCCTCCAAAGCTCAGCTACTCTGCACTGCTCAAGACTACTTGACCTTGGCTTCAAGCTTCTTTGTTGCTTATTGCTTGTTTAAAACCTCAAAATGGATTATTTTATATAGGCATGAGGTAGAGGGATCAAATCCCAACATCCCACTTTTCATGGCACTTAATTTGGCCCAATATCCACCAAGATATGGCCAAATAACCAAAACTAGTTAATAAAATCAATAAAAAATCATGAATAAACCTAATAATAAGGTAGAAAACCCACATTTGGGCAAAAATGCGCCCTAACCCTCTTTCTCCAGGACCTTGGTCACATGCAGCGCCATGTGGCCAAGTGATGGGACCTTATTCTTTGCCTGGCCCCCTGGTCTAGCGCCTATGGTCGCATGGATAGCCCCCCCTCGGATCGGGGCTTATCCCAAATTTCGCGCCCAATCGAAACTTAAATACAATTTGGCCATTTTTTTGAACAAGGAACACACGTGCCTTCATGGTTAGTGAATTATTGCTAGTCTATTGCCTTACCCAAAGGTCGCGGGTTCAATTCCCCCGGAGGTGGAACAAACTTTTACCCAACCGTCTTTGGACAAATTCGGGGTGCCACATGGCGCCCTGTGATTGGGCCACGTGTCACCCTATGAATGGGCCATATTGTCCAGTCATCAACCCAGTCACCTACACAGTCAGCTGCCCATTCATATCTACCACGTCATCACCATACCTGCCATGTCATCACCGTACCTACCACGTGTCATGTTGTACAGCTACCACGTGTCATGTTCGTACACTGCCACGTGTCCAATTTTTGGTCCAAATCAGTGCCTAAAAGATGCCAAAAATGACTGCCACATGGCAAGTCCTGGTGATGCCACGTGTCCTGCTAATGTCATCTGCCACTTGTCCTGTTGACGTCAACAATACGGACTATTAACTTTGACTTTGACTTTTTACCAGTTTGACCTGAACTTCAGATCGCAATATCAGGAGCATACGACATCTGTTTGAGCCTATTCAAGTTGCGTTGGGTTCATATCGACGAGGTATACACACGTGTCCATTTTGACGCCATTCTGAGAACATTGATTTTTAGGCCTTTTTTAGCCCCATCAAGCTCCTGGATCTGAATCTGGATCACGCATTCCCACTAAGGACCTTTTGGTCCCCAAAAGGTTTATTATATCAATCGACTATGTCCTTACATCAATTGACTAATGATAAACAACCTATACTTAACATTAACTAGACTCAATAAGTGATTCCATAAATCAAATCACTTTTATTACATCAATGACAATGACACTAACTCAATTTACATATAGGGCATAAAATCTGCCTAGTTCCATTCGGACGACCCATCTCCTGCCAATGGATTTTTGCGGTCGTTCCTCTTCTTCTCTGCAGCATCTTCCTGTTGTCCTCTTGCAGCATCCTTATGTTGATCGTCAGCGTCCTTCTGTTCCTTCGCAGCATCTGCCTTCTGCTAGGGCCCTTCAGGCTTTGTTGAGCGTCGCAACTCTGGATGCAACCTCCAACAACTATCTTCACAATGTCCTCTCTTCTGAAAAATGTGAGCAAGTGTTTCTTGCTCGAAGAAACTTGATGGAATTGCACCTTGACTGAGTCGAATCCCCCTTGGATTTCTCTTACTCCTGCCTTGGCTATGCCGACTTTGTTCGCAGATTCTTCTTGACCTGCAATGTCGCATCATCGGGTCTTGGCGTACTTTTGGTCGCCGTGATCTTTTTCCCATATACTTTTTGTTTCCAACAGTCTACAACACAATGGTCATGGTTGCTACAAATAGTGCATGGGACCATTCTTTTGATAAGTTTCATGACTCTAGCATGCTCATCAGAAAAGGTGGGTGAAGGGGATTTATACCTTTCAACCATTTTACCTTTCTTTCGCGACTCACTGTTTGCATCACTGCTGGCTCGAGCTGCCTGTTTGCCTTGTCGAGTCTGAAACCATTCCGGTGTCAATTCGGGATGTCGCTCCCAACATTGGTCAGCATCGTGTCCAAAATTTTGGCAGTGTGTGCAACGAATCACTGGACTGTCGTCCTCAAAAGATTCTCCTACATATCCCAATCCTTCCTGAAGTGGACGCTCACACACTTCAATCGGATCGGATCTGCCTTGGCCATATTTTCCAAGGCCTTGTCCCTTCCCATATCCGAACTTCGATAGCATTCTCATACCAAATCCTTTGGTATGTTTCTCAAATGCTACTATCTCCGGATAGTCGGACTCCACTTCCTGATCAACTACAGGCGAGGCTGGAGTGTAATCAGTACTTAATGTTGGCGAAGAGAATGTGCCAATGGCTTCTCCTACCGATTTATCCTCAACCGGAGTAGCAGAAGTATATGAATCCTCCTCATCAGATTGCCTCTAGAATGGATGAGTTCCATCATCCATGATAGGGCTTGGGCTTCTAGCTGAAGGACTTCCTCCAACTGGCCTTGCTTCCGTTGCCAACATCAACATTCGCATTCTTTCACTATCTTCCTCGAGAATCTACACCAATCTTCACAATTCAACATTCTCTCGTTGAATGGTTTGGTTGATCTCCTCGATCTTTTGGAGTTGGACTCTCTTCAAGATTTTCCCCATATTCACAGTTCCTGCAAATGTTAGCCTGCTCTGATACAACTTGATCCGAAAATCGAAGCTTAGCAATTTCACACTATAACTTCAATTTTATCAAGACCTTTTTTTGACAGTGCATGTGAATATAAATACAATAAACAAGCTTATAATATGAAGAGAATATCATATCACATAAATAAGAAAACTATCAACAAATTGGACACAAGAAGTTGATAACGGAGTTCGGCAAAATCTGCCTACATCTCCAGGCCTTTGTCTTCAGTAAGGGAGGCTTTCTCTATTCAATATTCAGTGCTTTACAATAGGAATTAAAATTACATCATATAGGGCTCTGACTGACTAGTTGTATTCTTCTCTGTCTCAAAAACCTGATGCAATAGACGGCACTGAAAACGGAGTAGTAGAACTCTCGGAAACTGCCTCCAAAGCTCAGTTACTCTGCATTGCTCAAGACTACTTGACCTTGGCTTCAAGATTATTTGTTGCTTCTTGCTTGTTTCAAACCTCAAAATGGATTATTTAATATAGCCATGAGGTAGAGGGATCAAATCCCAACATCCCACTTTTCGTTAGAGGGATCAAATCCCAATATCCACCAAGATATGGCCAAATAACTAAAATTGGTTAATAAAATCAATAAAAAAATCATGAATAAACCTAATAATAAGGTAGAAAACCCACATTTGGGCAACAATGCGCACTAGCCCTCTTTCTTCGGGACCTTGGTCGCATGCAGCACTATGTGGCCGAGTGTTGGGACCTTATTCTCTGCCTGGCCCCCTGGTCTAGCACCTATGGTCGCGTGGATAGCCCCCCCTCCGATCGGGGCTTATCCCAAATTCCGCGCCCAATCCAAACTTAAATACAATTTCGACTATTTTTATGAACAAGGAACACACATGCCTTGATGGTTAGTGAATTTTTTCTAGTCTATTTCCTTACCCGAAGGTCGCGGGTTCAATTCCCCTGGAGGCAGAACAAACTTTTACCCAACCGTCTTTGGCCAAATTCGGGGTGCCACGTGGCGCCCTATGATCGGGCCACGTGTCACCCTGTGAATGGGCCGTACTATCCATTCATCAACCCAGTCACCTACACAATCATCTGCCCAGTCATACTTGCCACATCATCACCATACCTGCCACGTCATCACTGTACATGCCACGTGTCATGTTGTACGGCTGCCACGTGTCATGTTCGTACACTACCACGTGTCCAATTTTTATTGGTCCAAATCAGCCCCTAAAAATGACAAAAATGGCTGCCATGTGGCACGTCCTGGTGCTGCCACATGTCCTATTGACATCAGCAGTACAAACTGTTGACTTTGACTTTGACTTTTTGTCAGTTTGACCTAAACTTCATATCGTGATATCAGGAGCATACGACGTCCGTTTGAGCCTGTTCAAGTTGTGTTGGGTTTGTATCGACGAGGTCTATGTACACGTCAGTTTTGATGCCATTCTGAGAACATTTATTTTTAGGCCTTTTTGAGCCCCATCAAGCTCCTGGATCTAAATCTGGATCACCAAATACGCTCCAATTCTCTCCACTGTCCTCTATAATTATCCCTCCGTGGTTGCACCAACTCCAAGATCTCTTTCTTTCTCTCATGCACAAAAACTTGACTGTGTAAAATCGTTGTCCCAACCCATATGAATTTCCTCCCTTTTGTTTGCTTTCTTGACTCACAAACTTACCCAAGCTAATTGTACTCAACCCCCATGTGCCCAATAAATGTGGGATGTGATCACACACACCCACCCTCTTACATGTATTCAATGATTGTCTTTGGGAACAATTAATCAGAAATTAGAAGGTTCATATACAAATAGAAAATTTAGGAAAATGGGTTGAATTAATATACATGGGTAATTTCCCCCTTGGACCCCTCTTGGCCATTATCCTAGACACTCCCCCCTCTTGTGGATTAATTATCCCCCCATTTATATCCATTTCCCCTTAGCAATTGACATCACATTTTATTATTAAACATAGAAATACAATTCGCATATTACATCGTTTTGGTCGTAACCACACATTATATCTACATAAGCATTAATTAAACTGGGGATTATAGTGGGGATGTTATACAATATGAGACCTTGATATGTAAAGAAACCCATGCCAAATATTCAATACCCACATCCACCTCATATTCACTACATTGCCTAGAGAAGGTCCTCTCAGGAAATATTCCCTGACTTGGAGATTGGCCTACCCAATAGGGCACCATGACAACCCTCCCATACTTAAATTTGGCAAATTTTATAGGGTCTTTGAGAATTTGTTTAGTTTGAAAAGGGGGGATTTAATGCACATGTTTGGGTGGTTATTTTATTAAATGTGGCTTACTTGGCATGACACATGTGACTTGTGGACCCTTGGAGAGTGTACATGTTTCTCTTTGCAGGACCTTTCCCGATGAAAGCTATTCATGGAGGAACTAGCCCACTTGGACCTTCATAGGGGCTTGAAAGACCATTGGATGGATGCAGCGCCCCACTCATTGGAGGCCTTGAATGATTAATGGTGCACTTGAGATGAAGTCTCTATCACTTGGACATGGCCCGAAGACATGAAGAAGGGGTGATGTCACCCTCATATTCCCAAACGTCCTCTTCTTGGAGCTTGACATCATACTTTGAGGGGGTGTTTTACCATTTTGGTAGATTTGGTGGTGTTGTGGGTTTGAAGCCCCACTTATTTGCTTGATTTGGGGATGATGTGGAACTCTTCTAGCTTGACATCCTAGCCTTTGGAGTATTTTCCATCACACGTGCCACCTTGGAGAGAGATCTTATGGGCTAATGTCCCATCATTTTGTTATTTTTGGTCATTTTGTAGCCTATGAGGGCAAAAAAGAAAAACATCTTACTAATTAAGCATTGTAACTTAGGTTTTAGGCCTAAATTTATGGATTTAATTGTAAAGTGGACAAACATGACTTGGATTTTCCTCATATAAATATGAGGAAAGTCATTTGTCACAAATCATAACTCATCACTTGGAAATTCTCTCTTGGATTGAAATTTTGGCCTCTTTGGACAATTCACTCTCCCTTTTTTTGTGAAAAAATGGATGGAATACTTGTTTATTGGTGGAATAAAGGTTAACGACTTCTCTTGGATGCTTTATTATTGGAAAATCATTGTAATATCTTTGATAAGTAAGGGTTTTGCATGCTATCTCTTGGATTAGGTAAGGAATTTCTCAATTTTGTGTTTTTCTTCTTAATTTCAAGATCATATTATCAAACCCTGGGAGTATAAAGGCATACACCCTCCATCAAGGAAAGTTTTGCTATTGTTATTGAAAAGGCTTAAGTATTGTTACAAGGAGTAAGAGGGTTTACACCATTTTAGCAAGACCTTGCTAAGGTTTATATTCTCTAGGGAGTAAGAGGATTTACACCCCTAGAAGATTATTAAACCCTAGCTTTGACTTGGATTTCTAAGTTAGACGATTTGGAGATTTTGTGATTTATTTGGTTTTATAAGGGTTTAATTCTCAAGAAAACATTTTATTCTCCTTGTTGGCTAGGTTATTGTTCAAGCAAGAGAATCCATCACCCAATAGATAAGGGACTAGTTGCATTGGAGATTGAATATTGTTGCATTGGTAAACATGAAATTTAAGAGATTGAATTGTTCAAGGTTGGATTTAAATTCTATATGTTATTGGCTCTCTTTTCCTCCAAGGGTGTCTCGATTGGATAAGTGATTGTGTTGTTGTAATAAACATTAAGTTACAGTCATTAGGGATACAACAAACTCACTCTCTCATACTCTTTTTCCACTTTTCTACCGCTAAAAATTACTTGTAACCTATGATAATTGTTCTATTGATCAGAAGTTATTGATTGGGTTCTTTACTTGTTAATTTCAGTGGTTATAATTTGTTGTTGTAGCAAAAAATTTCTACAGTCATTGGGTTGTCATAAAT
This sequence comes from Picea engelmannii, assembly GCA_009831015.1. NCBI lineage: Eukaryota > Viridiplantae > Streptophyta > Pinopsida > Pinales > Pinaceae > Picea > Picea engelmannii. The sequence goes on from ML787419.1 coordinate 278,141, forward strand.
ACTTGTTGATAACACTATTTAACAACTCTCCTTTGTTCTCAAGATCTTGGTTTAAACATTGGAAGATTATCTACTAATTGCAAGCATTGTTTTCCAATATCATATACTTGATTTTGATGATTTAATTTTTAGTTGATATAACATCCTCGTTGTTGGTATATATTTCCTTACTTCTGCAATTTTGGGACAACAAGCATAACTTTTTGTTTTCCTTGTTCTAGGGGTTATTTACATCATATATTGTCTCGGTTTTGGTTGTCTAACATTGGTTTTGCAGGTAATATCCATTGGAAACATTTCTTTGACCAATACTCAACCTCCACCAAATTCCTAGAACTTTTCATTGTGAGCTATATGGGTGCTTCATTCTTCTCCTTGGCTTCTCCCTTACAACCCCCCTAGGCTCACCCAGGAAGCCTCCCTTGTGTTGGACTTGTCCTTCACTAAAACGAGGGGGATATCTATTGGGGTGATAGTGATAGGTGTCCATAGTTGTGTCACAGACTTGTAATTTGGGTTGGGATTTTCCCAGACTACAAATTGTGCGATAACATGGACCATTCATCATTAGGTCGTAGATCTGACGGTAGAGGTTATGTTGGTGCCATTTTTTCCCTAGAAGACAACCCTATTTTTATCGGGGCATTGTATAGTCAATGATGGGTTACGTCAATGGATTATGGGCCCATGCTATTAAGTAAACCATGGTATTTTCCCATATAATTATATGTGATGAAGCATATTTAAAGGATGTGATTGTGTGTGAGAGTATTGTGTGTTTGAGAGAGGAGACAGTGAGAGAGTGAAGAAGAGGTTGCAATGGATGTGTTGTAAGTTTCTTCCCTTCATTTACTAGATATAATAAGGAAGGATTGGTTGTTTCTCCATGGATGTAGCCCATATCGGGTGAACCACGTATATTGGTGTATTTCTTGTATTGTGTTCTTTTGTGTTATATTTCAACGTTTATTTTGATGTGTTTTGATTTTATTGCTCTGTGATCCTATTCCTAATAATTGGTATCAGAGTCGAAGGTCTATTTGGATGATAAACTCATAGGAAATGAGGGTTCCTTCTTCGAGTGGGACCAATGGAAAAAGAAGAAAAGTTTAGGGTCTAGAAATTTAACGGCCAAAACTACCAGCTATGGAAGATGCAAATGGAGCATTATTTATATCCGAAGAATATTTTCCTACCATTGGGAAGAATAGAAAAGAAACCAGTGACAATGAAGGATGAAGAATGGGAGGTTCTTGATATAAAGGAACTAGGAACAATACGATTGTGAATGGTAGCGTCAATGGCTTTCAACATTTCAAAAGAAAAGACAACGGGGGATCTAATGAAGGAATCGATGAAACTATATGAAAAACCCTCAACCTCCAACAAGGTATTTATTATGAAACGTTTATTTAATATGAAGATGTCAGAAGGTGGGTCTATTGTTGATCATTTAAATGAGTTTAACAAGGTCACCAATCAATTAAGTTTTGTAGGAGTAAACATTGATGATGAGGTTAGGACTCTTTTGATTTTGTGCTCATTTCCATAAAGTTGGAATGGCTTGGTCATGGTTGTGAGTTATTTTGTCTCTAGTTCAAACACTTTAAAGTTTGATTATGGTGTTGGTGTGATCCTTAGCAAGGAAATGTGATGGAAAAGAACATATGAGACATTAGGTAATGCTTTGATTGTGGAGAACAAGGAAAGACAAAGGGAGAGAGGAAAGAGTCCAGGAAATAATGGGAAGTTTAAGATGTTAAAGTTTAAGTAATTATTAGGTTTCTTTTCAATTTACTAGATAACCATAACATAGATAGGATCACTGAGAGAAACACAATCACATAGTACACAAGCATTTATCCTGGGAAACCTTCAAGGGGAAGAAAACCCATCAAAACTTCTTTAATATAGATTCAATAACCAAGTACAACACCAGAATAACTCTATCTCTATGAGAGACAAACTACCATGATGCTAGACCAGAAAATATTCAAAGACTAGAGAATATCCTCTCCAAGCAATGCACCTCTCTCTCTTCCTTCTTCCAGCAACTGGTAACTTGCAGCTTCCTTCAATATTTGCGCACTAGATGAGTGAGTTTAGTGAGTGAAAAAATGAGTGGTTGGATTCTTTTATTTATAAAAACTAGCAAGCGTTGAAAGGAGGTGTCTCTTCACTAGCAGGGCCGACCGCCAACTTGTCTTTCTGGGTGGTTAGAACCACTTTAATTTTCCTGGGGGCCGACTTCTTAATTTTCATATTACAATTAGGGTTTGACCAATCTGCAAAAAGGGATTTGGTCAATTACAAAGCTCGACATGATCAATCCACAAAAGGGGATTGATCTAATGAATAATAGATCAATAATAAATAGAATACTCTTTGCAGTTACAATATTTCAACACTCCCTCTTAACAACAAGGGTATTCTTTATCTTTTGACAGGTCACTAGATTTCATCATCAACTGAACAATATCATTTGGGCAATATCATCAATTGGATAATCATCGTCAACTGGACAACAACATCAATTGGATAACATCATCAACTGGGTAACAACATCCATTGGGTAACATCATCAACTGGGCAATATCATCAATTGGGTAACAACATCAACTGGATAACAGGAGGCATCAATATAATCCACTTCATCATCTGGCATCACAATCACTAACTGGTTCTCCATGAATCCATATTAAATAAGTTTTGTTCTCTTTACCTTCGCGCAGAAGATACTCTTTCTTTCTTTCATCTTCATGCAGAAGATACTCTTTCTTATCTTCACACAGAATATATCGTATCTTCACACAGAAGATGTCTTATCTTCACACAGAAGATATTCTATGATTTTTTCCATTCCTTTTATGTTCTCTCTTCTCTTGTAGTCATCTATCTCACCCATCTACTGGGGAGGACTACTACCATAGCTTCACTCCTATTCATCCCACATGAACTAGAGAAGCTAAGATGCTAGCCTGGGCAAGACTAGACTCCCTTTCCATGATCCACGTAGGATCACGACACAAACCTCAAGATCCAACTAACCATTCCACATGGTCAAGGTTTGTGTTCCAGGATACTCAATCCTTGGCAAGAGGAGAGTATGTGCCCACTTCCCCTTGGAGAAACATCCACACTCCTCTCTACGAGGGTGGTCACACCCCTCTCTACGAGGGTATTCTAGCATGTCCCTAGAGTATCCAAAACTCAACACTTGGACAAAGTACAACCTTGGAAAATTTCTCATTCCCTTTCTCTACGAAGGTCTCTTCCTTCTCTACGGAGGTCTCTTCTCTTTTCCTTCTCTATGAAGGTATACCTGTGGGATTTCTCATTCCTTTTCTACGAAGGTCTCTTCCTTCTCTACGAAGGTCTAGCTATGGGATCTGAAAAAAATCTCTTGTGTTCCAAAATCTTTCCATGATATAATACCATGCTACCCATTTGTTTGGCACCATCCATCTACTGGATAACTTTCATCTTGATCAAAATATCTGGGCACCATCCATCTACTTTCCTAACTGCACAAAATCACGATCCTCCATTCCAAACTCGGAGACATATATCGCTCTTGCACAAAACTAAGAGCTTCTTTAACTGTGTAACATTTGATAATCATCATCCTTGAAGTTCTCTTCTGTAATATCCTGGGTGCCTTCTTGATTTTGAACATTTCTTTCTTTCTGAATTCATACTAGATCAACCTGCTCCCTCTGCATCTATAAGAACGGTACTGGAATAACCTGTAGTTACCTGCATCTCATCAACTATATCTAAGTATCCATATTTCTCTTCATCTTGAACATTTCAGTTATGCATCTTTAGGAGCCTCATGCTCCTATATATATATTGGATATTGTCTGGTCTTTACTGACTGTCACCATATCATAAGTCCTTCTCATGTTGTCTAACTTTTGCAAGTCAAGGCATAAGTTCTTTCTTCTGAGACTTTTACAGTATGCTTTCTGAGATGTGTCACTTAGCCAATCAGCCAGTAACAATAAGCAGTACTCAAATAAAACTATATCATGATTTCTATCAGAGTAGTACGCATCTTTTCTTAAGCAAAACTTGTTCAACCATCTACACATCTGAAACCCTAATCATGAATAAGACTTTTGAACTCTTTTTCACTCTAGCTATGAAATTACCAATTTTTCCCTTACTATCATAGCTAAACACATACCTTTGTCACTCTCATGAGTGATCATACCTGAAATAAATATTGTATCTCTTTATTTATCCTCTTTTTTGATAAGTCTGCATAGACACTGAAATAAAACAAGGTTAATTAACATTCTCACAAAAATCTAACTTGTAATGATAAAGTATTAAAGTAAACAACATACTAGAAATTAACATGAATACTTATCTTTTTTTTTGTGGGGGGGCTCCACGGACTCCACCATTTTCTATATTTCTTTAGATCAACTATCTTCAACTTAAAGTACATAATCCTCAATTTCTACTAAAGCTTTCTTTGAGGGAGGAGATTCCTCTTCCTCTGCCACATGTGCTTTCTTTTCCCTTTTCCTTGAGGATAGTCATAGGAAAAGTGTCCCAACTTTTGACAGTTGTAGCATCTGATCTTTGAAACTTATTTCTTCTTATCTGGAACTCTTACGGAGTTATCTTCTTTATTGTTCTTCCTGAAGGAACTTCTTCTATTCTTTTGAATTGTAAGAGCTTTCCCTTCATCAACAATTAATCTCTTTTGTTGGTCTGCAAGTCTAGATTCTTTGTGTGTGCAATCTGCCCATAATTTATCAAACTTGGGTAACTTGCTTCTTGCACACACTCCTCGTGCAAAAGGAATCCAAAATGTTGGAAACTCATTTAGGGTTGTGGTTACAAGCTCGTTGTCACTAATGACATCTCCAATAGCTACAAGTTGATCTCTAATTTGAGAAACTCTCATAAGATAGGATGAGACAGATTCTGATTTCTCCATCTTCATATTACGAAGATAATTTCTTAAGGAAAGATTTTGGCTAATGTTTTTGCTTTCATATAACCCGTTGAGTGCTTCATACATGTGCCTTATTGTCTGTAGTTCGTATATATAAGGGATCAAGTGATCCTTTATTGAATCTAACACAATTCTCTTTGATTTCTTTTCATTCTTCTTATGCTTGGTATTTTGCTCTTCTTCCTCTGGTTTTGGTACATCCACTGTAACATGTTCTAGGAGATCATTCTCATCTAGAATCATTTGCAACCTATGCTTCCAAGATCTGAAGTTTCCAGATCCTTCCAGTCTGTCTTCTACCCTCATACTGGTATCCATTCTTTCTTGTAGTAGAAACCCTATCCCTCTGGGCTATACAAATAATAGAAAAATCAAATTTCTTGGATCTGAAAACCGAACTCACCAAAAGATGTGTTGGACTAAGGTGAGTATGCTGGGTATAGTCAGTTTCTGAAAATTCCAATTTATGACCCTTGAAACTGGACCAGCAGATTTCTAGACTGGTGCTTCTAGTTTTCTGGTACTTCTGGTTCTCTGGTACTTCTGGTTCTCTGGTACTTATGGTTTTCTGATACTTCTGGTACTGGTGAAAACTAGGGTTTCACTTTCCGGGAATTCTGTCCACTGAAAAGGTGCGTTGGAGGTGCCAATGAGTTCCTTAGGCTAGAGCACACTTTTCTAAATGATCTTTGGGCTGAAATTCCTCTTTAATAAAAATCCCTAATTTTCTTGTACGACAATAGTGACATTTTTCTTTTTCCTATGAAAGATGCTCTCTTCAGCTTAGCTTTGATACCATGTTAAAGTTTAAGATATTATTAGGGGTTTCTTTTCAATTTACTAGATAACCATAGCATAGATAGGATCACTGAGAGAAACACAATCATAGAGTACACAAGCATTTATCTTGGGAAACCCTCAAGGGGAAGAAAACCTGGAAAAACTTCTTTAATATAGATTCAATAACCAAGTACAACACCAGAATAACTCTCTCTATGAGAGACAAACTACCATGATGTTAGACCAGAAAATAATCAAATACTAGAGAATATCCTCTCCAAGCAATGCGCCTCTCTCTCTTCCTCCTTTCGACAACTGGTAACTTGCAGCTTCCTTCAATACTTGCGCACTAGATGAGTGAGTTGAGTGAGTGAACAAATGAGTGGTTGGCTTCCTTTATTTATACAAACTTGAAAGTGTTGAAAGGAGGTGTCTATTCACTGGCAGGGCCGACTTGTCTTTATGGGTGGTTAGAACCACTTTAATTTTCCTGGGGGTCGACTTCTTAATTTGCATATTACAATTAGGGTTTGACCAATCCACAAAAGGGGATTTGGTCAATTACAAAGCCCGACATGATCAATCCACAAAAGGGGATTGATCTAATGAATAATAGATCAATAATAAATAGAATACTATTTGCAGTTACAATATTTCAACATAAGAAGGGTAGATCCAAATCCAAGGGGAAGCTGAAGTGTTGGCATTATGGGAAGAAAGGACACCTAAAGAAATATTGTTGGTCTCAGAAAGGAAAACAAGGAGATGGACAACAAGAGAATAATCAGGAAGAAAATGTAGCAAGTGATGTGTTGCAAGATGCTTTAATCCTTTCATTAGATAATATTATTGATTCTTGGGTGGCAGACTCAAGGGATTCATTTCATGCTACACCCCATAGGAAGTATTTTGAAGACTGTGTTCAAGGTGATTTTGGACGTGTTTATTTGGGTGATGATAAACCATATAAAATTGTTGCTTAAAGAGTTGAAGCATGTTCCTGATTTGAAAAGAAATTTAATTTGCATAGTTACATTTACAATAAATTCATGGAAGGTCACTAAAGGATCATTAATAATAGCAAAAGGAGAGAAGGTGGGTACATTATATTTATGTATCGATAATGTTGACTCTTCTATTGCTTTAGTTTCTACCAGAGTGGATACAACACTATGTCATCATACGCTTGGGCACATGAGTGAGAAGGGGATGTAGATTCTCCACTCAAGGAATTTGTTGCCAAATTTGTATAGAATATTGCTTTAAAAAAAAGGGTGTTAGATGAGTTGCATTCATCTCCTATAGTAGGTCACTCTAGCTTTTAGAAAATGTACAAAAGAACTAATCTCCTTGTGGGACATCCATACATTTGTAGCTAAATGTGAAGCCTATCATAGGAACAAGGTTGAAATAGTGAATACCTCCATGGAATTCAACCACTACCAATACCTACCATTATTTGGGCTAACCTTTCCATGGATTATATATTGGGCATCCCTAAAGCTAACAACAAATATGTCACCATCATGGGGGTAGCTGCTCAAATATGTTCAATTTTGCACCTTACTACACCCATTTATGCCCTTCACAATTACCCAAGTCTTCATGGATCAAATTTTTAAATTGCATGGCATGCTTGATTCCATTGTGTCAAATCGTAATCCCACTTTTACCAACAAATTATGGTAGGATTTGTTTAAACTACAAGGCACACACTTGAAAATGAGTGCAACTGATCATACCCAAATAGATGGTTAAATAGGGTTTGGTCAACAAGTGCCTGGAAACTTTATCTGTAATGTTTTGCATTGAATCGCCAACACCAATCTGTTCAATGGCTACCCCTTGTCGAATGGTGGTACAATACCACTTATCATGGCCTACCAAAATGTCACCATATGGAGTTGTATATGGCAAAAAACCTCTCTCAAGGGCTTCCTATTTACCAATCACAACCAAGGTTCAAAAAGTGGATCATACTTTTAACACCAAAGTAACCATTCTCCACGCACTTAAGGAAAATCTAGTTTTGGGTCAAAATATATGAAGCAATGGGAAAATATATGAACCTGATGCACATTGAGCATTAGGTTTTGAAGAAGGGGAGCAAGGTTTTATTCATCCTCGACCCTATAAGTAGACCTCTCTCAAAGACAAGGGTTACCAAAAGCTAGTGTCAAAGTTCCATGGACCATATTAAATCCTCCAATGCATTGGACAAGTTACCTACAAATTGGCTTTATCTGCCCACTCCAAGATCCACCCATCTCTTCATGAGAATGTGTCTTATTCCAAAGGAGCTCGTTGAATTTAATTACAAAGTTCAGATCATCCTTCCCAAACTTGATGAATAAGGTTCCACTTGGTTACAACTAGAGGCAATTTTGATCACAAGAGAGCATCAATTATGCCAGCACACTATTTGGGAAGTCCTAATATAGTGGAAGGATACTCAACTTGAAGATGTCATCTAGGAACCAATAGTGTCCACAACTCTAGCCTTGAGGACAATGTTATCTTTAAAGGGGGGAGGGAATGTTAGGGTCCTACCTTAACCTCTCTATTCCAAGGTACTTAGGAGTTAGTCAATTAATGTAGAAGGTTATCTTCTTTGAATAAGGCCCATTAAGTAGTTGGTGGGTATTTTTTATTAAATAAGTGCCACTAGGTGATTCATACTCATTAATAGTGGGTCCACAAGTAGTTAGGGTTTTTCTAGTTAAAAACTATTTATAGAGCTACAAGGTTATGTAATGTTTTATCAAGTATTGTTATTGTATTGGAGCTCTGTTCAATTAATTTCCTCCTCAAAGAGGCATGTGAACATTTCTCTATATTTCTCAAAAAGGTCTATCCTCAATGTGATTCTTCGCGGTCAATAACAACATGGTCATTTCATTTATCTATTCAAACTCAAGTGTGCTTCTATTCTTTAAATACACACGAAAGATAAAAATAGTGGTGGGAACAAGGGAAAAAAAGTAACCCAACATTATTTAAAATATATTTAGTCAAGAAAAATCCTAAGAAAAACATTTTGATATGTAACATCCTTTTAAGCAATTTTAATAGTGATTTCTTACTATTCTCAAATTGCAAGCAATCTTATCCTCCAAAAAGATATGCAAGAAGGTCACAAGTTGAAAAAGTCAAATATAAATACCCAATTGAAATAATAAAGTGGCATTCCTGTGACAAAACTAAATCTTCAAAATGATGGGAACATACCTTCTTTTCTCATAACACAACCCAAATCAAACTATAATTTACTCTTAACACAAAAACCTCAAGACATACAACACTAAACATCATAAAACCAACAACCAATTTTTAAATATATTTTAATAAGTATAAAATTTTATATAAATTTAAATTTTTAAAAAAATTTAACATATATTAACTTTATTAATTTAGGGATATTCCCCTAAATGCAATTGTCCACTTACTATCATGTTATCACATCACACAAATGATAAACATACAAAATAACGTCACATCGCAACCAAAAAAATCACGTGAAGTCAACATTAAAGACAAAATATGTTTATGAAGAATAATATGAGGTTAAATAAAATATAGAGATATTCAACTTTGTAAATATATTCCACTAATTGCATTTGTATAAATGGGAACTTATAAGGCCTATGAATGCTCGCAATTATTTTAGTGAATACTTTTCCTTTTATCGTATTAATTGCCAACCATTTGTTAATGATCATATATACTATATGACTTGTGTTTAACAAATTTTGAAAAGGATATGAAGACTTCCAAATCTGTAAAAGGTCATCATATCTCTCGTTCAAGGCGCTTCCCATGTATTTACTATAGCAAAACCAACCAGTTTACAGTCACATTCATTGCATCGTGCAAGAGAATTCAAGGGTTCAATCCCGCAAGTTTTCTCATGAGTGGCGTATATCCATCAAAATAAATGCACAGCAGCTTTAGTTTCGAACTGAAGATCGATCCTAGTATTCAATTTCCCAATTTCTGGTGGTCTTCATTCAATTCAATTTCTGTTTTATACAAACGGGGTTTGGCCTTTTTCTCTTTTTTCTGGTTGCAAAATTGTTCCCATCCAAAAACCAGGAACAAATTTTCAGATGCATTATATTCACAGTCTCGTGTTGCCCCCAATTCCCGACGCCCAGAAATCTGCACCGTTATTGTTGGCGACGTGCTGCGTGGAGGATAGGGGCATCACGCATAACCCTCGGCTCCGAAGGTCGCATTTGGCTGAATCGTCCCCTTTTCCTTCCTGTTGCAAGAAGATCTGTCATCAGACAAAATTTACACTAAAATTTCTAAGAATGGCGGAATTTAGATGCGGCATTTAGGTTATGGAACATACTCGATTTCGGCCTGAGGGAATGCCTTTCAGATATGGCGTGCTCAGTACCTGCATCAATGAATTTACTGAGAAATGAACTGTTTATGTGTAGCCATGAAAACCACAACTTATAAATGATGTGTAGTCTTGTAAACCAGAACTTATAAATGATGTATAGCCTTGTAAACCAGAACTTCTAAACGATGTGTAACCTTGAAAACCAGAACTTCTAAATGAGGAAATATCATGTTCCGGAACAAAGTATAAACTGCGGAAACTTGAAAATTTGGAGGAAATCTTAATTTACCTGGACTTGATCTTGAAGAAACCTAATGTATCCTATGGCTTCAAGAAGCACCGACGCCGTGTCCGTCTGCAATTAAAATTTTCAGAGGGAACAGCCTTACTACTTCAGAAAAGCATCATTTATAATTTTCAGAGGGAACATTTGTCTAGGGTGAATTTTATTAAAGAACCGTAACACTTCAAATAATTTTCGCAAGATTTTAACCTTTCCGAAAGGCGAGACGAGCTGCTGCAGCGCAGTGATTCGTTCTCCGAGCTTTTCTTTCTTTACGTTCACCTGAAGGAGGCAGCAAAAATGCTTCAATCAAAGAATTTTTTCAAGCACTTCTGTTGAAAATGATAAAAGTATTAAATTTTAAGAGAATTTTGAAAACTTTGAAAGCTAACCTTTAATGAAGCGTCGGAGGTTCGAGCTCTCTTGCAAGCAGCATTCCCAGGGCCAGCATTGTCGCCGTTTTGTATTACAGAACTCGTTCTCTTTTTCTCCGGGGCCGCATCTTCGGTTTCCTCCGGTGGTTTCTGAATCATACAGAAAATTCTCGATAATAGTAAAAGATAACAAGAAACCAGCTGTTAAAGAGTACGGTTCCTACAGAAGCAAAGAGATTAGAGGTCTGCATTCTTCTTAGCTATCGTATTATTAATTTGTCGTTTTCACTTCACTTTCTTTTCTGCGAAAGAGTTCATGCAACTTACAGCAGATTTCTGGTGGAGATTATCACTGAAAAGGACGGATGAAGACTCATTGACGGTGTCCGCCGAATCTTGATGCTGATCGGAACTTCCATGAGCGGGCTGATTGACGATGTCCGGCTTACTGCAGAAGGATGTAAAGTCGGGGCACTGAAAAGAAGGCTTCAAAGAAATAACCTTGCTCGAGATCTTACTCGAACTTGTGATCTCGTGCATTTTAACGACAGCCGAGCCGTTTCCAGGCGTTAAAGAATCTGATCCGAAGGTTTGAGCTCTCGTATAACACTCCGCATTTAATTCCTGAGTGCGAGCGTTGATAAGTCTCAGAAATTCCTCTTCGTTAAACGCTCGGTGATTAAAACCGTCCACGACACCGTTTGCTGGCGGTGTCATATTGCAGTAAGGCGGCGCAGGCGTAGGCCAAGCAATATCCGTCCCACTTGTTGCCGCCACGCCATTGCTCAACCGTTCCATCGCTGGAATTGCATTATCATACAGATTATGAGGCCTCTGAAAGCTAGCCGGGTTAAACTGACAGAACATTTGACTGCGGGCGTCCTTTAGCTCCGCTTCGACCGACCTTCGACCGCTGCTCTGCAAATCCTCCATAGAACCGCTTCTGTAACACAAACACCGAAAATGTTATTCACATTTTTTGTCAGTAAACACTACAAGAATTTGACAAACATTACACTACTTACGCCCTGGCGCTGCTACAATGGCTATGGCGTCCTGGAGATTTCGACGAGCTTTCTATAGCCAAAGAACAATCCGGCCAAGTCTGCATCTCCGACTGAGAAACCCCGCGATTTCCAGCTGCCCGGTACCTCTTCGTCCAGCTTTCGCGAGAACACGGCTGCAAAGGGGCGGCATTCTGCATATTATCAGCACCTGCGAAAACACTTACCAGACTCCCCTACAAAGACTCGAACGGGTTACTCTGGGCTTGGGGTTGCTTTTTAAAAGGGCCACGCCGCGTTCGTTTTCAGCTTGTACTCGACATTCGGATTCTCTGATACGCAAACTGCCGGTTGTTCAAGACAGCCCTGCCAACCAGATATTCGACGGCTGTCAGGCATCTAAACGCCAAAAGTATTGATTAAATTCTTCTTTAGCAGGCTCTTGGTTTTTTTCACAGTTTCAAATTAAAAACAAAAAGGGAAAAGCCCTCTTTGTGTTTCGATCCACCGACCCTTTTGACTTCTCCATAAATTGAAAATAACATTAAAACCTCCCCGGATAAGGACGGAAAGGCATCGGGTAAGGAATCCTGAGAGCCCCCACAAACAAACACGCAATCAAACAAGCGAACCCTCGCTCTGGGTTGAACAGGGCCGTTCGCCAGACCCCGATATTCCACGTGCAATAACGACGGCCGGGCAATCGGGTTCCGTGTCCCCCATCATGGTATTGTATGCATGGGGTCAGTGGGAGCGGGCCATCCTTCAACCGACGAGGGATGCCGGGCATGCACGGTGGGCACCGGAGGCGACCGCAGGGAGCTGGCCCGCCCGTCCGCGTGACGAGTGGCGGTAATTCGGTCATGGCGGCGCACAGGTAGAGGCAGAGCTCGTCTCTTCCTCTTCCCTGAGGCGCACGGCGCAGGTGGAATTAGTTCAAACATTTTTATTTTTTTTTCAAAATTCTGTCGAAAAATAGATTTTCTGAGTAAAAGTTGTTGAAAGTGTCATATGGAGTTGTTTGAATGAAAATGAAAGAATAAGAAGTCACTTTACATCATCAGAATCTGTAAATTTAAAATATTAAAATTGTAATTTTTCATATTTTATAGTTAGATTTCATTAGGTTATTGAAGTGTTAGTTGCAGGTTTAGTCAAGGTTTTGAAAGTGGACACCATGGACCACTTTATTATTTTGATTGTTTTTTCTTCTTAATTTTAGAAAAAAATTGTTGAAAATTTTAGTTTGATCTAAAATTCCGATTTCAACATTTGTAAATTACAATTTTTAACTAATTTTTGAACAAGATAAACTGGCATTTCAACAGTAACAACAATTCTTTATTGGTCAAATTTTAATAAATACAAAACAATTTGAATGCCGTGTATTGAATACCAACCCTGAACGATAAATATTTGCTTCAATAAAAATGGGCACCAACACACTCGACATATCCATTAACTATAAATCTGTGAGAAATTATTGATTTTTATTTTCAATTTATACTTTTCGATAAAGTTATTTTTTTAAATTAAATTTCATCATACTCTTCACTGAATAAGCTTTTAAATATGATTAAGAAAATAAACAATCTCGATATACACTCTGCACATATATGTTAGTGTAAATCCTGTAATCCATTCCACCGAGAAATGATAAGCGCGTTGGACGATTAGATGGCGCCGGGCAAGACGACGTTAAACGTTAAGCGGGGACAACTCGGGCAGGAGCTGGAAGGGGAAAAGTCCGAGGGTATCGCAGTCGCACGTACAGAGAAGCGCGTGGGGCCCAGAGACGCCGGCGCTAGACGACCTAGCCCGCGCAATGATGAAGTTATCACGTGCCGCGGCCTGCTGTCAGAGAGGGCAGATGAGAACGGGATCTCCGGTAAAGGAACCTTCTAGGAGGGAGGGCGAGTAGGCGGGGCCGCGGGGGTTCGATCCCATCTGCCAGCTCAGCATCGACGTGGCAGATTGGACGGCGTCCGTCCGGTGGCTTTCCAAGTTCCTCCTCCGTTGGAGACAGCGTCTTCGGATAAACATGCCGGCAATGTTTGGTTACTCGAGGCGGGTCCCAAACGGTTGGGGCACGTGGCGTCAGGATGCCACCGCCATTGACCAGTCGTCTGTCTGTTGTTCTCTGGTCAAAGTCATGCCAGCTTCATCCCTCAAGCAACGACAAGGGCAAAAGGTACGACCGAGTCACGTTCGTCGAATTCCAGATGGACAGAAACATCGCTGCTACAGCATTTTAGTCAACTGATTACAATGAATTACGAGACTTCATTAAACAAATTAACGGTGGAGGCGACAGTCTCACGTTGGCGTTTTTGCAAAGGGCCGAGAGCGTATGGAGTATTATGATTCGCGATTCTCCCACCGTTTAATAAAAGAAATTGTCGTCGCGGGACTCTGCTCGAACGACAGGATCTGCTTGGAATGAGCGCTTTTTGGGCTTAAGTTTCTTCAAAGCTTTGCCCACATCGGATTCCATAAATTAATTGCAGGCACCCTCTGGTCAAAGGTACGTTGCAACAAATATAATAAGCAAAGTCCTTACTCGTCATTTTCTTACAGTAGCGACTGTTAGAAAAAAGCATCAGCTGAAAGAAGAGAATTAGGGCTCTCCGTCTCGTGTGATATTTAAATTGAGGAGTGCCCATTTACTATTTTTGTAAACTCCACAAACCCTAGGAATCACATGTGCATGAAATGCCTTGTTATCTACTCAACTTCGTAATATGGACACCTTAGAGTCGAGGGAACCAAGTTGTACGAAGAGATCAATCCCTACACCAACCATGACATCACAGGCCTCTCGAATTGATAGATCAACTCCGACCACCTTGACTTTCTCCTCGCTCGGGGATATAAAATATTGCTAACCATCCATAAACAATAGAGAAAACAAGTTGCTTTCATTAAGTTATAATGCCATAAAATATTTCAGCCTGAGGTGGCTCAATCCACATGTTTGAGAGATAAAATGGAAAAACTAAGACGTAAGGTGACTCAACCCACATGTTTTTAGCTAAAATGGGATAACTAAAAGGAAAACTAAGATGGCGTTTGGTTGCAAAGTTCAATGGTTTTGGGAGAAGACATTGCTTCATGTAACACGCTCGCTTCTTTACGAAGTAATGGCGCCATGGTTTTAATTTATATAGAATCTTTGTCACTCATTTTGAGATGATTTTGATTTGGTCATTGAAAATGTTCTAAGTTAACCTTATTATTTTGCATTTTATTTTATAAAACATACTGTGCTTAAAATCATGCCGATTTTGTGATGGGATTGCCCTTTAAGTTTTTGATGGCCTAATAACCTTTTATGTTTGACACACAAGTAAATTATGTTTTTTTTAATAAAAAAAAAATAATTTTTTTAATATCTTAAGTTATATCCAAATTTAACATGATTTTATTACATTTTTTTTAATACATACTTTTGATGAGCATACTCATGACTTTTCTAGATTATGCTAATACATTTTTTTAATTATAGATATGTAATAATTTTATATCTCAAATCAAAGGCTTCATATACTTTAAAAATATATATATACAAAATCATCTTAAAAGAAAGATTTAAAAATGGATCAACATTATGTAAAACCTACCAAAAATTCACCAAACCCTACTTTTACAACTTTGATCATTATGATTGTTCTATTTCCAATGGAATAAGACAAAAACATTAATATAGTGATGCTTCCAAAAAGAGCTTCATCACCATTGGTCTAATTGTAGGAAGACTCTTCTAGGAAGGGTAAGTAATAATCATATTTTTCAATGTTCGTTGGACAAGGGGGCTTCTAGTGAAATGTTCTACTACACCTTTATTTTGCAAAACTTAACAAAACACACAATGAAATGTTTCATCAATGTATATGATGCATTTTGCAAAATGGGGGGCTTTTAGGTGCACCCCTTTGAAAAGCATTACACTTGGGTGTCCCCTCACAATTTATGTTCAAAAACCCCAAAAATATTTTGTTTTAAGTAAAAAAAATTGTGCAAGCAAAGTATTCATTGCATAATAACAAATTTACCTGGGATGAATTGTTATGTAGGGATATTTTTTTTTATTTTAGAGATGGGTCCCCCATATGCTAGGGACCTCGACATCCCCCATCCTCCACAATTTTTTTCTAAATTTGGGGGAGTGGTCTAAACGTTTTAGGTTTTTTACTTTTGTCTGTCACTATCAATCCAACAAATCAATTATTGGCAAAAATCTCAATTTTACATTGCTTAAATCGTGTTTTTGAACACATAGATCTATTCAACACCCTCAAAAACCCCAGGGTACTCTGCATATGTAATCTAAACCACTGAAATCTCATCCATCTTTTTGAATTTTTAGCCGGATTTTAGAAAAATTGCGTCGGAAAAAAGTAGCCAAAAAAAGTAAAAACTTAGAACATTTAGACTAAGTCAATTATGGAGGTGTACATGTGTGTTTCCACATGTCCGACAAACTTGGTAGAATACTAACATTCTTTGGATAAGGAAAAGGACCTAATTGTGGCTCTATTAAGTAAGTCAAAGCAAACACTAGTGATATCAGTTTCAATAGTGTCCAATTACATGGATAGATGGACTAAATTTTTTATTTTTTTTTGTAAATAAAAATTTATATATTACCTTGCGAAAGAAAAAAACTTATGTGTCCAGATATACATGAGAGCAGGCCAATTGTTCTGCCACCGAAGTGGAAACCAGAATGCAAAGGCGTGACAACTATTCACAGTACCAGAACTTGAAGAAAAGACGACAACTATCAAAATACAACCAGTGGACTTGCCACCTGTTCTGCCACTCTTGTGGAAACCAGAACAGGTGGTGGACTGGGTGCCCCGACCTAAACCAGAGACTGTCAATCCTGAGCCTATCGAACCTGAACCAAAGACTAGCATAGGAAAAATTTGCAAAAATTTAGCCATTGACCCCAAGAAAAAAACCTGTGAGAAGTTATGCATGCGGCGAGCCAGGGCGTCCATCTTGACGAAGTCTGAATGTGGAGGGTTGGTAGCACGTCGGGCAGCGACTCTTCTCAGGCTCACTTGACAGTGAAGCATACAAGGCATCCAGACGTTTGTTGAAGAAACTCTGGCGATGTTGCTGCTCGGTCAGGTCCCTCCTCATTTCAAAAATTAAAACCAGGTGGTCGTCCATGAGGTTGTAGGAGTCTGGAGTTGGGTGACTATGCTTCGCTTGGGCCTAATTTACCTCAAAGGTGGCAACGTCAGAGTTGAAGCCAACAACAGAGTCTGTGACAGGGTCTTCTTCCATGGAGGTAGCAGAATTGTGCCTTGAGTGGTCATCCAAAGGTAAGGCTTCTTCTTCCACTATGCATCCCATAGCAACTGACTCCTTAAATGAATTGGTGGTGCAAATGGTAGGTTGGCGCTCCAAGACGGTCAAAGGAAGGAAAGGAAAGAATTTCGCCCAATTGGGTGGAAATTTTTCTTCCACCGAGTAACCACCTTGGAGACTCTCAGTATTGGGAGGACGTGGTTGTTGAGGAGCCTGCGCGAGCCAATTTATCCTAGAGAGACCTGGATGGTCCTCTTCTGGAACAAGAGCTTGAGAGGTAGGTCCCTGGTCATGGTGAGGCCAAGGCTCTGAAGGGGTTTGCACAGACCAATTCTACCTCGAAGAGCCTGGGTGGTCTTCGCGTAGCGTCAGAGCTCGAGAGGCAGGCCCTAGGCGGTTGTGTCATCCAAATCTATTGTAGTAGGTCGGCCCCCAACGGAGCTTGCCTCGTTCTTGTGGCATGGTTGCGCAGGGCACCGAGCAAGCATTAAAATCGTTTGAGCATGCCGAGTCTCGGAGCAGGATCAACAGAATAATGTTGGGATTTGGGTTCAAACGCCCCATATAACTCCTCCTGCATAGTGAAAAGACCAGGAGGGCATAGGCATTGATGGCTCTAGTATCCATTAGTGCAGGTGTGATGGCAATCTCAACGATCGTACTGAAGTCGGGGAGCTGAGCCCAGGCTTCCATTAAGGCTTGACGCACTAAGGCTTGGTGTTTATGCATGAGAACAATCACGACTGGACAGGGAGGGAGGGTGGTGGCGAGAGGCTTTAACTGCCCTCGTGATAGTCTCGTCCAACGACGTGTGTGGCCCATGTGGCCCATGTGTCACTCCATCCGAGAAGATAGATGGACTAAAATTTAAATAAAGTAAAGATCATGTTAAAATTTGAAGTTCACCTTTGTCTATCAAACAAAAAATTCATAATAATTATTTTAATATAAATTTATAAAGTATTAATTACAAGTTCATAAAAAATTATAAATTATAATTTTTTTAAATAAAAGAATAATGATAATTTTTTAAAATTCAAAATAATGAAAATAAATAATAAAAAAATACACTTTCATAAATTTATAATTTATGAAGATTAATTTTTTTGCAAAATTAATGGTGGTTTTATAAGGTTTAGAGCAATAAAATCAACCAATCCAAAACTCAAAACTATGTATAAATAAAATACAAAGTAATATTATGTTAATTAATATATAAAAAAACATAATTAATATTAAAAACATAAATATAAATAATTTATATTATTAAATAAAATATAGCTAAATAAATTTATATTATATTATTTATATTCATATTCATAGTGTAAATTAAATGTTTCATATAATATTTATAAAATAAATATATAAAATATAGTAATTTTTAATGAATATAGAGAGAATCTACTTCCAATTTTAAAGTAAGAAGCTTAGTTAAGAAGGCTTTGGATTTTTCTTACAAATATCAATGAATAAAAGTTAAGAATGACAATTTTCAAATCTTGAAGTGTAATAGATTCTTATAAATTAATTATTGGAATTGATAAACAAAGATAGATATTTATGATATGGGAAAGGCGGTTAATAATATATTACAATCATAATATAACGGTAAATTTGATGTGATTGTGGTTCATCTTTTGTGTTGCAATAGATATCTCGTGCATAATAGTTTTTAAATATTGTATTTGCATATTTTTCTATATGTCTTGATTTAATTTCAAATGCAAGACATTATGGGTTATTATCTATTTTTCCTATTATTTTAAAAATGATGATTTAAAATTTTTAAAATCTTTTAAAAACAAAGTTTAAAATAAAAAATGAAAAATTATATTAATGTGGAGATCAATGCATATTGTCTTTTTAATAAAAACAAAAATAACAAATCATAAAAGGGAATAAGAAAAGATATTTCAAAAGTTATTATTATATGAAAAGACAATATATGGTGAAGTATGTACAAAAATAACAAATCATAAAAGGGAATAAGGAAAGATATTTCAAAAGTTATTATTATATGAAAAGACAATATATGGTGAAGTATGTCAATACTTTATCTCCAATAAAATAAAATGAAATAGAAAATCATTTATATACAACATAAAGAAACAAATGCTTTAGAATGCATGCATCTATCTCAACTCTAAATCTAATGTTTATTGAAAGGGGTCTAAAAGAAGCCCAATACAAATGAATCTTAAAAGTCTAGTATTAAAAATTTTACCCTAAAAATGACTAGTGTGGATTTTCTAAGCAATCTTAATAATATTTTGATTTCTCAAAACATACAAAGTTGTTGATGAGAAAAGAAATTCATAGAAATTTACCTCATGATTTTTCCTTTTACTCTAACATTGTATAAGTATCTTGCTTAAGCTTTTCACCCTCAAATTATACTCTCTTCAATATTTGAAGTTTTAACTTCTCTTTTTTCCCACCTAATATTTTGTACAAAAATTAAAATTTCAAAATAAAATATATTAATGTAATATTAGATAAGATTTATCTTATGAGATCCAATTTATTGAAGAATAAATCCCCAATGAAAACAAATCTTTTTATGTGGTTAGTTATGCACAACAAATTATTCACATGGGAAATGTTGCAAAAAAGGAACAAGGTTGGTCCCAATATATGTCCATTGTGTAGAAAGGAAGCAAAAACATGTATTTATCTCTTTATTGAGTGTTATTTTCCTAAACAAATCTAGAGGGACATTGAAGGCTTCTGGAATGCAGAAAGTATAGAAGATTATCTAAAAATTTAGTATAGTAGAAAGGAGTTGAAAAATTTTAGGGTTATCCTCTTCTTAGTTTTATGGGCTATGTGGATTGCAATAAATTCACTTGTATTTGAGGGAAAAACACAAGTCAATGCTATCTTTCAACATTATTTTTCATCCTCCTTGGAAAACTATGAAACACAAGCATGTGGGTGAAGTTTTCATGGACAAAACAAAACCTTAGGGATTTTTTGATGGGGCATACCAAGAACATGAGGCCACAAGTAGCTTGGGTTACCTTCTTTATCTTTCAAATTCTCACTATTTTCAATTCAAAGATAATCTTGGGAGGGGTATTAATAACTTTGGAGAATTTATGGCTCTCAAACTTCTAATGAAGATAGCTCTAGACAAAGGTTTGGCTCAGTTACAAGTGTTTGGTGATTCAAAGTTCGCCATTTCCTAGATCAATGAATAGCTCCATATTTAGAAAAATCTCTTACTTCCTTTGGCTG
Source organism: Picea engelmannii (assembly GCA_009831015.1). Taxonomy (NCBI): domain Eukaryota; kingdom Viridiplantae; phylum Streptophyta; class Pinopsida; order Pinales; family Pinaceae; genus Picea; species Picea engelmannii. The sequence goes on from ML787419.1 coordinate 298,461, forward strand.
AACAACTCAAAGAATAAGTCCTCCTTTGATTTAATTACTTTCACACTTGTATTGAGATTTAAATACATTGGTTGATGCATTGTCCAAAGGCTTTTCTAGAGGAGTATCCAGATGGTTACATTTCTAAGTCTAGATTTTATTATTTGTTTTAATACTTCCAGTAGATATGTCAGTTTTAGTTGTTGGAAGACATAAAATGTTTGTTTCTGAACTTTATATCAATTTTGTTTATAAAACTTTAGTGTTTTATTATGCTAATGGGAATATGTTTTTCTCATGTTTTTGGATGAGTGTGATGGTTGCGTCAAACTCCCAGACCTTCATAAATCATACCCTTTTTTTTTCCATATGCCCTCTATACCTACATAATGTCCTTCATGAAATCATACCCTCTATTTTTTTTTCCATATGCCCTCTATACCTACATAATGTGTTTGTTATTCTTTCTAGAATAAAAGATGCATTTTTTTCCTTGGAAAAATATTTATCTTAAGAGGAAAAATCACAAATTTATGCAATACTCCAAGAAAAAACTTTAAATGTTTATATATAAGAGTGGGTTTATAAGAAGGAAACAATTAAAGGAGACATTTTTGTAGGAAGAAATGATAAGTAAGTTATAGCTATTAAAATTAAAATTTATGTGTTGAAATTTTTAATATGAATTGTTGTTGATGATTTTCTATCAAAAATCATTCAATTATTTTCTCTCTAAAACTACTTATAGAAAAAAGACAAACTTAATATTAATAAACCACAGTAAATTTATTTTAAATTCAAATATACCAAGAGAGATCCAATTTCTTAAAGTGTAATTTTTTTATTATTATTTCATTTAATATCAAGTTTTACAAATATAATTGTTTTTTCCATACAACTAAAATACAACATCTAATAAACAAATTTACAACTTATCATTTAAATATAAACATCATTATCATATTAATTACACATCATACATATGTGAATTACTTATAAAATTAGTATATTAAAGGTCCAGTTATTTATAAAATCCTTATATTAAAGTTCAAAGATAAAGAATAATTTGTAATATTTTAATTTTTTATTTAAATAATATTGTTTTATTTATTAAATAAAAACATATTATTTTTGGACTTACAAATATTGAACATAATTTTTTTTTAATTTTTAAAAAATATATTTTAATCATAATTAATTATCTTTAAATTGATATCAAAATTAATTAAAAAGCTAATCTTAATTTATCCTTTATTTGATATTAAAATTAAATTAATTTAATTTCACTATTATAAAGAGATGGGAAGTTATAAGAACATATTCACATATCCAACATAATGTAAGGCTCTTATAAAACATTAGAAGATGGAGATATATTATTTTTAGAAGAAGTCTAAATTTTTTAATATTTAGATTTATTTATTTATTATTATTGAAATTTTGGATGGATGAAAATATTATTTTTTATGTAAAAATAGAGTTAGCATTCTCAAATTTATGCAATGTTAGCATCTTATATATATATATATATGTGATTTCATCAATCCAAAATTGTTTTTAATAAATTTTGGATAAAAATATCAATTTTCTCTTTTAAAATAGTTAGATAAAGACCATTTTATAACATGGTTAATGCTTGTTCTTCTTCATAATAGTTTCATATTAAACAAATTATGAACAAAATTTGAATTATAATTTATAAAAAAAGACAAGTAATTGATAATTATAAATTAGAAATATAGATTCCTAATAGGCCTTTTAGGATTTGAAGCAATTTTAATAAAAATATAAAAACTAACTATTAAACTAAATTTTATTGTACTTGACAAAATTATTTCTCTAATTTTCATTTTATATGATATAATTATTAAATATTATTACAACAAATGAAATTATAAAAATTTATTTATTTTTCTAATTTCTATTTCATATAATTTAATTATTAAATATTATATGCAATAAAATCAAATAATTTATAAACAAATACTAAGTTGTTTTTCTTTTAATGAGAAATCATATCACTTGCTAACACTTTCGCCAAGATACCAATGCAACAAAATAAAATAACTTCTATACTAATGCTAAGTTATTTTTCTTTTAATGAGAAATCATATCACTTGATAATTGGAATGAGCTTTTCTTATTTTCTTTGATAGATTATCGTGTGGAAGAAGAGGGAGAAATGGAATGGGAAAAAAGAGATTGCAAGAATCACATTTCACTCAAGTTTCATCAAACAAAAAACAAGTAAGTTCAAGTGCTTGATAGATCAAAATGTAAAGAAACAAGGAGAAAGTGTTCAAAGTGCATTTTAATGTTGGTAGAGAGTTACATAATTAAATGTTAATTCAGGGTTTTCCACATGTAACAAAAAAAATGTTTTCTTTCTCTTTGAAATGGAGGAAATGAATGTGAAAGCAAACTAATCTATTCATTCTAAGTTCTAAGCATAAATAATGAAGTACAATGAAAATACAATGTTGAAAGTGTCTTCGGCTATTAAAGAACCAAGTTTAAATGTACAAACTTGATAAACACTTATTTTCCTAGGGGAGGAGAGTGGTGTCTAATATTTTCTTGAAGCTCAACAATAATGATCCAATGTTGGTACACAAGCAAGAACAAGAAAGCCCAAATATTCTAAGAAAATCTAAGAAGAAGCTGGAGGGGAAAGTCTATGAGGATTTCTTGCATATACCATAATGGGGAGAGTTTTAATGGTAGCCAAAGAGAGGAGGCCAAACCCCAAGTATCGTTAAGAGACAAAGGCCATTGTCACTACCATTTATAGCCTGTAGTTGGGAGGGATAACTTTGCAACCATTTAGCATCAACATGGTACCACATCAATGTTTAATAAACGCAACAACATGTTGAAGGATGAGTTGGCATGTTATATCTAATAGTTGGGAGTTTGAGCATGTGGTATGGAGCCACATTGGCAAGGTCTTCAATTATGAATCTTAAATGGCCCTTATCTACCCCTTTTTCATTGATGGATGTCGATTACCCCCAATCCATGACATGTAATAAACGTTTAATTCAACATTTATGTTGTTTTATTTTTCATACTTTATTAGGTATCCGGTTTGTATGACATCAATGGCATGCAATGAATTTTAGAACTTTAAATCCTTTTGCATGTCATTGCAATGAGAATATGAAGTACATGTGAGAGGGTTCACTCCTCCCATATTTCCTAAATCCTAGATGCATTCCTTGCAACCCCTTTCTTTAGAACTTGGGCTCTTGACGTCAGCCATATGCATGCTCATCCACATTGTTTATCCCATGGTTTGAACTACAAGATACCATAGCACACAAATGCTTGAACCAGGTCATGGCACCCATAGACCAAACCTTGCATCATTTGTCATCATTGAATGATAGCTTTACTCTTTGTGTTATATGTATTGACATTGATTTTGATAACACACAACTCTTCTTTTAACTTGAGTAACATGTCACTTGCTCATTTTCATATTTTCTCATTATGCCCAATCTTCTTGTAGTTATAAATGATAGTAGAGTTGTGTTGCTTATTACATCAATTTTGTTTATTAACACACTAATTTTCCTCAATATTTTCTTTGTTGCTTGGTCTGTGTTATTCTTGTGGTGGATGGATATTGAATTGACAAATAAAATAAAGGTCCAATTGGCAGGTGATATGAATGTGAGGGTTGATTCTAACCCTTATTAAGGCATACAAACTTTTATTTTGTACTTTCATTGATTTGTGTTGGATTTTGTTAGTTGCCATAGTGTTGTTTTTATGGGTTTTTCTTATTTGGGATGGGATCTGCTTGGGTTTTCTTATTTTTCATTAAGTTTTATATTTTCTTTGAGTTTGGGTTAGATTCTAAAATATTGGGTACAGTTCAAGTAGATATCAGCTCAAATACAACTCAGGTAAAACTGTTTTAGAATATTTAGGTCAACATTATGTTGGTGCAGTTTATTACATTTCCACACCCAATTTTATTTTCCTAATAGTATGCATTGAAACACCCAAATAATCTCTAGGTCAATTGAAAGGCTATTCAAATTGATTTGTCTTTTCATTTTCCTCTAAACTCCTCAAATCTTGTCCTACCCATAATCAGTATCATTATATTGTTCAACACTAAGCAGGATCAATAGAAACCTAAAAACTTACTAGAAATTAGCCAAGGAATAAAGTCATGAAAATCATGACATACACTAGTTTGATATCAACATCCATTTTAACATAGCTCAACACTATTCATCACCTTATCGTATGTCTTCGGATGATATTTATTATCCTTCTTCTCATATTCATGGCACAAAGAAGCACATGAATATTGGGTTATTCAAATCCTCTCACTTTTCACACCTTTGCTCAGGTATAGGTTGAATCCTCCATATTCAAAACAACCTTTGCTTAGGTACATTTCAATGTAGATATTTGTATAGGTAAAATATAGCAAGCTTCACACCACTTTGATCCCAGAACCTATTTAGAGCGTCACTACTCAAAGAATTACCCAGTTTTGACAAAGGAATCCAAATATTATTCCAATAATATCAAAACATCTCATTGAGTTGATTTTATTTTACACGATTAAGGGAGAGGAGGTGATTTTACATGGTGGTTTTCCAGAGCCTTATGGGATTATCTTCTTTCTTTTTTTTCTTTTTTTTTAGGGGGGGGTTAATGCTTGCCATTTAGAATTCTAAATGTTATTCTCAATTAAACTTCTCTTCCATTGTAATATCTTAGTTTTGACCCCTTAGATGTTTTGGATCGAATTGTAAATAAGTGGATATAATGATGAGATTCAAGTTATATGAATGACCATAAGTTTAAATGATGTAAATATCATGTATGATTACCTTGTGTGAAGCTCAATGCCAAGGATCGGCCAGTGAAATTCTAGGCATGCACTTCGATAAATATGATTTCAATATACCATAAGGTAGGCTTGCCATGGTATACACAAGATATGTAAATATTATTTCAAAAATTAATATAGATGTTTGAGGCTAGCTATTAAGAGCATAAGAGGAGCTAGAGTCCACTAGAAGGGAAGAGGAATAAGGGGGCAAGGGGATGACAAACAATCCTAAGTTTCTTAAGTCTCCTAACCTTTACATTTTCACCATGTTCCTTATTAAAATCCCAACCACCAATCATTGAAAGAAGGAGGTGGTTAGTGTGGAAGTCCACCTTTCATAGTTATAAGAGCAAGGAAATTAAGTACAATACTTGAGGAGTCTAAGAAACTCCATCCCCGTAGGAATCTGAACCCTGTGTAAATTCAAACCATCTATTTCTTCATGCCCTCTCCCCATGCAAAATTGAATTGGTTGTTCCCATTTGGGTGGATATCATGATTATTCATTTTCCCATGCATTCACATGTTGTGCATGAGCATTCACATTCACCATTAGTAATCACTTAGTGATTCTTCATATCCACACACCTCTAAGCTCTATAGTTGCATTCTCATGTAGGGGACCATGATTCAAACTTGTATATGACCCAATATAGTAACATTTTGGGTCACATTATTTCAAAAGCAGAAGCATATGTGGGTCCAAAAAAGTTTGAGGTTGTAATGAATTGGCCCACTCAAAAGAATGTGATAGATGTGATATATTTGATGGGTCTTGTTGGTTATTATCGAAGATTCATTGAAGAATTCTCTAAGATTGCACACCCAATAACTTCCTTGAGGAATAAAGGAAAGAAGTTTGAGTGGACCCAAAAATGTGAGGAAAGTTTCTAGTAGTTGAAAAATATTCCCAGTAATGCACCCAAATTGAATATTGTGGATCCAAGAAGAGATTTTGTTATGTTCACAAATGCATTTGGGGAAGGAATCAATGGAGTTCTCATGCAAGATAACCATGTGATGTGTTACAATTCATGAAAGATAAAAAATCAAAAATCAAAAACATGAGAGAAACTATGTTACGCATGATCTCAAATTTGCTATTGTAGTACATGCACTGAAGATGTGGTGACACAACTTGATGGCAAGGAAGTTCATACTAATGATATATTATAATGGCTTGAAGTATTTGTATGACCAACCAAACCTAAATTCCAAACGAACAATATGGTTGGGATTCCTTTGTGAGTTTGATTGTAAGATCAAGTACATAAAAGGGAAAGAGAATAGGGTTGTATATGCCCTGAGAAAGAAAATGCACATGATGCATGTGGTGGATGATTAGCATTTGCAAATATAATTTGAAGATTAGAGTGATAGAGTCCCTTTTTGTTGATGAACATTATGCTCAAGTGAAAGACGGATTGCATTAAGAGAAAGCATAGAAGAAGTATAAAGTTTACCAGCTAAGTGATGATGGATTTATTATTTACAGTGATGGAATGTATAGTCCCAATTCTGTAGAGTTTAGGAACATCATCATGGATGAAATTTTCAAGATGCCATATTCAGGTCATCCAAGCTACCAAAAAATGATTTCTACAACAAGAAAGAAATACTTTGGCCTGAAATGAAGAAGGATGGTGTGGAATACATTGGAAGATGTATGGAATGTCAACGCATCAAGGCTAAACATCGACATCCAATAGGTCTGCTACAACACTTAACACTTCTGGAATGGAAATGGTAGGCGATAAAAATGGCCTTTATTACAACAATGCCAAAGATAGTGAAGCAACTTGACATCATCATGATTGTGGTAGATAAATTAAGCAAGGCTACTCATTTAATCCCCATAAAGTCTACTCATAAGGCAATAGACATTGTGAACATTTTGATGAGAGAAAAATTTTAGATTGCATGGACTACCCATGGAAATCGTAATGGATAGGGATTCAAAGTTTACTTAGAATTATAGGAAGGGGATTTTTGAAGGCTAGGACACCACATTAAATTTCAATACTAATTACCATCAATAGACAAATTGGATAACCAAGAGACTAAATAAAGTACTTGAAGACATGCTTCACGTGTATTTGATGGTTAAACAATCCATGTGGGAGGATTATTTACACCTTTTGGAGTTTGCATATAACAATGGGAATTATGCATCATTAGAAATGAGTCCATTTGAGGTCTTATATGGTAAAAGATGCAATACTCTAGTTAGTTGGGATAACCTCGTGAATAGGATTGTGTGACTTAGGTTGGAGATGCTCAAGGAAATGGAGTAAGAGATTGCTAAAATCAGGTAGAATCTGAAGGTAGCATGGGATAAGTCGGAAATTTATGCAGATAAGAATAAGGTGCATAGATAATTTAAAGTTGGGGATCATGCTTACCTCAAAGTGAAACGAAGGAAAATTTGCTTGAAGATTATAAGGTGTGCCAATTTGGCACCTTGTTATTATGGATCATTTGAGATCTTAGATAGGATAGGGTCAGTTGCATATAAACTTGCATTGCCTACTAATATTAAATATCATGATGTGTTCCATGTTTCTTTGCTTGAGAAATATATATATGATCATAACCATGTGATTGATTGGGTTCTTATATGGGTGGAACCAGATGAAGAGGTCTAGGCAAATCTCTTATGCATCCTCAATAGGAAAGAAACATTTTTTGGAACCGAACCATCAAAAAAGTAAAGGTGCAATGGAATCACTTTGGTTTGGATGAGGATACATGGGAGATGAAGGATGCCATAAAGGTTGAATATCCAATTTGTGTTAAGATCACAAGTTGCACTGAGGATGGTTCAATTCCAGGAGGGAGAGGAATGTAATATCCTTATTTTGACCCCTTGTATGTTTTGGATCAAATTGTAAATAAGTGGATATAATGATAGGATTCAAGTTTTATGAATGACCTCATGTGTAAATGATGTAAATATCTTGTATGATTTTTCTGCAAAGCTCAAGGACAAGGCCCAACTATTGAATGTCTAGGCATGTACTTCGATAAATATGATTTTGATATACCATTAGGTAGGCTTGTCATGGTACACACAAGTTATATAAATATTATTTTAAAAATTAATATAAAGGTGCAAGGATGGCTACCGAGAGCATGAGAGTAGCTATGAGTCTACTACAAAGGAAGAGGAAAGAGTGGGGAAAAGGATGACAAAAAATCCTAAGTTTCCTAAATCTCCTAACCTCCATATTTTCACTATGTCCATTATTAAAATCCCAACCACCAATCATTCAATGAAGGAGGTGGGTGGTGGGGAAATCCACCTCCCATAGTTATGAGAACATGGATTGAGTATAATACTTTTGAGTGTAAGAGACTTTGTCCTGATATAAATTTGAACCCCATGGAAATTGGAAGCATCTCTTTATCCATGCCTTATCCCCATGCAAATTCAAATTGACTATTCCCATTTGGGGAAAGTATCCTAATTGTTTATTCTATCGTGCATTGAACTTGTGCTATGCATGAGCATTCCCATTCACCCTAAGAAACTACTTGAGTTGTTCTTCATACCCACGCACCTCTAAGTTCTAGAGTTTCATTCTCATGTGGGGGGTCATGATTTGAACATGTATATGACTAGATAAAGTTGAGAAGAAGATACTATGAACCTAAAGAGAGATATGGAAGGATGTAGAAGAGCATAGAGGTTGGGTTGATAGGAAGGCATTCCTAGTCCCTGTAGATTGTTACTCATTGAGTGCTCAAGAGCCAAGAATGAGTTTGTTTAGTTGATATTGAAGGTAGACAATAGATTGGACTCTTTCTACACACACTAAACTAGTAATAAGGTAATCAAGTGTACTTTCATCATGTAACAACCCCTCTGTTACGTCATAAAACTAATTGAGAAATAGTAAGAGATTTTTTTTTTTGAACATCAATAGAACAAGTGAAATACGATATTAACATACTTCAGTAATACGCAGTCTATTTCATTCATCTCATTGCACAACTAGCTTTAGATACAACTTCAAGGTATTAAGGATCTTCCATATCACATAACATCACAAACAATGTTTACCCACCCAACCTATCCTGCAAGGTTAGGACCTCCAAGAAACATAATCAACGCTCAAGTCTAGGATTCATCCGATTGATTTTGACCATTTAAGGTCTCAACACTAGCGATTGTTCTGAGGAACATGAAGTATCTAATTCCCATAACTTTAATCTATTCTGAAGTTCAACTATAATTCTCAGCATTCCTTACTACAAATTCTTCAAAAATAACACAGAGATTCTGGTATCTTGGTCATCACTTCATAACACAATGTATACTATTACAATAATTATTCATCTTACTAATTTAAAGGTTAGGAAGAATTTTCAATAGTATCATGACATAAGCTTAACAGTAAAAACCATAGATCCTTAAATAGACAATCTATCATTTAAGACAGTTTTAATTTTACTTACGTTTACCTAGAAAAAGTGTGACAACCCTACAGGTTACAACCAAGTAGATAAATATCTTATCTACATAACAATTTGAAAGAGGATAAGAAAAGAAGTGAAAAGCTCTCAACACATAGAGGAAACTATAAGCTTACTCTGTACTTTATGAACTAATTGATACTATGATGAATAAATTCTACAATCAAGTGAAAGTTTGTTCTGAGAATGAGTTAAAAAAATTTTTAAGAAATATGAAGTTTCTCTTATGGGTGTCACAGTGCAAACACTTCCAGAGCCAACTCCAGAAATGTGTAGACGGGCCCCTTGAAGGCCCAAAATTTATAAGAAACAACGTTCAGTGCACAGAGGCCACTCAAGGCAGATGAAGGCCTTAAATTTCGAAAGGACGAAGCTCAGGAGAGACAGTGAAAACTTACACAAGGGAGGTGCAAAGCGCACACACAACAATTAGAATCCAGGGCTTAGGAGAAAAAGCATGTGCAAGGTTCAAGTGAGGAAACAAAGAGTTTGAAATGCCTTTGAAGGAATTAGAGGATGGGATCTGATCATGAGGAGTCAGAATCCCTGCAACCGTCCGAACAGACAGGAGTAGCGCACTCGTTAAACACTGACACCTTCGAGCTTCGTCACTTCAGCAGATTTGAGTTAGTTATATTAAGTGAGCCCCAAAGCTCGAAGTTGTGAAGTGAAACTACATCATAGATCAGTGAGTGATTACTAGTCATTCGATCTGCAAGAGTTCGGCGATTCGGCAAGTTCGAATCCTAATTTTCTAAGAGTTGAGAAACCCTGAAGCTCCGAAGTCCCAGAGTAAAGGTCAGTCGTAGATCTAGTGATCAATCCAAGACCTTTAGACCTTCGGGCCTTCTCTCTTCATAGGTTCAATAATTCGGTACTACGACAAAATTAGAGTCATGATGTTAAAGTTAAAAAACTCCTAGAGTCCCGTAGTCCGGAGTAAATCCTGGTCGTTAGTTGATGGAAAGACGAGAGTTATAGATCACTAAGTTATTCAGGATTTGGCTCTCTGGCTAAGTTAAGGTGTAACTGCTAAGGATTAAGAGAACCCCAAATTTCTGAAGTCCCGGAGTGAAGGACAACCATAGATCTAGCGATTGATCGAGGACCGTTAGATCTCTGAGCCTTTGTCCTTCGAAGGTTCGATAGTTTGGAAAAACATAGTCGTTGTTGCAAAAAGGTTAGAAACTCCCAAAGTTTTGAATTCTAGAGTGGACAACAACCATTGATCTACATAGGGGTGTAACCCATAAGATCTTTGAGCCCTTCGACAGTTCAGTGATCCGGGTGAAATAGTCTAAGGTTGTGAAAGCGAGGAAAACCCTAAAGCTTGGAGTTATGGAGTGTATCTCCACCATAGATTCTCGCGTGAGAAGAATATTCGTCAGTCGTTTGATTAAGTTCTTAAAAGTTAACGAAGGAAGGTGGAAGGGTAGGGTTAACCTACTTCTATCAGTCAACTCCTCTTATGACCGAATTCGACTAGTTAACACTCTGGGTGAATAGGAGTGTTGAAGTTGAAAAACCTTCGGAGCACCGAAGTCCCGGAGCTTCGAATAGCGCCCTTTTTGCCAGTGCTAGGTTCTAGCTTGTGGTCACATGCATAAATTTTTCAAGGTGGAAGGGGCTAACGCCGAAGATAAGTAAGTAAAAAATCCTGAAAACAAATAAATGGCATACCACGATACCTAATATTTTTGGATTTAAACTACAAAATAAACACAGACATCCACACTACAATTACTTCGGATTTATCAACAATTTAGACAGAGAAAAACACGATGTAAATTCAGAATTAACGAATTTCAACGAGGATCCACCATACAAAAGAATTGAATGGTCATAAGTTTTAACGGGAATTTATGATACGAAGTTCAGATCTAGAATACAATTCAATAGAGATCCCATCAAAGAAATTGGTTTGAAATTAAAATGAAATTCAACAAGGAAATTCATGATAAATTTCAGAACTAACTCCTTGGTTTTCCAGCGAACAATGCATTGTTAAATTCCTAAATAATCTCAACTAAAACTCTGATCATTCAAAATTTAATTATAGATAAAATACAAATTTAGAATATATAGCATTCATAATATAAATTCGAATTTCACAATGAGGGTCAAGCCACCCTAATTTAGAGAGCGGAAAACGTTTGGAATTACATTGAAAATTTAAAATATAAACACTGTAATTATTATTCGATTGGCAACAATTGTAATTTAAAAATAATAAAATTTGAACCAATATTCATTGACAACAATTGTAACAATTGGCATTCAGGCCTTCTAGTGATTCCACATTGGCCCTATCAATCTAACATACTACTACACTAATACTACGAATAAAATTTAGAATATTAAAAATACCAGGACCAATGAATGTTGCGTAATGAAGATGCCCTTCAAAGTCTTGTGTTCCTTCCTTTCCTTCACTTGCTAATCACAAAAACTTCACCGATACCTCCCAGCCAATGCTAGGTGTACTCTTCTTCCCCGTTATCCCCCCGAGCCGCAAAGGGGCCACACACATGGAACCAACAATAATAGCTCCAAGACTTGCTCTCACAAGGAAGAGCTTCCACTCTTTTTACAAGCTTGGTATCCCAACTCTCACAAGTAAAACACAGTCCAATAAAAATTTGGCAGCATAACAATGCTAAGAAAATCCCATCCTTTTCCCTTCTACCTTGTTTGTTTTTATAGAAATTTCTTCCCTGACACATGTCCTCATGTACAGATAATTAAATTTTTAGTTAATTTTAATTTGGATTATGTTGAGCGCTCAACACACCCTAAAAGATTTAAGAAATTCTATCACTTTTTGGGTACCACTTGTTTTCCTTTACTGTCTAATTTGAGTTCACTTTGGGGGATGGTTTATGTTGTTTTCATGAATCTTATTGATCAAGTCGGATTTGTTTGATATTGTAAAATGAAACCTTGTGTCTAAAAGAGCATGGCATCCTAACTAAGAATCTGCAACTAACATTGTGACTAACGCGCTTGTTTTAGGCGTCGACAAAATTCAAGCAAGCAAAGTGGCCACACTGTTACACTAATCGTCGATCGTCAATGCACCATCGACATCGATAGAAGGCAGAGTTGGTTTGTGTAATTTATTCGCCATGAAGATTCAAGAGATAGTCGATCCCTATCAGTGTCGGCAAAACACGAGAGCCATAGACATTGACAAAAGACATAAAAAAAAACACTGATAATTGATGACGGATACGCTTGCTCGAGGTCGGGTAAATCTAGAAGGGTTACAAAAATCGATTTTTTTTGTGATAAAAATATTGTCGATCGTCGACCCCTGATATACTTTCGGCATCGGGAAATTTGCGAGAAAGTCAATCTGGGAGCACTTGGGTAGGTTTATCGTCGATCATCGATCCTTGATACCTTTCGACGTCGGCAAGATAGGATCAAGTTTTAGAATGTTTAGCTTAATAAAAGTTTCGATTCTGAATAGCATGGGTAAACGAAGACGACGGTCTCGAGTGCCACGTGTCTTTGTCACATAGGGGCATCGTACGGCCTAGTTTCGTCTCGAGTCATCTTAAGGTTTCATGTGTCCTAGTCACACCTCCAAGTCAGCCTTGCCATGTCAGCTCTGTACAAAAAGATCATTCGGTGTAGGAGCTTTTGCAAGGAGATATCAACAAAAAGCGCTCAAAGCAGAACCCCGACCCCTGACTCACCAACTTCACTAGCGAAACGATGGGATGTTTTCGGCATAAAATACGATCGGATTCTAGCATTTAATAGACTAGTTAATGCTTCATCCTTCATTTTTTGCTACTTCGTGCGCCGATTGAACAACAACAATTTGAAATCACTGATAAACCACATTACAAGACATTGCTTCATATAACATGTTCGCTTCTTTACGAAGTAATGGCACCATGGTTTTAATTTATATAGAATCTTTATCACTCATTTTGAGATGATTTTGATTTCGTCATTGATAATGTTCTAAGTTAACCTTATTATTGTGCATTTTATTTTATAAAACATCCCATGCTTAATTCTAAGTTAACCTTATTATTGTGCATTTTATTTTATAAAACATTATGTACTTAAAATCATGCCGATTTTGGAATGGGATTGCCCATTAAGTTCTTGAACTTATTATTGGGCATTTTATTTTATAAAACATCCTATGCTTAAAACATGCCGATTTTGGGTGGGATTGCCCTTTAAGATCTTGATGGCCTAATAACCTTCTAGGTTTGACACACAAGAAAAATATATATATTTTAATAAAGTTTTTTAATTTTTTTAATATCTTAAGTTATATCCCAGTTATATCCCAATTTACATGATTTTATTATTATTTTTTAATGCTAATACATACTTTTATGAGCATGACGACCTTTCTGGGTTTGACACACAAGAAAAATATATTTTTTTAATAAAGTTCTTTAACTTTTTTAATATCTTAAGTTATATCCAAATTTAACATGATTTTATTATATTTTTTTTAATGCTAATACATACTTTTATGAGCATGACGACCTTTCTGGATTATGCTAATATATGATTTTTTAAATAAAAGTTATGATTTAATTATGGATATGTAATAATTTCATATCTCAAATCAAAAGCTTCATATACTTTTATATCTTAAATTATATCCAAATTTAACATGATTTTATTATATTTTTTTTAATGCTAATACATACTTATCTTAAATTATATCCAAATTTAACATGATTTTATTATATTTTTTTTAATGCTAATACATACTTTTGATGAGCATGACAACCTTTGTGGATTATGCTAATATATGATTTTTTAAATAAAAATTATGATTTAATTATAGATATGTAATAATTTCATATCTCAAATCAAAAGCTTCGTATACTTTAAAAAAAAAAAAAATACAAAATCATCTTAAAGGAAAGATTTAAAAATGGATCAACATTATGTAAAACCTATCGAGAATTCACCAAAACCTATTTTTACAACTTTCATCATTATGATTGTTTTATTTCCAATGGAGTAAGACAAAGACATTAATATAGTGATGTTTTTAAAAAAGAGCTTCATCGCCATTGATCTAATTGTAGGAAGACTCTTCTACGAAGGGAAAGCAACAATCATATTTTCCATGTTCCATGGGGATGCATCCTCGACTTCCCACACCCCTTGGATAAGGGGGCTTCTAGTGAAATGTTCTGCTACACCTCCATTACGTAAAAAAAAATTATGCAAACAAAGTATCCATTGCATAATAACAAATTTACATGGGATGAATTGTTATACAATTTTTTTCTAAATTTGGGGGCTTAGTATAAAAATTTTAGCTTTTTTACTTTTGTTAGTCATTATCAATCTAACAAATCAATTATTGGCAAAAATATCGATTTTACATTACTTAAATCATGTTTTTGAACGATTTATTCAACACCCTAAAAAACCCCAAGGTACTCTGCATATGTAATCTAAACCACTAAAATCTCATCCATCTTTTTGAATTTCTAGCAGGATTTTGGAAAAATCAAGTAGAAAAAAGGTAGCCAAAAAAAAGTAAAAACTTAGAATATTAGACTACGTAAATTTTGGAGGTGTACATGTGTGTTTCCACTGTCCAACAAACTTGGAAGAATACTAATATTCTTTGAATAAGGAAAATGACCTAATTCATGTCCAATTATGGATATATGGACTAAAATTAGGATAAAGTAAGGATCGTATTAAAATTACGGGTTCATAAAAAATTATAAATTATGATTTTTTTTAAATGAAAAAATAATGATTATTTTTTAAGATTTGAAGTAATAAAAATAAATAATAATAAATACACTTTCAATATATATTTACGAAGGTCATTTTTTTGGGAAAAATTAATGGGGCTGTAAAAAGTTTACAACAATAAAATCAACCAAATCCAAAACTCAAAACTATGTATAAATAAAATACAAAGTAATATTATGTTAACTAATATATAAAAAGTAACTTTGCATTTTACTCAAAAATATCTCGGACGGAGCTGAAGAAACCACAAGCTAGGGTTTAACAGTCGCGGTCTCAACAACGTACATAATGGTTACCAAAGGGGGTAGGAATGGCACCCCATCATACAAGCAGGTAGTGATGGACAGGGGGAAAGGCCCACGAGGCGTCGGTTTCAAAGAACCACTGATGAGCACCTCGAGATCAGGATCAAAAAAGAACCAGGAGAGCAACCCAAAAAAAAGGGATCATGTGGGGGAGGAAGCCAGAGAAACCCATAAGGTTGCGTAGGAACCAGCGAACCCCGGTGGGGCATATGGGCGCAACCCATGTAAACCTAAAACAGCAATGATACCCAAGGTTATACTAGAAGACCCACAAATGCAACTCTATCGGGACCAGATGAAGATGCATGCACTAATCTGCAAGTTCATGGGGTTGTGGCCCACAGAAAGAACGTTGCGCAACTGGATAAAATATCAATGGAAATCAAGTGGAGAAGTGAAACTCCACCTGGGTTCGAAAGGATTCTTCACATCAGTCTTCATGAACCTGGAGGGAAGGGACAAAGTCTTTGAGGGGGGGGCATACTTCCACGCCTCAGCAGGGTTGTACATGCAGTCGTGGAAGGAAAAAATCTCCCCAGAGAAAGAAACCTTTAAAAACGTCCCAGTTTGGTTGTGGTTTTACTCCTTACCGCTAGACTATTGGTTGTTGTCCACCTTCGAAGAAATCGGGAACAAACTTGGAAAATATGTTAAGACATCGAAAGCAACCCTAAAAGGGAGATATACATCCTATGCAAGGATCTACATAGAGATGGATGTGTCGGGGGCACTCCAGGAAGCCATAATCTTAGATTTCAGGGATGAAGAATGGATACAAAGCATCGATTACGAGCAGATCCCATTTAGATGCAGAATATGCCATGAACATGGACACTTAATCAGATAATGTCCGCTCAATAAAAAACAAGAAACGAAAAACACCAAAGCACAACAGGATTAGGAGTCTGGGTTTGTAAAACTGAACCACAGAAACATAGCAAACAAGAAACCAAGCAAAGCCCCAACAGAAATAAACTCAGAAGAAAAAACTAGACCAGAAGGACGGGACAGGGCTAACCAAGGGGAAGAAGGAGGGAAGGAAAAGACAAAAGCTATAGTAGCTAGGGAGCAAGCAACTCAGGAGAACACTGATATTCCAGGCAATAAGAGAGAACAGGGAGGTAGTGCAAGTCCGATGGAAGGAGGAATCGAAGACGCCAACACCCTAATGCAAGAGGCAGATGGATATTTGGAGATGACACCAAGTGAGGTAGGCACGGAAGATCCTAATCTCAGAGACATTGTGGAAAGGGAAGATATAGATCTCTCGAACATCTTGGAGCAATGGAAAAAGCAGGGAGTAGACAATGTACTAGCGGTGCAACTAGATCGTATCTAATACCCTTTCCTACTAAGGGGAGAAGCAAAATCCAGAGGGATCAATCATATGCATGGCGAGATAGGACACTTGGGAATCAAATCAGGCGAGGGAAACCCACAACATTCACCTAAGTAGACGAGGCGAAAGAGAGTCAGGAAATCAAACATCGTATCCCTACAAGAACTCGGAGCCCTACTGATAAATTCAAGTAAGATCAAAAATCTTTTTCCCAACTTCCCCCCCACATGTTTAAATGAATATTATAACATGGAATATAAGAGGCCTAAACATCCAACGAAAGAAAATAATCCTTAAAAATAGATTGAGAAAGGAACAACCTGACCTCGGTTTCATTCAAGAGACAAAATGCACTATAGACAGAATGGAAACAATCAGTAAAAAACATTGGAGCAAGTACTAGAGGTTGGTTTTCAAAGGCCAACAGATGGTAGGCGGTATACTCACCTTATGGAACCCACAATCACTGAACCTACTAGCAGTTGAAGCTACGAGACACACACTCTCGGTTAACATGCAAATTATAGGTAACACCGAGGCGATTCTATGCACCAATGTGTATGGTCCCTAGAGGTTGGAGGGAAAAAGGAGAATGCTCGTAGACCTAGAAAATCTAAAGGCCAGATCCTGCAACCTCCACTAGATCCTGGCATGGGACTTCAACATAATCACGACACTTACGGAGAAAAAAGGGGGCACCAGGAGACTAGATAGAGATGCGGAGGAATTCTCAGCCTTCATTGATACAATGGAGATGGTACACATCAGAACCAACAATGGCCAATTCACCTGGAATAACAAACGAAGAAATCACTACCAAGTAGCTACAAGACTAGATAGATTCATGGTGTCGAAATCCATCATTCTACAGGGACTAACCTTAGATTGCAGCATCTTGTCATGGGGGGGTCAGACCATTAGCCAGTCCAATTGGAAGCAAACTTCCAAACCACTCTGAAGAACAAAACTTTTAGATTTGAGAAATTTTGGATCGAACATCCCACCTTCAAGGAGCACATCAACCAATGGTGGAAGGAAGAATTACCGGATCAAGGGACAATGATGTTCAAACTTTATAAGAGACTTGAGTACATCAAACACAAACTGAAAGAGTGGAACAAGGATATCTTTGGGAACATAAACCAAGAAAAACAATATATCGAGGATAGAATGAGGATACTCCAGGAACTCTGAATAGACAAGGGTTACACAGAGGATCGAAAAAGAGAAGAGATCCAAATGACCTAGGAATGGGAAACAAGATGCTAGTAGGAAGAAACTCTTTGGCGCCAGAAATCTAGAATCGGGTGACTAAAGGAAGGGGAGTGGAATACCAAGTTTTTTCATAGAACCACCATCGCAAGAAGAACCCACAACAAAATCCTGAAGATTAGGGATCAAGATGGGATCGAAAGAGAATCCCACAAGGAAATTGAAAATACATTGGTCAATCACTTCCAGGGGATAGCCCAGGAACCCAACCAAGATAGAACTGAGGTCATACAAAGGATAACTCAGCACATCCCAGGTTGGTCAAAGAGGAACAAAATATCAATCTAAACAAACCCATAACAAAGGACAAAATCGACCAAGTGGTATAGGAAATGCCCAATGGAAAGGCCCTAAGCCCAAAAACTTCACAGTGGAATTTTTCAAAGCCTACTGGGAAGTGGTTAAACATGATGTTTATGGGGTGGTGGAAGACTCTAGACGTTCGACCTCCATCTTGAAAGCGTTAAATGCCACAATGATCACTCTAATCCCAAAAGAAAATGAAGCAAGGACCCCATATCGCTACAGGCCGATAGTTTATGCAATGTTGTTTACAAGATAATCTCCAAAGTCATAGCCAACAGACTGAAACCACTCCTACCCACACTGATTTCAAAGGAGCAGGCGAGCTTTGTAGAAGGAAGACAAATATTGGATAACATCATCCATGCCCATGAACTTATACACACACTAAAAATCTAAAGGAGAAGGGGGATGATAATCCAACTTGAACTGGCAAAGGCTTACGACAAGATTAGCTGGCACTATATGGCCAAAACGTTGGAAGCCTTTGGCCTTGAACAACACTAGATCAACTGGATTGTCAATCTAGTCTCAACGATAAGCTACTCACTCCTAATTAATGGAGCCCTAGCAAAACCCTTCTGGCCTTCGAGAGGCATCAGACAAGGAGACCCGTTGTCCCCCTTCATGTTCATTCTGATGATGGAAGGGCTCAGCAGAAGCAAAAAAAGTGCAACTGCAGCAGGGGAACTAAAAGGAATCAAACCCTTCAAAGAATGTCCAACCTCCACACACCAACAGTTCATTGATGACACCCTACTCCATGGCACACCCATGGTCAAGGAAGCAAAAACCTATAAAAGAATCTTAGAAAACTTTGGGGAAGCCTCAGGGGCGGAGATCAACCACTCCAAATCCATGATCTATTTCTTCAACACTAATCCTACAATCCAAATAAACCTAGCCAACATTTTGGGGTTTGAATGCAAAACTCTCCGAATGAAATACTTGTGAATTCCCCTAACAGACAAAGCCTGCAAAATGGCAACGTGGGAAGGAGTGATCAACAAACTGCAGGAGAGGGTAAAAAATTGGACTTACAGAGCTCTCAACCTGGCAAGGAGTCTTATCCTCACCAAAGTTGTCCTACAAGAAATTATTGCGTATATGATGTCAGTGTTCTCTGCTCCCAAAGGAATACTACAAAAGATAAGAGTCATTCAAAGAGATTTCCTATGGCGAAGTGCTAAAAATAAAAATAAATGGGCCCTAGTATCCTGGGAGAAGGTTTTTCGACCAAAAGGCAAAGGCATCCTGGGGTTACAAGGCCCACAGGTAACCAACGAAGCCTACGGAGAAAAACTCTAGTGGAGATGGATCAAGGACAAATCAATACCATGGGAAAACCTCTGGAAGGCCAAGTATGCCCCGAACATTAATGATCAAGAACGAATTCAACTCATGGGAACAAGGGAGGGATCAACCATATGGAATCTTGCCTGGCGCAACAAGAACTGGATTCATAAATACAGCTTCTGGGAAGTCAGAAATGGTCAAACTGCCAGATTCTGGGAGGACGCGTGGCAACAGGAACCCAGATTAGAAAATTCGGACAGGGAGGAGCTCCAACAGGAAATTACTGTGCAAGGTAAAACAACAATCCATCACTACTGGAAACCAAGAAATGATAGTGACAAATGGAGGACCTGGGACAAACTCAATCCACAAAATAGAGATTGTATCGCAACTCTAGCGAAAGAGGTGGAAGAGGAATAGGGGAAAAGGAAAATTGCAATCTCAGAGGATGAGGACCAATTAAGGTGCGGTAGGGAAAATGGGGGAGAATTCAACTTAAAAGAAGCATGGTTTTACATCATGAACCAGGATCAAGAGGACTCGGTGCAATAGTGGGGAAACATCTGGAGCAACCCCCAATGGCCAAAAATCAAAATGTTCAAATGGTTATTCCTCCACAACCGAATTCTAACCTGGGAAAACCTTGAGAAAATGGGTTATATAGGCCCTTCTCGTTGCCACCTTTGTCAAGCTAAGGAGGAAACAACCAATCACCTTCTCGATGAGTGCAGTTACACAGCAGAGCTATGGGATTGGGCGGCATGCATCTACTATTGGTCCAATAGAATCTGGGGCAACATCAGTGCAACCATCAACCATTGGAATGAGAGCTACAGCGAAAACAAAAAGGTGAACCTCTGCTAGAACCTAACATCGGGGATGATCATCTAGGCAATATGGAAGGAGAGGAATCGGTCCATCTTCGGGAATGAAAGCCTACCGGAAGGAAAGCTCAAGGATGCAATTATCTCACAAATACGAGAAACAGTGCAAATCTGCAACTACAAGAAGGAAACAATGCAACTCACAGATCAGGACTCCCACATCCTGGAGTTTTTTAAATAAAAGACGGGCATAACAGCACAACGATAGGGCGAGATCCGTAACTCCAACTAGGAGACCGCAACTGGACCCCCCCTCTATTAGGGTTCCTCAAATTAAATTTTGATGGGGCGGAAAAAGGAAACCTAGGAGTGGCAGGGATGGGAGGGGTGATCAGAGACAGTGGTGGTAACATCATCCGGCTATATGTTGGGAGTATGGGAAACTCAATGCAATGGAATTTGGAGCCCTGGAGCTTGGCCTTGAAATCCTAAGGCGCGAAAGGATGAAAAACACTATCGTGGAAGGCGACTCCACCCTGGTCATCAATACAGCGAAGAGACTCCAAAATGGTACTAGAGTGGGCAAGGTTCAGAGACACTGGCACCTGGCTCTCTCCCTACAGAAAATCCAAGAGTGTTATCCACATTTTCGGTTATCAAGATGATATTATG
>ML787419.1:339453-362633 GCA_009831015.1 Picea engelmannii
TCTCTTCCATTGTAATATCTTAGTTTTGACCCCTTAGATGTTTTGGATCGAATTGTAAATAAGTGGATATAATGATGAGATTCAAGTTATATGAATGACCATAAGTTTAAATGATGTAAATATCGTGTATGATTACCTTTTGTGAAGCTCAATGCCAAGGATCGACCAGTGAAATTTTAGGCATGCACTTCGATAAATATGATTTCGATATACCATAAGGTAGGCTTTCCATGGTATACACAAGATATGTAAATATTGTTTCAAAAATTAATACAGATGTCTGAGGCTAGCTATTAAGAGCATAAGAGGAGCTATGAGTCCACTAGAAGGGAAGAGGAATAAGGGGGCAAGAGGATGACAAACAATCCTAATTTTCTTAAGTCTTCTAACCTTTACATTTTCACCATGTTCCTTATTAAAATCACAACCACCAATCATTGAAAGAAGGAGGTGGTTAGTGGGGAAGTCCACCTTTCATATTTATAAGAGCAAGGAAATTAGGTACAATACTTGAGAAGTGTGAGAAACTCCATCCCCATAGGAATCTGAACCCCATGTAAATTCAAACCATCTATTAATTCATGCCCTCTCCCCATGCAAAATTGAATTGGTTGTTCCCATTTGGGTAGATATGATGATTATTTATTTGCCCATGCATTCTCATGTTGTGCATGAGCATTCACATTCACCATTAGTAATCACTTACTCATTCTTCATACCCCACACACCTCTAAGCTCTAGAGTTTCATTCTCATGTAGGGGACCGTGATTCAAACTTGTAGATGACCCAATATAGTAGCATTTTGGGTCACATTATTTCAATAGAAGAAGCATATGTGGGTCCAAAAACGTTTGAGGTTGTAATTAATTGGCCCACTCAAAAGAATGTGATAGATGTGATATATTTGATGGGTCTTGTTGGTTATTATCGAAGATTCATTGAACCATTCTCTAAGATTTCACACCCAATAACTTCCTTGAGGAAGAAAGGAAAGAAGTTTGAGTGGACCCAAAAATGTGAGGAAAGTTTCTAGTAGTTGAAAAATATTCTCAGTAATGCACCCAAATTGAAGATTATAGATCCAAGAAGAGATTTGTTTATGTTCACAAATGCATGTGGGGAAAGAATCAATGGAGTTCTCATGCAAGATAACCATGTGATGTGTTACAATTCATGAAAGATAAAAAATTAAAAATTAAAAACATGAGAGAAATTATGTTACTCATGATCTCAAATTTGCTATTGT
This sequence comes from Picea engelmannii, assembly GCA_009831015.1. NCBI lineage: Eukaryota > Viridiplantae > Streptophyta > Pinopsida > Pinales > Pinaceae > Picea > Picea engelmannii. The sequence continues at coordinate 340,701 of ML787419.1, forward strand.
AGTACATGCATTGAAGATGTGGCGACGCAGCTTGATGGGAAGGAAGTTCATACTAATGATAGATCATAATGGCTTGAAGTATTTGCATTACCAACCAAACCTAAATTCTAAACGAACAATATGGTTGGGATTCCTTTGTGAGTTTGATTGTAAGATCAAGTACATAAAAGGGAAAGAGAATAGGGTTGTATATGCCCTGAGAAAGAAAATGCACATGATGAATGTGGTGGATGATTAGCATTTGCAAATATAATTTGAATATTAGAGTGATAGAGTCCCTTTTTGTTGATGAACATTATGCCAAAGTGAAAGATGGATTGCATTAAGAGAAAGCATAGAAGAAGTATGAATTTTACCAGCTAAGTGATGATGGGTTTATTATTTACAGTGATGGAATGTATAGTCCCAATTCTGTAGAGTTTAGGAACATCATCATGGATGAAATTTTCAAGATTCCATATTCAAGTCATCCAAGCTACCAAAAAATAATTGCTACAACAAGAAAGAAACACTTTTGGCCTGAAATGAAGAAGGATGGTGTGGAATACATTGGAAGATGTATGGAATGTCAACACATCAAGGCTAAACATCGACATCCAATAGGTCTGCTACAACAATTACACTTCTGGAATGGAAATGGGAGGTGATAAAAATGGTCTTTATTACAACACTGCCAAAGATAGTGAAGCAACTTGACATCATCATGATTGTGGTAGATAAATTGAGCAAGGCTACTCATTTCATCCCGATAAAGTCTACTCATAAGGCAATAGACATTATGAACATTTTGATGAGAGAAAATTCTTAGATTGCATGGACTACCCATGGAAATCGTAATGGATATGGATTCAAAGTTTACTTAGAATTATAGGAAGGGAATTTTTGAAGGTTAGGACACCACGTTAAATTTCAATACTAATTACCATCAATAGACAAATAGGATAACCAAGAAACTAAATAAAGTACTTGAAGACATGCTTCACGTGTATCTGATGGTTAAACCATCCAAGTGGGAGGATTATTTACACCTTTTGGAGTTTTCATATAACAATGGGCATTATGCATCATTGAAAATGAGTCCATTTGAGGCCTTATATGATAGAATATGTAATACTCCAGTTAGTTGGGATAACCTCGTGAATAGTGTGACTTAGGTTGGAGATGCTCAAGGAAATGGAGTAAGAGATTGCTAGAATCGGGTATAATATGAAGGTAGCATGGGATAAGTTGAAAATTTATGCAGATAAGAATAAGGTGCATAGATAATTTAAAGTTGGGGATCATGTTTACCTCAAAGTGAAATCAAGGAAAATTTCCTTGAATATTATAAGGTGTGCCAAGTTGGCACCTCGTTATTATGGATCATTTGAGATCTTAGATAGGATAGGGTCAGTTGCATGTAAACTTGCATTGCCTACTAATATTAAATCTCATGATTTGTTCCATGTTTATTTGCTTAAGAAATATATATATGAACCTAACCATGTGATTGATTGGGTTGTTATATGGGTGGAACCAGATGAAGAGTTCTAGGCAAATCCATTATACATCCTCAATAGGAAAGAAACATTTTTTTGGAGCTGAACCATCAAAAAAGTAAAGGTGCAATGGAATCACTTTTTTTTGGATGAGGCTACATGGGAGATGAAGGATGCCATAAAGGTTGAATATCCAATTTGTGTTAAGATCAAAAGTTGCACTGGGGATGGTTCAATTCCAAGAGGGAGAGGAATGTAATATCCTTATTTTGACCCCTTGGATGTTTTTGATCAAATTGTAAATAAGTGGATATAACAACAGGATTCAAGTTGTATGAATGACCTCATGTGTAAATGATGTAAATATCTTGTATGATTTTTTTGCAAAGCTCAAGGACAAGGCCCAACTAGTGAATGTCTAGGCAAGTACTTCGATAAATATGATTTTGATATACCATGAGGTAGGGTTTCCATGGTACACACAAGTTATATAAATATTATTTTAAAAATTAATATAAAGGTGCAAGGCTAGCTACTGAGAGCATGAGAGCAACTATGAGTCCACTACAAAGGAAGAGGAAAGAGTGGGAAAAAGGATGACAAAAAATCTCTTAAGTTTCCTAAATCTCCTAACCTCCATATTTTCACTATGTCCATTATTAAAATCCCAACCATCAATCATTCAATGAAGGAGGTGGGTGGTGGGGAAATCCACCTCCCATAGTTATGATAACATGGATTGAGTATAATACTTTTGAGTGTAAGAGACTTTGTCCTGATATAAATTTGAACCCCATGGAAATTGGAAGCATCTCTTTCTCCATGCCTTATCCCCATGCAGATTCAAATTGACTATTCCCATTTGCGGAAATAATCCTAATTGTTTATTCTCTCATGCATTGAACCTGTACTATGCATGAGCATTCCCATTCACCCTAAGAATCTAGTTGAGGGTTTCTTCATACCCACGCACCTCTAAGTTTTAGAGTTTCATTCTCATGTGGGGGGTCATGATTTGAACCTGTGTATGACTAGATAGAGTTGAGAAGAAGATATTATGAACCTAAAGAGAGATATGGAAGGATGTATAAGAGCATAGAGGTTGGGTTGATAGGAAGGCATTCCTAGTCCATGTAGATTAATACTCATTGAATTCTCAAGAGCCAAGGATGAGTTTGTTTAGTTGATCTTGAAGGTAGGCAATAGATTGGACTCTTTCTACACACACTAAACTAATAATAAGGTAATAAAGTCTACTTTCATCATGTAACAACTTCTCTGTTACGTCATAAAAGTAATTGAGAAACAGTAAGAGATAAAAAAATTTAAACATCAATAGAACAAGTGAAATATGATATTAACATACTTCAGTAATACGCAGTCTATTTCATTCATCTCATTGCACAACTAGATTTAGATACAATTTCAAGGTATTAAGGATCTACCGTATCACATAACATCACAAACAATGTCTACCCACCCAACCTATCCTACAAGGTTAGGACCTCCAAGACACATAATCAACGCTCAAGTCTAGGATTCATCCGATTGATTTTGACCATTTAAGGTCTCAAGACTGGCGACTATTCTGAGGAACAAGGAAGTATCTAATTCCCATAACTTTAATCTATTCTAAAGTTCAACTATAATTATCAGCATTCCTTACTACAAATTCTTCAAAAATAACATAGAGAATCGGGTATCTTGGTCATCACTTCATAACACAATATATACTATTAAAATAATTATTAATCTTACTAATTTAAAGGTTAGGAAGAATTTTCAATAGTATCATGACAGAAACTTAACAGTAAAAACCAGAGATCCTTAAATAGGCAATCTATCATTTAAGACAGTTTCAATTTTACTTACATTTACCTAGAAAAAGTGTGACAACCCTACGGGTTACAACCAAGTAGATAAATATCCGATCTACATAACAATTTGAAAGAGGACAAGAAAAGAAGTGAAAATCTCTCAACAAATAGAGGAAACTGTAAGCTTACTTTGTACTTTCTGAGCTAACTGATACTATGATGAATAAATTATGCAATCAAGTGAAAGTTTGTTCTGAGAATGAGTTAAAAAAAAAAAAAAACTGAATTTTCTCTTATGGGTGTCGTAGTGTGAACACTTCCAGAGACAACTCCAGAAGTGCGTAGACAGGCCCCTTGAAGGCCCAAAATTCAGAAGAAATAATGCTCGGTGCACAGAGACCACTCAACGCGGGTGGAGGCCTTAAATTTCAGAAGGATGAAGCTCAGGAGAGACAGTGAAAGCTTACACATGGGAGGTGCAAAGCGCGCACACAATAATTAGAATCCAAGGCTCAGGAGAAAAAGTATGTGCAGGGTTTAAGTGAGGAAATAAAGAGTTTGAAATCCCTTTGAAGGAATTAGAGGATGGAATTTGATCGTGAAGAGTCGGAATCCCCGCAACCGTCCGAGCATACAGGAGTAGCGCACTCGTTAAACCCTGACACCTTCGGACTTCATTACTTCAGCAGATCTGAGTTAGTTATATTAAGTGAGCCCCGAAGCACGAAGTCGTGAAGTGAAACGACATCATAGATCGATGAGAGATTATTAGTCCTTAGATCTTCAAGAGTTAGGCGATTTGACAAGTTCGATTACTAATTGTCTAAGAGCTGAGAAACCCCGACTCTCCGAAGTCCCAAAGTAAAGGTCAGTCGTAGATCTAGTGATCAATCAAGGACCTTTAGATCTTCAAGCCTTCGCTCTTCGAAGGTTCAGTAATTCGGTACTCCGACGAAATCAGAGTCATGATGTTAAATTTAAGGAACTCTTGGAGTCTTGTAGTCTGGAGTAAATCCTGACCATTAGTTAGTGGAAATACGTGAGTCATAGATCACTAAGTTATTTAGAATTTGGTTCTCCGACTAAGTTAAGGTGTAACTGCTAAGGATTAAGAGAACCCCAAATTTTTTAAGTCTTGGAGTGAAGGACAACCATAGATCTAGCGATTGATTGAGGACCGTTAGATCTCTGAGCCTTTGTCCTTCGGAGGTTTGGTAGTTTGGAAAAACAGAGTTGTTGTAGCAAAAAGGTGAGAAACTCTTGGAGTTCTAAATTCCGGAGTGGATGACAACCATTGATCTACAGAGGAGTGTAAGCCATCAGATCTTTGAGCCCTTCAGTGGTTCAGTGATCCGGGTGAAACAGTCTAAGGTTGTGAAAGCGGGGGAAAACCCCGAATCTTGGAGTTCTGGAGTGGATCTCCACCATAGATTCTCACGTGAGGAGAATATTCATTAGTCGCTCGATTAAGTTCTTAAGAGTTAACGAAGGAAGGTGGAAGGGTAGCGTTAACCAACATCTATCGATCAAATCTTCTTATGACCGAATTCAGTTGGTTAACACTATGGGTGAACATGAGTGTTGAAGTTGAAAAACCTCCAGAGCACTGGAGTCCCAGAACTTCGAATAGTGCCCTTTTCGCCAGTGCTAGGTTATATCCTGTGGTCATATGCATAACTTTTTCAAGGTGGAAGGTGCTAACGTCGAATATTAGAAGTAAGTAAAAACTCCCGAAAACAAATAAATGGCATACCACGATCCCGGATATTTTTGGATTTAAACTACAAAATAAACACAGACATCCACACTACAATTACTTCAGATTTATCAACAATTTAGACAAATAAAAACAAGATGTAAATTCAGAATTAATGAATTTCAACAGGGATCCACCATACAACAGAATTGAATGGTCATAAGTTTTAATGAGAATTTATGATATGAAGTTCGGATATAGAATACAATTCGATAGAGATCCCATCAAAGAAATTGGTTTGGAATTAAAATGAAGTTCAACAAGGAAACTCATGATAAATTTCGGAACTAACTCCTTGGTTTTCCAGCGAACAATGCATTGTTAAATTCCTAAATAATCTCAACTAAAAATCTGATCATTCAAAATTTAATTATAGATAAAATACAAATTTAGAATATATACCATTCATAATATAAATTTGAATTTCACAATGAGGGTCAAGCCACCCCAATTTAGAGAGTGGAAAATGTTCAGAATTACATCGAAAATTTAAAATTTAAACACTCTAATTATTATTCGATTGGTAGAAATTGTGATTTAAAAATAATAAACTATGAACCAATATTCATTGACAACAATTGTAACAATTGGCATTCAGGCCTTCCAATCATTCTATGGTGGCCCTATCTGTCTAACATACTACTACACTAATACTACGAATAAAATTTAGAATATTAAAAATACCAGGACTAATGAATGTTGTGTAATGAAGATGCCCTTCAAAGTCTTGCGCTCCTTCCTTTCCTTCACTTGCTAATCATAGGGACTTCACTGATACCTCCCAGTCAATGCTAGGTGTACTCTTCTTCCCCCTTAGCCCCTCGAGCCGCAAAGGGGCTACACACATGAAACCAACAATAATATCTCCAAGGCTTGCCCTCACAAGGAAGAGCTTCCGCTCTTTTTACAAGCTTGGTATACCAACTCTCACAAGTAAAACACAGTCCAATAAAAATTTGGCAACATAACAATGCTCAGGAAATCCCATCATTTTCCCTTCTACCTTGTTTGTTTTTATAGAAATTTCTTCCCTGACACATGTCCTCATGCACAGATAATTAACATTTTAGTTAATTTTAATTTGGATTATTCACTCGCGCACTTGTCACATTCTCCCCAAGTTACACCAATATTTACCAATTTTATTTTATTTTAAAAGGTCAAATTCCCTCACACCCTCAATGTGTTCCTATTTTCACTCCTAGGTGTCCCTTTGTTCCCCAGATTCTCATTTAAGAAGTGTCTCCTAACTAGATCTTAGTTGGAGTTTAATTATGAGTCTTCTTCTAGTTAGACTAGTGTAGTTTGACTCTAGATTCTATTTTGTGTACACCCAACCTCTCAAGTTATTATTTATTTCTATTTAAAAATATATATATATATATATATTAAATTCATGCCCACATGTGCATTTCATCCAATCTTTAGATTTTACCACCTTTTTCCTAGTATTAGATTTATCCCAATTTTAATATTTTATATAGTTCCCAAATCAAACTTAGACTTAGGCCAATTCTTATACTTAGTCTTTGACACTTGCTAGACTTTTTAATTAATAATCTATTGTTTAATTAATTATTTAATCCAACAAGGTCTAATTATTTCAATATTTTCTAGCCCACCTAGATTTTATTGACTTCAAGTTTTAAATTATGCGACGTGCCCTTCAAGACGCACCTTTGTGCTCCAAGGGTTCCACTCGCCTTAGACTTTTTTGGAAGTTGTCCAACCCTTGGAGTCAACACTCCACTCGGTCGACCTTGTGAGAGACTAAGGGCTTCGTGGACCTTTCGAACTAGGTAATCGTTAACCTACCATTCAGAACACGGTGGGAGTGCTAGTAGGTTGTGACAAGGACGTTTCCACACCTCTCCCTTAAATATCTGGTTTCTGTGCATGGCCCCTCTACTCCTTATGTGAGTCGGATTAGCAAGAATCGTCAAGCCTGCATCCACTGACAAAAACACTATCAATAATTCCATATACATAAATCATACTATAATAAATCATACAACACGTGTGTAAAATGAAATATTCAATAAATACAATCCACTCCCTAACTCGATCTAGATTCCAAGGGAATCCATCAATGCCATCAACATCCTTTACTTGTCATGTATCTTGCACACTCAGGATGACTCGTCAAAAGCATCTGTCAATCTATATACATCAATATAATCAATAAGCCATAACACCTCAACATCATCATATATAACCCATAATCTGAATGAAATCACAATATACCATACCCGGATCACTTGCACGCAAGTCTCCTCAAAGAATAAGTCAATAATAGTGTGCTCAGTAGAGCGGGATGTTACACATCATATACAATGATGGATTAAAAAGATATAATATATGGGATCCTTTGTTAAGAAAGACAGTGTATAGTCGAGATGTGGTCTTCAGGGAGGTTCAAGGAACTTCCAAGTATAAAGAGGTTCAAAAGGAGAGAACTAGACAAGTTGGTCTTTGAACTGAGGAACGATGAACATGATTCAGATGAGTCAACTAAATCAGATAAAGAGGTGGAATAGTCGACTCTAGTTGTAAGGAGGTATGAAAAAGTAAGGAAACAAGTTGAAAGGTATAGTCCACCTTATTTTTGTTTTTCATTTGTGTTATCTGCCACTGAAGAGGAGCCCAAGTCGGTTAGGGAAGCAGTCAACTCGATAGAGGGTAAACTCCATAAGGAAACCATGGTCGAAGAGATGGAATCCTTGCACAAGAGTGAGACATGTGATTTAGTAGAGATACCTAAGGGAAGGAATCCCATCGATAGAAAATGGGTGTTAAAAAAAAGTTGAATGTAGTAGATCAAGTTGAGAAATTCAAAGCTCGACTGGTAGCGAAAGGATATTCCCAATTCGGGGAAGTCAACTTCGGTGATATTTTTTCCCCTATTGCAAAATTAACTTCCATTAGAGTACTAATGTCTCTAGTTGCACATTTAATCTTGAAATAGAGAAAATGGATGTGAAGATAGTGTTCCTACATGGGGACCTAGAAGAAGAAATATACATGAAACAACCTGAAGGTTTTTCAGTAAAGGGAAAGAAAGATCTGGTATGCAAATTGAAAATATCCATTTATGGTATAAATCAATCACCAAGGAAGTAGTACCAAAAATTTGACATATACATCCTTAGTTTAGGATTTATGAGAATCAAGGATGATCACTATGTATATTCCAAGGAAGAAGGTGGGCATTTCATATACGTAGCTTTGTATGTCGACAACATGTTGCTAGTCGGAAACAACACGGATGCAATAAAGGAGGTAAAGATGCATTTGTCCTCCAAATTCGACATGAAGGATATTGTTGCAATGGAATTCATTCTGGGAATGTAGATCAAAAGAGATCGAGAAATTAGAAAATTTTGGTCGAATCAGAGAAAGTATATTGAAACAACCTTGAAGCATTTCAACATGTAAGATTGCAAATCAGTCAAGGTGTCAATTCACATGGGAGAAACACCAACTAATTAATAGTGCTCAAAGAAATAGGAAGAAATAGAATACATGGCACATGTTCCCTATGCTAGTGTTTTTTGTAGTCTTACGTATGCGATGGTATGCACTTGACCAGACATTGCTCATGCAGTGGGAGTATTGAGCAGATACATGTCGACACCTAGAAAATACCATTGAATTGTTGTCAAGAGAGTGTTGAGGTATTTGTGTGACACAAAAGATTGTGTTATTTGTTAACAAGGGAAACCTAAAGCTCACACGGAAGAAGAAGTACATGGCTTTGTCAATTTCGACTGGGCTGGAGATATGAATCGACGAAGGTTGACTAGTGGATGTGTGTTCAAGATGTTCGGTGGAACAATCAGTTGGATGAGTAAGTGACATGCAGTCATATAATTTTTGACAACAAAAGATGAATACATGGCAGCTACTCATGGAAGAAAAGAAGCAGTATGGTTGCATTGACTATGTTGAGGGATCGGGTTTGAGGAGAGAGCTATGAAGATAAATTGTGACAGTCAAAGTGCAATATTTCTAGAAAATAACCTAGCTTACCATTCCAGGATGAAGTGTATTGATGTACAATACCATTTCGTGAGAGACATGGTGGAAAGTAACAACGTGTTTCTAGATAAAGTAGACACGTTGGAAAACATAGCAAACTCGTTGACCAAGTCTATGAGTGTTCTGAAGTTCTCTTGGTGTAGAGATGTAATGGCCATTGTTGTTGGAATGTTTTTCAATACTGAGATGGGGGGTGAATCAGTATTGCTTCTTTTTCTCTAACTAAATTAATTATTTATTAATTTATAACAACTTATCAATAAGAATGTACAGAACTTTGAATTTTAAATGTAATGATCATAAAAATTGTATTTCATTTACAAGTTATAGTTTGTAAGAGTCATCGATCTCTCTTATTTTGAGAACCAACTCAAGGAGACACCAATCCCCTGTTTTCCAAGCACCAACTCCATGTTTCATGCTTCAACCTGTAGAGGAATTCAATCCTCCCTTGCTCCTCCCTTCCACCCTCACTTCATATGAATGTTTTACATTCTTCCTTGAACTTTGTCTGTGTTTTGATCTTCTGAGTTAGACCATAGAGATATCTTCCTTCCACCATATTTTCTGGTTTATATAGTCTTTCAACGGGTATAAAATTTGAACCAGTGTGTATTTTAATAATGTATCATTGTACCTCTTTATTTATTTAATAATAATTTTGTTTTAATAACAACTTTCTTCCTTTATTATTATTTTTTTTAAATAATCGAGTCACCTTGGTTTTTTTTTTCTTCAATATCTTTTATTAAATTAAGAATCATATTCTCAATTTGCACTGGTAAGCCAAGCACTTTTTCTTGGAGTATTTTCCTTTCAATGGTTATCAGATTTCGAGCCTTTTTTTAAGCGTATTTCCTGCATTGAAATAAACAGGTGCTAAATTTGTGGCCCCCTTTTAAATCTCTAGTCTTTACTTTATGAGACCTCGAGACACAAACTCAATCTAGCACCTTCATCGTGGGCTAATTTAACTGCGCAACCAACCTTTACTACTCGTCACGATACCACAAGATAAACTATGGTCTGACACTAAGTTCTTTGCTCCATAGGACCAACTTTTGTGACCAATGGATTATTAATATGTATGGGATTATTACTTACCACTCGTTGTATCCCTCTTAGTGGCATGGGTGATCAGAATGGTTTTAGAAACCCACAATCGGGGTATTCGCGTTCACAGGATGCTCCCACATGTCTATTGTGGTAATTTACAAACCACCTACGCAAATGTTAACCTTCCCATTAACCTCTTCTCCATTCAGGGACGTGTGCTACATATCCACCGTAGATCTATCGTCTCAATGAACGGTTAGATATGAACCTCCCATAATCTTTATTGCACCTCAATCTGACGGTTGGGTTTTAATGAAGCGTTGAGTGGACAATCCTGGATTTCCTAGGCGTTTTAGATAGATCCATGGTTTGGATTTAATCAACCATTGAGTAGACGGTCCTTATTCATTTCAAACATGGACTTTATTTAGAATTATTTTATGTGGCGTGTTCTCAGACTCACATGTATTTTTGGGTGTCATCAAAATGCACGCCCAAATTCCGCTACCTCCATAATGAACCTATACATAGAAATTTTTAAGTGATTATTCTCGAATTCACGGACTTGCGGACTCGCAAACTCACATGTCTTCTTAGGTGTCATCAAATTGCACGCCCGACTTCCTCTACCTCCATAATGAACCATACTTATAAATTTTTAAGTAATTCTTTATATGAGTTCGACCTATAGAATATGATACTTGCCATTTTTTAGGTGTGCAGCGGACTCACGGAAAAATATCTGAGCCATCGGATCATGGTTCCATTTTGATCCAACGATCGTCGATCAATCAACCTCATTCTTCGCCATTCACTATTGATTCCTCCTTCTGATCGTGCTCTTATTTTGGTCCAACAATCAACATTGTTCTTCGTTCTTTACTTTCGATTCCTGCAACTTTCACACTTATAATGATCAAAGCCTCGATCATTATAATAAACGGAGAATAGAATCTCGAGTAGATTTGGAACATGTTCCCTTTGATATTTTTTCTTATATAATTATTGTATTTTATTTGAGCACCAAATTTTGATCTTCTTTCTTTTTATTTCTATGGGACAATGTCAGCCTTGTATGTCTCAGAATAAAAAACAATCTTCTCAGTGTTCTCATTACTCCATCTACTTCATCAGAGTTAATTCTCTTGCAAATCTCTCTTGCAACTGGTATAGCAAGGTACTTGTTTGGATGATAAACTCATATTAACCCTTGTTGACATCAATGAAAACATAACACCATGTCCAAAATTATCCCCCTTTGGCATTGATGGAAACAAAGTAATAACTCTTTGTTTTAACTGAGTTTTATTGTTTATTCTCCCCCTTTGAAAGCAATGACAGAAAGGACATTTATCTTCTCCCCCTTTGAAAGCAATGACAGAAAGGACATTTATCTTCTCCCCCTGCGGTTTTACTCCCCCTTCCCATGTGCTCCTCTTATGAAGCTTGTGCAATTCAATTAGATATGAGGATTACCCCCAATTTTTGTCTAAGGTATGCAAAAGTATTCCTGGGTAAAGGTTTTGTAAATATATCTGCAATTTGTTCTTTAGTATCCACATATTCCACTTAAACAATTTTTTGAGAAATTAGTTCCCTTAAGAAATGAAATTTAATTGGGATATGCTTGGTTTTTTAGTTCATGAAAGGATTCTTGGACATATTTATAGCACTCGTATTGTCACGGTTAATAATAATAGGATGATCATACTTTACGTGTAGGTCTTCTAGGGTTTGTTTCATCTAGATTACTTGAGTGCAGCAAGATGCAGTAACAATATATTCAACTTCTATTGTTGATAGTGATATGGAGGATTTATTTATACTTAGCCATGATACAAGACATTTTCCTAGGAAGGATGATCCTCCACTAGTGTGTTTCCTGTCATCCACACTTCTAGCCTAGTCTGCATCAGTATATGCAGTTAAAGTGAAGTCTAATGTTTTTGGATACCACAATACAAAATCCAAGGTGCCTTTGAGATATCTAAAACTCCTTTTAACTGCTTTCGTGTGAGTCTCTTTAGGTGCATATTGAAATCTGGCCACTAATCCTACAGCTTGCATGATATCTGGTCTTGTTGTTGCTTCATATAATAGGTTACCAATCATTGATCTAGACATGGTTTGGTCTACATTTAGTGATTCATCATATTTGCTTAGTTCTCATTTTGTAATCATAGGAGTTCTCATAGGTTTGCAATCTTCCATTTGAAATTTCTTCAACATTTCTTTAATGAATTTGGTATGATATATGAATATGCATTTTTTTTTATTGGAAACATGTAATCCTAGGAAGAATGTCAGTTCACCAAGCATTGACATATCGAATTATTTTTGCATTTTTGTAGCAAATTGCTTGTTTAGAGGATTTATACTACTTCCAAACATGATATCATCCACATATACTACAACAATAATCATATTCTGATTTTCAATTTTAATATAGAGATTGTTGTCAGTGGCACATCTTTTGTATCCTTGCTGCTATAGATGATTATCAAGTCTTGAAAACCATGCCCTGGGAGCTTGTTTGAGACCATACAATGCTTTCTTTAATTTGTAGACATAGTCTTTATTTTCTGATAATATAAATCCTTTAGGTTGTTCTATATAAACTTCTTCCTCTAGATTTCCATTTAAGAATGTTGATTTGACATCCATTTGATATATTTTGAATTTCTTAAAGCATGCAAATGCCAAAAACATTTTGATAGCATCTAATCTGGACACAGGGGAAAAAATTCCTCCAAGTCAATCTCTTCTACTTGTGCATATCCTTTGCACACTAATCTTACTTTGTTCCTTATAATTTCACCATCTTCATTAACTTTATTCTTAAAAATCCACTTGGTCCCTACCACATTTTTGTCTTTTGGTCTTGGGACAAGTTCCCAGGTCTGATTCTTCTATGTTTGATCAAGCTCTTCATTCATGGATTTAATCCATTCTTTATCTTTGCTAGCTTCTGCAAATGTTTTGGGTTCTATTAGGGAGAGAATTGCTTGTTCTGATTCATATTTTGTCCTTCTTCTTGTTTCAACTCTAGCACTTTTGTTGCCTATGATTTGACTTCCAGGATGATCTATTTGTACTCTTCTTGATGGTGCTCTTGATTCTTGTCTTGGTGATGCTTCCTCTTCATTTTCTTCTTCACTTTGTGAGTCTTCTTCTTGTATTTCTTCAGTTTCTTCATCATCATCATCATCTCTTCTTCTTTCATCAACTTGTGAATTGTATTGAAATTTGATTCTTCTTGATGTTAGATCATCCACCTTTACTTTTTCACTTTCTACAATTTTGTGCAATCTCATATTGTAGCATCTGTAGGCCTTTTTATTGGATGAGTAACCAATAAATGTGGCTTCATCTAATCTGGAATCAAATTTTCCTAGATTATCATCATCTCTTTCTATATAGCATTTTCTCCCAAAGACTCTAAAGTGTTTTACTGATGTTGTTCTGCCAAACCACAACTCATGCGATGTCTTATCATGGTTAACTCTAAGCTTTGTTTTGTTAAGTATATATATTGTTGTATATACTACTTCTCTCCAATAGATATCTAGGAGTTTGGTTTCATTTAACATAGTTATGGTTGCTTCTTGGACAGATCTGTTTTTCCTTTCAGCTACTCCATTTTGTTGAGGAGTTCTTGGAGCTGAAAGTCTCTTTTAATTCCATGAGTTTCACAAAACTCATTGAACTCATCTGAGATCAATTCCCCTCCATTGTCTGATTTTAGGCACTTGATTTTGAGATCAATCTCATTTTCAACATGTGCTTTAAAGGCTTTGAATTTTTTGAATGCCTCTAATTTCTCTTTAAGAAAATATACCCAAGTCATCCTTTTATAGCCATTAATGAATAAAATGAAGTAATGTTCACCTTGCATGATTTTAGTTCTTGTTGGTCCACAGAGGTCAGTGTGGACAAGTTCTAATGGTTTTGATGTATAATATTATTGTGTCTTGAATCTCACTCTTGTATGCTTTCCATGTTGGCAGTGCCTACAAACAGAGTTTGAAGGTTTAATAATCTTAGGCATATCTCTCACAGTGTCCTTTTTATTGACTTTTATTAAATTGTCAAAACCTATATGTCCCATTCTTCTATTCCATTGCCAACTTTCATCTATTTGGCTCATGCAACATTTTTCTTCCTCTTCTATTTTTAATATATAAACACTGTTTGGTGTCCTTGGTGCAACAACCACTAGTTTTCCTGAGTCTTCATTTATAATTTCACATTTTTGGGAGTCAAATATGAGTATGTGTCCTTGATCACAAGTTTGGCTGACACTGAGGAGATTAGGCTTCAAATATTCAATTAATAGCACATTTTTTACTTTAGCTTTATTATTTCCTAGACTGATTGTGCCCTTTCCAGGTATCTTGACAGAGACATTATCTCCAAATGTAACACTTCCTTTTTCTTTCTTTTTCAAACTGAGGAATTTTTCTTGATCTCCAGTCATATGTTTTGAACATCCACTGTCAACATACCATTGACTCCTTTTATCTTTAGAATTTAAGACTACCTTACACTATGTTTCCTTTTCTTCCATTTGTTTTTCTTTACGTGCCTTCTTATGCTTTTCTTCTTGAATATTGGAAGTTTTTATGGGAAGCTTTGGTAGTCTATAGTCAGTATATTTGTGACCATAATTGTTGCATTTGTGGCATTCAACATTGTAATTTTGCAGTGGAGAGAATGAATTATAGTTTCTATTCTCTTGATTATTATTATTCTTGTTGTTCTTATAACCATATTTTTGAACATTTTTATGATTGTGTTGTCCATAAGCTCTACAATATAATGCTTTATGCCAAAAAATATTGCAAGAGAAACAATAACCAAGAAAGAGACATTGATACCTTTTGGGGGGAGTTCTTCTTATAGTTCTATTCTTTCTATATTCATTTTCTTTTGAAGGGAGAGAAGATTTATGTTGATTAGAATCGGTCTTTATTTTTCTTTCTTCCTTTTTGAAATACCTCTGAAGGGTAGTTGCATAATTTTTTGGATTTTTGTCAGTTTTCTGAGATGTAGAGTTCGACTTGTTTTGATCATAACCCAGTCCCGACTTATTTCTTGATGATCTTTGACTCTTAAGAATATCATCCAAGATTTTTGAATTGTTTTCAAATCTTGATTGGTTGTTTCCTTTCTCAAGTTGTCTTTTTAGAAAAACAATTTTAGCCTCTAGCTTTTCACAGTCTAATTGCTTTTCATTGAGTTGTTTACTTATGACCTCTTAAATTATTTTGGCTTCTTGGAGTTGAGTCTTTAATTCAATAATGATTTGTTTTGACTCCTTGATGGTTATTAAAACTTCCTTTTCTCTTGATTTTTGTTTGTCTTCATGTTCTAATAGTTGTTCTCTTAATGGCTGGTTCTTCTTTTTATATTTTCTCAGTTCTTCAAGAGCACTAATAAGTTTGCCTTCAAGGTCTACTTCTTGCTAGGGGAAAAACCCCCCTTTAACTACACCATGGTTTAAGATGTAGACAGAGCGAATGACCTTCTAAAAGTTAATCTATTTTACTCTACCCCAAACATACCAAAACTAATGTAAAGAAAGAAAATAAGAGAAGAGATCAGGTAACTATACCTTTGATCCCACGTCTGGTGATGATATCCTCAAGCTTGGTAGTTCCAATGACTGCATGTCTCCTCCCAAGGCTGACCTGCATCCAAAGATAGGAAAACAAGGACTACAAG
Organism: Picea engelmannii; assembly: GCA_009831015.1. Taxonomy (NCBI): domain Eukaryota; kingdom Viridiplantae; phylum Streptophyta; class Pinopsida; order Pinales; family Pinaceae; genus Picea; species Picea engelmannii. Next base: position 356,570 of record ML787419.1, read on the forward strand.
CATGTTATTTTATTCATGATCTAGGGTTAGATATTAAATGGTAAGGATAAATCAATGAAAGTACACAAAACACCATTATTTGGGACAGGAAAATGTCATTATTTTATTCATCATACAAAAACTAAAACTTACAATCTGTGTCAACCATTGTTCCGCGAACCTGGTCCAGGATCCTCTTTACCATGCTCCAAGTGAACCTTGAATGGACTTCTTCTCTCAACCTTCTGATCACCTCAATGGAAGGGAATGGGTTGAATGGAGGAAGAAGGGGTTGATGAGGGAATGGGTTGAATGGAGGAAGAAGGGGTTGATGAGGGAATGTTGAGGCAATATCTCACAAAAGGCAACAAAATCTTGGGCAAGGACGGGAAGTGAAATTGGGCAGAGTTTCATTGTTCTTATACTTGGATGTGAAATGAGACCCCAACACCTCCTTTTATATGACAAAAGGATGGTTATTCAGTTGGGTGACGGGCTATAGCAGGTGGATTAGTTGGGAAACTTCCAATAGCCCATGAATTTCAACGAATTCCTTGCAACTTATTAATTTTTGTAACTTTTGCAAGCATACGCGCGCTGTAATGGTGCCGCAAGCGTATGTACGCTACTTGTAGTGGTGAAACAAGCATATGTACGTGGGATATAATGGTGCAGGGCGTGTACATCTTCTAAAAATGTTTTTTTAAGAAGAGCTTCTCAGCAGTGCTTTGGCAAAATATGCAAGTAAGAGGGCTAAGGCCATGTATGCATGAGTAGGGCATTTTAGGGATGTAACACTTCTCCTTCAAATTTAGAGTTTTCTTCATTATCATCAACAACATTATTTTGAGTTGCTATGCCCATAAAAAAAAATTATGTCTCGTCATATTCACTCATGTCTTTGGATAGGGACATTTGGAGGCAAAATGTCCAACTTTGCCACAGTTAAAACATTTGAGGGGTAGCTTCCCTTTGTATTTCTCAAACCCTTTATTGAGTTTCCTATAAAATTAGCCTCTTCTTCATCCGATATGTCTGAGCGATTTTAATTTGTCACATGCTCATGGTTCTTTGTTGATTTTGATGCTTTGAAGTTTGTTTCCCTTTTTTATGATTTTTCTTGCTTGATTTTCATTTCATAGGCTATAAGAATCCCATGAAGTTCATCCATTGTAAGTTTGTCAAGGTCTTATCGATCTTCCAAGGTAGATACCTTGGCATCATATCTCATTGATAATGATCTCAACACATTTTGGGCAATAATTTTGTCTTTTAGGTCTTCAACTAATGTTATGATTGAATTGACTATTTCATCCACTCTTTGAAAATATTCTGCAATGTTTTCTTCCTCTTTCATCTTCAGACTCTCAAAATACCCTCTGTATGTTTGAAGTTTTTCTTGCTTAAATTTTCCATCTTCTTCATAGATGACTTTAATTTTGTCCCAAATTTATTTTGTTGATTTACAATGCATCACTTTTACAAATATGGGGTTTGCTAATCCACCCAGAATTGCATTAACAACACTTGAATCATCATTGCAGAGTTTCTTTGCAATAGCATCTGAAGGTGCGGTAGTTGGTGCAGTGTAACCATTTACCACAGATATCCAAACATCACATTCAAGAGACATCATATAACTCTTCATCCTTATACTATAAAATGCATAATCATTTCCTTTGAACAATGGTGCTCTATTGGAGGACATTCCTTCTTGTTGATCTATTGGATTTCTCATAATCTTACTTCCAGTGGTTAGACTGTGGTGAAGGAACCTTCTCTTATATCAATTGTTGGAATGTTGTTTAATACTGAAAGGGGGGGTGAATCAGTATTGATTCTTTTTCTCTAATTAAATTAATTCTTTACTAATTTATAACAATTTATCAACAAGAATGTACATAACTTTGAATTTTAAATGTAACAATCATAAAAATTATATTTCATTTATAGGTTACAGTTTGTAAGAGACACCAATCTCTCTTGTTTTGAGCACCAAATCAAGGTGACACCAATCCATTGTTTTCCAAGCACCAACTTAAGGACGCACCAACTCCTTGTAGATTAGGCTCCAACCTGTAGAGGACTACAATCCTCTTTTTTCAAGCACCAACTTGAAGAACCACCAACTCCCTGTTTCAGGATTCAACCTATAGAGGACTTCAATCCTCCCTTGCTCCTCCCTTCCACCCTCACTTCATGTAAATATTTTGCGTTCCTCCTTAGACTATGTCTGTGTTTTGATCTTTTGAGTTAGACCACAGAGGCATCTTCCTTCCACCATATTTTATGGTTTATATAGTCTTTCAACAGGTATAAAATTTGAACCAGTGTGTCTTTTAATAGTGTATCATTACACCTCTTCATTTATTTAATAATAATTTTGTTTTAATAACACCTTTCTTCATTTATTATTATTATTTTTGAACAATCGAGTGACCCTGGGTTTTTTTTCTTCGATATCTTTTTTTAAATTAAGAATCGTATTCTCAATTTTCACTGGTAAGCCAAGAACTTTTTCTTGGAGTATTTTCCTTTCAATGGTTATCAGATTTTGAGCCTTTTTTTAATCATATTTCTTGTATTGAAATAGACAGGTGCTAAATTTGTGGCCCCTTTTAAATATATGGTCTTTACTTTATGAGACCTCGAGCCACAAACTCAATCTACCACCTTTGTCGCGGGATAATTTAATTGCGCAACCAACCTTGACTACTCGTCACGAGACCACGGGATAAACTATGGTCTAACTATATCCTTTAACACCTTTGTAACTCTAATGCTAAGTTCTTCACTCTATAGGACCGACGTTTGTGACCAACATCTCATTAATACGTGTGGGATTACTACTTACCACTCGTGGTATCCATCTTAGAGGTATCCCAGGATCAGAATGGTTTTAGAAACCTGTTATTGGGGTATCCACGTTCACAGGATGCTACCACATGTCTAGCGTGGTAGTTTACAAACCACCTACGCAGATGTTAAACTTCCCATTAACCTCTTCTCCCTTCGACGATGCACGCTACATCTCCATCGTAGATCTATTGTCTCAATGAATGGTTAGATCTGAACCTCCCATGATCTTTATTGCACCTCGATCCGATGGTTTGGTTTTAATCATGCGTTGAATGGATGATATAGATTTCATAGGCTCTTTAGATAGATCCATGGTTTGGATTTAATCAACCATTGAGTGGACGGTCCTTATTCATTTCAAACATGGACTTGACTTAGAATTATTTTATGTGGCATGTTCGCAGACTCCTGGACTCACATGTCTTTTCGGGTGTCATCAAAATGCACGCCCAAATTCTGCTACTTCCATAATGAACCTATACTTAGAAATTTTTAAGTGATTATTCTTGGGTTCGCAGACTCACATGTCTTCTCGGGTGTCATCAAATTGCACGCCCAACTTCCACTACCTCCATAATGAACCATACTTGCAAATTTAAAGTGATTTTTTATATGAGTCTAACCGATAGAATATGATACTTGGCCATTTTTGGGGTGTGCAGTGGGCTCGCAGAAAAATATATGAGTCGTCGAATCGTGGTTCCATTTTTATCTAATGATTGTCAATCAATCAACCTCGTTCTTCACCATTCACTGTTGATTCCTCCATCTAATCGTGCTCTTATTTTGATCCAACAATCAACATTTTTCTTCGTTCTTTGCTATCGATCCCTACAACTTTCACACTTATAATGATAAAAGCATCAATCATTATAATAAACGAATAATATAATCTTGGGTAGATTTGGAACATGTTCATTTTTATCTTTGTTCATATATAATTATTGTATTTTATTTGAGCACCATATTTTGATCTTCTTTCTTTTTGTTTCTATGGGACAACTTTAGCCTTGTATGTCTCAGAATCAAAAACCATATTCTCAGTCTTCTCATTACTCCATCTTCTTCATCAGAGTTAATGCTCTGGCAACAATATCTTGCAACTAGTATACCAGGGTACTTATCTGGATGATAAAACCATATTAACTTGTGTTGACATCAATGACAACATAACACCATGTCCAACAATTTCTACCCTTGGTCTATCAACAGAAGTTCAGGTTCTCCTGTATGATCAAATAAGACAAAAAGTGGGAGAATGTTGGGTTGTTATATTCTTTGCAGTGAAAGAACATTCATCTGACTGTCTAGTCGAGGTGGATCAACTAGGTGATAAGTTGACCAACGATTCAAGTTGAGTCGATTTTTAAGTTGAGGTCGAAGTGATCGACCAAGAATTCAAAGTCAAAGTGATCGATGTGAAGTCAAAAATTCAACTAACAAGAGGTCGAGTGGCAACCAACTGGAGGTCGACTGGGTAGTTGACTGGTAAACCAACTAGTAGTCGACTATAACATAATCTCGATATTAGTGGTATTGCAGCCAATCATCTGTGCGGATATGTATCTGTTTTTGGGAACCATGATTTATGGTTTTTCATATTGTAAAGCCCATAAATAATGTGTAATGTAATTTTATTAAGTTGATGTTCATTTCATTGTTGTTGGCCATGTAGATGCAAGCCAAATTCGTTTTAGGGTTATTATTCTGTAAAGCAAGAGAGTATGATGGTGATTATGTCTTAGGTGTAGACCAAGGTCAAGCATGTAACTCTTTATTCAATGAATGAATAAGGAAACAAGATAGAAAAATGCTCAAGGAATGTTGGTTTTCCTAATTAAGGGTATCTAGGATAAAATCTTTGTGTACTGAGTGTGTGATTTTCATTTATTTCTTGTTTAAAGATCTCTTCTATTTCCTGGTTGGTTTAGTGTGGGTGTTTATTTCCTTACAAATTACACATTGAATCCATAATTTAAACGCAATATTAATCACAATAAGTTGTAATAGTAAAGAGGGGGGGGGGGAGAGATTTATATATATTAGTCAAGAAGTTTACAACATAAGTAAATATTCATAATTCTACCATTGTAATTTCATCATCCAAGCCCAATTTCGTCCAACCTTGGCCACTTTTAAAACTCAATATCAACACAAGGACTTTGATCTCATATCAATAGGGGAGACAAGGAGTGGCTCAACTAACCCTAAGAGAGACTTACTCATACTTGGAGAAAAACAAGGGTTGTTCTCAAGATAAGGAATGGGGCCAAGAGTTTTCATGATCATAGAGATAGCCTTCAAACTGATCTTCCAAGCATGAGGTATGTACATATAACCCTCTCCCTCTATTTATATTCTTAGGAGTTGGTTAAAGTGGTTAGAGACTGAGATTTAGGCTATATAAGTGTACATCCTCCACTTTCTCCTTTCAAAGCCTGTATTATTGTACATTTTTTTAGGCTATTTTGAGGGTTCTCGTGTGTTTCTAACTAGAAACTAGCGAGTTGATTGTGAGTTTCTTCAAGGAAGGGCATGAGCACAAGGAAGGATACTCTAGATCATGTTCAGGAAGATTCCAAAAATCCAATTTAGGAAAGGGTGATGGATCAATAATACTCATGAGGTTAGGGATTACGAAAATAATGCATAACATATGCCCCTTAATGTGTGAGGGCATAAGAGTAACTAGTGGTCAAGACACATTATAAACAAGGAGAGGAGTTTGACAAGAAAACCATGGAGGAATCCAACATACCAAGGATCAAAAAATTACATGTAAGCAAAAACAAGGTATGAGACAACTCTCTTTCTCAAGGCAAGAATACCCATGCTCAAGTGGAAAATAAACATGGCCACCAAATCAGGTACGCTACAAATTCATGAAGTATGTAGGTTATAAAAGCATGGCCACAAATAAGTACACGATGCATCCATGTCAAACAATACCATAGCCATAAACTAATATGTAGTGAATCTATGTCTAAGTTTACATCAAGAGAACAATTGTAACTAGACAAAGAGCAATCTAGTTCTCCAAAGGACCAATGTAATATAAAGTAGTAGTACTACAAATCAACTCTGGTAGCAACACCAATGAAGGATGCTACCATAATCCAAGGTCTTCAAACAAATCCATTACAAAGTACTAATCTACACCATGTAAATAGATGTGTTAAATTTGAACATGGGAGAAACCATCTAATCACCAATCATTGAGGTATAT
>ML787419.1:362683-386214 GCA_009831015.1 Picea engelmannii
CCGCGAAGGGCGATCCCCCGATTTAATCTGAGACGTCAATCACAGGAGGGACAGGTGGCATAAGATCCCGAGGGGTCGGGGTTCGACACTTCGGCGTTTTCAAAGTCGAAGGGAGCACGGAGAGATAGCGAGGTCCCGAGTCGTGACGGGTCCCACGGAGGTTGTGTGGAGTATGATACGTGGTATCGGCACCTCGATACTCGGGGATTTGAATTACAAGGGCTCGGCATCGCGAGTAGCGAGACCCCGAGGTTGACCGTTGACTATCGGGAATCGGGGTTTCGGCGTTTGTTACCCGAGGATAGGGCCGCGAGTCTCGCGATACCGCGAGGTCCGATCTCCCGATATTCGAAGAGGAGATCGCCGAGAAGGCTGTGGGTAAGAGACTCCCGAGGGAGCTGGAAGAGCTTGAGCTCTTCGGGCCGAGGTTTGTGAAGGTCCTGGTGGTGCGACCGTCCACTGAGGGGCAGGTTGCGTCACTACATGGGAGATAAAGGATGCCATAAAGGTTGAATATCCAATTTGTGTTAAGATCACAAGTTGCACTGGGGATGGTTCAATTCCAAGAGGGAGAGGAATGTAATATCATTATTTTGACCCCTTGGATGTTTTTGATCAAATTGTAAATAAGTGGATACAACGACAGGATTCAAGTTTTATGAATGACCTCATGTGTAAATGATGTAAATATCTCGTATGATTTTTTTTCAAAGCTCAAGGACAAGGCCCAACTAGTGAATGTCTAGGCATGTACTTCGATAAATATGATTTTGATATACCATGAGGTAGGGTTGCCATGGTACACACAAGTTATGTAAATATTATTTTAAAAATTAATATAAAGGTGCAAGGCTGGCTACTAAGAGCATGAGAGCAGCTATGAGTCCACTACAAAGGAAGAGGAAAGAGTGGGAAAAAGGATGACAAAAAATCTTAAGTTTCCTAAATCTCCTAACCTCCATATTTTCACTATGTCCATTATTAAAATCCCAACCATCAATCATTCAATGAAGGAGGTGGGTGGTGGGGAAATCCACCTCCCATAGTTATGATAGCATGGATTGAGTATAATACTTTTGAGTGTAAGAGACTTTGTCCTGATATAAATTTGAACCCCATGGAAATTGGAAGCATCTCTTTCTCCATGCCTTATCCCCATGCAAATTCAAATTGACTATTCCCATTTAGGGAAAGAATCCTAATTGTTTATTCTCTCGTGCATTGAACCTGTACTATGCATGAGCATTCCCATTCACCCTAAGAATCTAGTTGAGTTGTTCTTCATACCCACGCACCTCTAAGTTTTAGAGTTTCATTCTCATGTGGGGGGTCGTGATTTGAACCTGTATATGACTAGATAGAGTTGAGAAGAAGATACTATGAACCTAAAGAGAGATATGGAAGGATGTATAAGAGCATAGAGGTTGGGTTGATAGGAAGGCATTCCTAGTCCATGTAGATTAATACTCATTGAATGCTCAAGATCCAAGGATGAGTTTGTTTAGTTGAAGGTAGGCAATAGATTGGACTCTTTCTACACACACTAAACTAATAATAAGGTAATAAAGTCTACTTTTGTCATGTAACAACTTCTCTGTTACGTCATAAAAGTAATTGACAAACAGTAAGAGATATTTTTTTTTAACATCAATAGAACAAGTGAAATACGATATTAACATACTTCAGTAATACGCAGTCTATTTCATTCATCTCATTGCACAATTAGATTTAGATACAATTTCAAGGTATTAAGGATCTACCGTATCACATAACATCACAAACAATGTCTACCCACCCAACCTATCCTGCAAGGTTAGGACCTCCAAGACACATAATCAACGCTCAAGTCTAGGATTCATCCGATTGATTTTGACCATTTAAGGTCTCAAGACTGGCGACTGTTATGAGGAACAAGGAAGTATCTAATTCCAATAACTTTAATCTATTCTAAAGTTCAACTATAATTCTCAGCATTCCTTACTACAAATTCTTCAAAAATAACATAGAGAATTTGGTATCTTGGTCATCACTTCATAACACAATATATACTATTAAAATAATTATCCATCTTACTAATTTAAAGGTTAGGAAGAATTTTCAATAGTATCATGACAAAAACTTAACAGTAAAAACCAGAGATCCTTAAATAGGCAATCTATCATTTAAGACAGTTTCAATTTTACTTACATTTACCTAGAAAAAGTGTGACAACCCTACGGGTTACAACCAAGTAGATAAATATCTGATCTACATAACAATTTGAAAGAGGACAAGAAAAGAAGTGAAAATATCTGAACGCATAGAGGAAACTATAAGCTTACTTTGTACTTTCTGAGCTAACTGATACTATGATGAATAAATTATGCAATCAAGTGAAAGTTTGTTCTGAGAATGAGTTAAAAAAAATAAGAAATCTGAAGTTTCTCTTATCGGTGTCGTAGTGTGAACACTTCTAGAGACAACTCCAGAAGTGCGTAGACAGGCCCCTTGAAGGCCCAAAATTCAGAAGAAACAATGCTCGGTGCACAGAGACCACTCAACGCGGGTGGAGGCCTTAAATTTCAGAAGGACGAAGCTCAGGAGAGACAGTGAAAACTTACACATGGGAGGTGCAAAGCGCGCACACAACAATTAGAATCCAAGGCTCAGGAGAAAAAGTATGTGCAGGGTTCAAGTGAGGAAATAAAGAGTTTGAAATCCCTTTGAAGGAATTAGAGGATGGAATTTGATCGTGAAGAGTCAGAATCCCCACAACCGTCCGAGCATACAGGAGTAGCGCACTCGTTAAACCCTGACACCTTCGGACTTCATTACTTCAGCAGATCTGAGTTAGTTATATTAAGTGAGCCCCGAAGCACGAAGTCGTGAAGTGAAACGACATCATAGATCGATGAGAGATTATTAGTCCTTAGATCTTCAAGAGTTAGGCGATTTGACAAGTTCGATTACTAATTGTCTAAGAGCTGAGAAACCCCGACTCTCCGAAGTCCCAAAGTAAAGGTCAGTCGTAGATCTAGTGATCAATCAAGGACCTTTAGATCTTCAAGCCTTCGCTCTTCGAAGGTTCAGTAATTCGGTACTCCGACGAAATCAGAGTCATGATGTTAAATTTAAGGAACTCTTGGAGTCTTGTAGTCTGGAGTAAATCCTGACCATTAGTTAGTGGAAATACGTGAGTCATAGATCACTAAGTTATTTAGAATTTGGTTCTCCGACTAAGTTAAGGTGTAACTGCTAAGGATTAAGAGAACCCCAAATTTTTTAAGTCTTGGAGTGAAGGACAACCATAGATCTAGCGATTGATTGAGGACCGTTAGATCTCTGAGCCTTTGTCCTTCGGAGGTTTGGTAGTTTGGAAAAACAGAGTTGTTGTAGCAAAAAGGTGAGAAACTCTTGGAGTTCTAAATTCCGGAGTGGATGACAACCATTGATCTACAGAGGAGTGTAAGCCATCAGATCTTTGAGCCCTTCAGTGGTTCAGTGATCCGGGTGAAACAGTCTAAGGTTGTGAAAGCGGGGGAAAACCCCGAATCTTGGAGTTCTGGAGTGGATCTCCACCATAGATTCTCACGTGAGGAGAATATTCATTAGTCGCTCGATTAAGTTCTTAAGAGTTAACGAAGGAAGGTGGAAGGGTAGCGTTAACCAACATCTATCGATCAAATCTTCTTATGACCGAATTCAGTTGGTTAACACTATGGGTGAACATGAGTGTTGAAGTTGAAAAACCTCCAGAGCACTGGAGTCCCAGAACTTCGAATAGTGCCCTTTTCGCCAGTGCTAGGTTATATCCTGTGGTCATATGCATAACTTTTTCAAGGTGGAAGGTGCTAACGTCGAATATTAGAAGTAAGTAAAAACTCCCGAAAACAAATAAATGGCATACCACGATCCCGGATATTTTTGGATTTAAACTACAAAATAAACACAGACATCCACACTACAATTACTTCAGATTTATCAACAATTTAGACAAATAAAAACAAGATGTAAATTCAGAATTAATGAATTTCAACAGGGATCCACCATACAACAGAATTGAATGGTCATAAGTTTTAATGAGAATTTATGATATGAAGTTCGGATATAGAATACAATTCGATAGAGATCCCATCAAAGAAATTGGTTTGGAATTAAAATGAAGTTCAACAAGGAAACTCATGATAAATTTCGGAACTAACTCCTTGGTTTTCCAGCGAACAATGCATTGTTAAATTCCTAAATAATCTCAACTAAAAATCTGATCATTCAAAATTTAATTATAGATAAAATACAAATTTAGAATATATACCATTCATAATATAAATTTGAATTTCACAATGAGGGTCAAGCCACCCCAATTTAGAGAGTGGAAAATGTTCAGAATTACATCGAAAATTTAAAATTTAAACACTCTAATTATTATTCGATTGGTAGAAATTGTGATTTAAAAATAATAAACTATGAACCAATATTCATTGACAACAATTGTAACAATTGGCATTCAGGCCTTCCAATCATTCTATGGTGGCCCTATCTGTCTAACATACTACTACACTAATACTACGAATAAAATTTAGAATATTAAAAATACCAGGACTAATGAATGTTGTGTAATGAAGATGCCCTTCAAAGTCTTGCGCTCCTTCCTTTCCTTCACTTGCTAATCATAGGGACTTCACTGATACCTCCCAGTCAATGCTAGGTGTACTCTTCTTCCCCCTTAGCCCCTCGAGCCGCAAAGGGGCTACACACATGAAACCAACAATAATATCTCCAAGGCTTGCCCTCACAAGGAAGAGCTTCCGCTCTTTTTACAAGCTTGGTATACCAACTCTCACAAGTAAAACACAGTCCAATAAAAATTTGGCAACATAACAATGCTCAGGAAATCCCATCATTTTCCCTTCTACCTTGTTTGTTTTTATAGAAATTTCTTCCCTGACACATGTCCTCATGCACAGATAATTAACATTTTAGTTAATTTTAATTTGGATTATTCACTCGCGCACTTGTCACATTCTCCCCAAGTTACACCAATATTTACCAATTTTATTTTATTTTAAAAGGTCAAATTCCCTCACACCCTCAATGTGTTCCTATTTTCACTCCTAGGTGTCCCTTTGTTCCCCAGATTCTCATTTAAGAAGTGTCTCCTAACTAGATCTTAGTTGGAGTTTAATTATGAGTCTTCTTCTAGTTAGACTAGTGTAGTTTGACTCTAGATTCTATTTTGTGTACACCCAACCTCTCAAGTTATTATTTATTTCTATTTAAAAATATATATATATATATATATTAAATTCATGCCCACATGTGCATTTCATCCAATCTTTAGATTTTACCACCTTTTTCCTAGTATTAGATTTATCCCAATTTTAATATTTTATATAGTTCCCAAATCAAACTTAGACTTAGGCCAATTCTTATACTTAGTCTTTGACACTTGCTAGACTTTTTAATTAATAATCTATTGTTTAATTAATTATTTAATCCAACAAGGTCTAATTATTTCAATATTTTCTAGCCCACCTAGATTTTATTGACTTCAAGTTTTAAATTATGCGACGTGCCCTTCAAGACGCACCTTTGTGCTCCAAGGGTTCCACTCGCCTTAGACTTTTTTGGAAGTTGTCCAACCCTTGGAGTCAACACTCCACTCGGTCGACCTTGTGAGAGACTAAGGGCTTCGTGGACCTTTCGAACTAGGTAATCGTTAACCTACCATTCAGAACACGGTGGGAGTGCTAGTAGGTTGTGACAAGGACGTTTCCACACCTCTCCCTTAAATATCTGGTTTCTGTGCATGGCCCCTCTACTCCTTATGTGAGTCGGATTAGCAAGAATCGTCAAGCCTGCATCCACTGACAAAAACACTATCAATAATTCCATATACATAAATCATACTATAATAAATCATACAACACGTGTGTAAAATGAAATATTCAATAAATACAATCCACTCCCTAACTCGATCTAGATTCCAAGGGAATCCATCAATGCCATCAACATCCTTTACTTGTCATGTATCTTGCACACTCAGGATGACTCGTCAAAAGCATCTGTCAATCTATATACATCAATATAATCAATAAGCCATAACACCTCAACATCATCATATATAACCCATAATCTGAATGAAATCACAATATACCATACCCGGATCACTTGCACGCAAGTCTCCTCAAAGAATAAGTCAATAATAGTGTGCTCAGTAGAGCGGGATGTTACACATCATATACAATGATGGATTAAAAAGATATAATATATGGGATCCTTTGTTAAGAAAGACAGTGTATAGTCGAGATGTGGTCTTCAGGGAGGTTCAAGGAACTTCCAAGTATAAAGAGGTTCAAAAGGAGAGAACTAGACAAGTTGGTCTTTGAACTGAGGAACGATGAACATGATTCAGATGAGTCAACTAAATCAGATAAAGAGGTGGAATAGTCGACTCTAGTTGTAAGGAGGTATGAAAAAGTAAGGAAACAAGTTGAAAGGTATAGTCCACCTTATTTTTGTTTTTCATTTGTGTTATCTGCCACTGAAGAGGAGCCCAAGTCGGTTAGGGAAGCAGTCAACTCGATAGAGGGTAAACTCCATAAGGAAACCATGGTCGAAGAGATGGAATCCTTGCACAAGAGTGAGACATGTGATTTAGTAGAGATACCTAAGGGAAGGAATCCCATCGATAGAAAATGGGTGTTAAAAAAAAGTTGAATGTAGTAGATCAAGTTGAGAAATTCAAAGCTCGACTGGTAGCGAAAGGATATTCCCAATTCGGGGAAGTCAACTTCGGTGATATTTTTTCCCCTATTGCAAAATTAACTTCCATTAGAGTACTAATGTCTCTAGTTGCACATTTAATCTTGAAATAGAGAAAATGGATGTGAAGATAGTGTTCCTACATGGGGACCTAGAAGAAGAAATATACATGAAACAACCTGAAGGTTTTTCAGTAAAGGGAAAGAAAGATCTGGTATGCAAATTGAAAATATCCATTTATGGTATAAATCAATCACCAAGGAAGTAGTACCAAAAATTTGACATATACATCCTTAGTTTAGGATTTATGAGAATCAAGGATGATCACTATGTATATTCCAAGGAAGAAGGTGGGCATTTCATATACGTAGCTTTGTATGTCGACAACATGTTGCTAGTCGGAAACAACACGGATGCAATAAAGGAGGTAAAGATGCATTTGTCCTCCAAATTCGACATGAAGGATATTGTTGCAATGGAATTCATTCTGGGAATGTAGATCAAAAGAGATCGAGAAATTAGAAAATTTTGGTCGAATCAGAGAAAGTATATTGAAACAACCTTGAAGCATTTCAACATGTAAGATTGCAAATCAGTCAAGGTGTCAATTCACATGGGAGAAACACCAACTAATTAATAGTGCTCAAAGAAATAGGAAGAAATAGAATACATGGCACATGTTCCCTATGCTAGTGTTTTTTGTAGTCTTACGTATGCGATGGTATGCACTTGACCAGACATTGCTCATGCAGTGGGAGTATTGAGCAGATACATGTCGACACCTAGAAAATACCATTGAATTGTTGTCAAGAGAGTGTTGAGGTATTTGTGTGACACAAAAGATTGTGTTATTTGTTAACAAGGGAAACCTAAAGCTCACACGGAAGAAGAAGTACATGGCTTTGTCAATTTCGACTGGGCTGGAGATATGAATCGACGAAGGTTGACTAGTGGATGTGTGTTCAAGATGTTCGGTGGAACAATCAGTTGGATGAGTAAGTGACATGCAGTCATATAATTTTTGACAACAAAAGATGAATACATGGCAGCTACTCATGGAAGAAAAGAAGCAGTATGGTTGCATTGACTATGTTGAGGGATCGGGTTTGAGGAGAGAGCTATGAAGATAAATTGTGACAGTCAAAGTGCAATATTTCTAGAAAATAACCTAGCTTACCATTCCAGGATGAAGTGTATTGATGTACAATACCATTTCGTGAGAGACATGGTGGAAAGTAACAACGTGTTTCTAGATAAAGTAGACACGTTGGAAAACATAGCAAACTCGTTGACCAAGTCTATGAGTGTTCTGAAGTTCTCTTGGTGTAGAGATGTAATGGCCATTGTTGTTGGAATGTTTTTCAATACTGAGATGGGGGGTGAATCAGTATTGCTTCTTTTTCTCTAACTAAATTAATTATTTATTAATTTATAACAACTTATCAATAAGAATGTACAGAACTTTGAATTTTAAATGTAATGATCATAAAAATTGTATTTCATTTACAAGTTATAGTTTGTAAGAGTCATCGATCTCTCTTATTTTGAGAACCAACTCAAGGAGACACCAATCCCCTGTTTTCCAAGCACCAACTCCATGTTTCATGCTTCAACCTGTAGAGGAATTCAATCCTCCCTTGCTCCTCCCTTCCACCCTCACTTCATATGAATGTTTTACATTCTTCCTTGAACTTTGTCTGTGTTTTGATCTTCTGAGTTAGACCATAGAGATATCTTCCTTCCACCATATTTTCTGGTTTATATAGTCTTTCAACGGGTATAAAATTTGAACCAGTGTGTATTTTAATAATGTATCATTGTACCTCTTTATTTATTTAATAATAATTTTGTTTTAATAACAACTTTCTTCCTTTATTATTATTTTTTTTAAATAATCGAGTCACCTTGGTTTTTTTTTTCTTCAATATCTTTTATTAAATTAAGAATCATATTCTCAATTTGCACTGGTAAGCCAAGCACTTTTTCTTGGAGTATTTTCCTTTCAATGGTTATCAGATTTCGAGCCTTTTTTTAAGCGTATTTCCTGCATTGAAATAAACAGGTGCTAAATTTGTGGCCCCCTTTTAAATCTCTAGTCTTTACTTTATGAGACCTCGAGACACAAACTCAATCTAGCACCTTCATCGTGGGCTAATTTAACTGCGCAACCAACCTTTACTACTCGTCACGATACCACAAGATAAACTATGGTCTGACACTAAGTTCTTTGCTCCATAGGACCAACTTTTGTGACCAATGGATTATTAATATGTATGGGATTATTACTTACCACTCGTTGTATCCCTCTTAGTGGCATGGGTGATCAGAATGGTTTTAGAAACCCACAATCGGGGTATTCGCGTTCACAGGATGCTCCCACATGTCTATTGTGGTAATTTACAAACCACCTACGCAAATGTTAACCTTCCCATTAACCTCTTCTCCATTCAGGGACGTGTGCTACATATCCACCGTAGATCTATCGTCTCAATGAACGGTTAGATATGAACCTCCCATAATCTTTATTGCACCTCAATCTGACGGTTGGGTTTTAATGAAGCGTTGAGTGGACAATCCTGGATTTCCTAGGCGTTTTAGATAGATCCATGGTTTGGATTTAATCAACCATTGAGTAGACGGTCCTTATTCATTTCAAACATGGACTTTATTTAGAATTATTTTATGTGGCGTGTTCTCAGACTCACATGTATTTTTGGGTGTCATCAAAATGCACGCCCAAATTCCGCTACCTCCATAATGAACCTATACATAGAAATTTTTAAGTGATTATTCTCGAATTCACGGACTTGCGGACTCGCAAACTCACATGTCTTCTTAGGTGTCATCAAATTGCACGCCCGACTTCCTCTACCTCCATAATGAACCATACTTATAAATTTTTAAGTAATTCTTTATATGAGTTCGACCTATAGAATATGATACTTGCCATTTTTTAGGTGTGCAGCGGACTCACGGAAAAATATCTGAGCCATCGGATCATGGTTCCATTTTGATCCAACGATCGTCGATCAATCAACCTCATTCTTCGCCATTCACTATTGATTCCTCCTTCTGATCGTGCTCTTATTTTGGTCCAACAATCAACATTGTTCTTCGTTCTTTACTTTCGATTCCTGCAACTTTCACACTTATAATGATCAAAGCCTCGATCATTATAATAAACGGAGAATAGAATCTCGAGTAGATTTGGAACATGTTCCCTTTGATATTTTTTCTTATATAATTATTGTATTTTATTTGAGCACCAAATTTTGATCTTCTTTCTTTTTATTTCTATGGGACAATGTCAGCCTTGTATGTCTCAGAATAAAAAACAATCTTCTCAGTGTTCTCATTACTCCATCTACTTCATCAGAGTTAATTCTCTTGCAAATCTCTCTTGCAACTGGTATAGCAAGGTACTTGTTTGGATGATAAACTCATATTAACCCTTGTTGACATCAATGAAAACATAACACCATGTCCAAAATTATCCCCCTTTGGCATTGATGGAAACAAAGTAATAACTCTTTGTTTTAACTGAGTTTTATTGTTTATTCTCCCCCTTTGAAAGCAATGACAGAAAGGACATTTATCTTCTCCCCCTTTGAAAGCAATGACAGAAAGGACATTTATCTTCTCCCCCTGCGGTTTTACTCCCCCTTCCCATGTGCTCCTCTTATGAAGCTTGTGCAATTCAATTAGATATGAGGATTACCCCCAATTTTTGTCTAAGGTATGCAAAAGTATTCCTGGGTAAAGGTTTTGTAAATATATCTGCAATTTGTTCTTTAGTATCCACATATTCCACTTAAACAATTTTTTGAGAAATTAGTTCCCTTAAGAAATGAAATTTAATTGGGATATGCTTGGTTTTTTAGTTCATGAAAGGATTCTTGGACATATTTATAGCACTCGTATTGTCACGGTTAATAATAATAGGATGATCATACTTTACGTGTAGGTCTTCTAGGGTTTGTTTCATCTAGATTACTTGAGTGCAGCAAGATGCAGTAACAATATATTCAACTTCTATTGTTGATAGTGATATGGAGGATTTATTTATACTTAGCCATGATACAAGACATTTTCCTAGGAAGGATGATCCTCCACTAGTGTGTTTCCTGTCATCCACACTTCTAGCCTAGTCTGCATCAGTATATGCAGTTAAAGTGAAGTCTAATGTTTTTGGATACCACAATACAAAATCCAAGGTGCCTTTGAGATATCTAAAACTCCTTTTAACTGCTTTCGTGTGAGTCTCTTTAGGTGCATATTGAAATCTGGCCACTAATCCTACAGCTTGCATGATATCTGGTCTTGTTGTTGCTTCATATAATAGGTTACCAATCATTGATCTAGACATGGTTTGGTCTACATTTAGTGATTCATCATATTTGCTTAGTTCTCATTTTGTAATCATAGGAGTTCTCATAGGTTTGCAATCTTCCATTTGAAATTTCTTCAACATTTCTTTAATGAATTTGGTATGATATATGAATATGCATTTTTTTTTATTGGAAACATGTAATCCTAGGAAGAATGTCAGTTCACCAAGCATTGACATATCGAATTATTTTTGCATTTTTGTAGCAAATTGCTTGTTTAGAGGATTTATACTACTTCCAAACATGATATCATCCACATATACTACAACAATAATCATATTCTGATTTTCAATTTTAATATAGAGATTGTTGTCAGTGGCACATCTTTTGTATCCTTGCTGCTATAGATGATTATCAAGTCTTGAAAACCATGCCCTGGGAGCTTGTTTGAGACCATACAATGCTTTCTTTAATTTGTAGACATAGTCTTTATTTTCTGATAATATAAATCCTTTAGGTTGTTCTATATAAACTTCTTCCTCTAGATTTCCATTTAAGAATGTTGATTTGACATCCATTTGATATATTTTGAATTTCTTAAAGCATGCAAATGCCAAAAACATTTTGATAGCATCTAATCTGGACACAGGGGAAAAAATTCCTCCAAGTCAATCTCTTCTACTTGTGCATATCCTTTGCACACTAATCTTACTTTGTTCCTTATAATTTCACCATCTTCATTAACTTTATTCTTAAAAATCCACTTGGTCCCTACCACATTTTTGTCTTTTGGTCTTGGGACAAGTTCCCAGGTCTGATTCTTCTATGTTTGATCAAGCTCTTCATTCATGGATTTAATCCATTCTTTATCTTTGCTAGCTTCTGCAAATGTTTTGGGTTCTATTAGGGAGAGAATTGCTTGTTCTGATTCATATTTTGTCCTTCTTCTTGTTTCAACTCTAGCACTTTTGTTGCCTATGATTTGACTTCCAGGATGATCTATTTGTACTCTTCTTGATGGTGCTCTTGATTCTTGTCTTGGTGATGCTTCCTCTTCATTTTCTTCTTCACTTTGTGAGTCTTCTTCTTGTATTTCTTCAGTTTCTTCATCATCATCATCATCTCTTCTTCTTTCATCAACTTGTGAATTGTATTGAAATTTGATTCTTCTTGATGTTAGATCATCCACCTTTACTTTTTCACTTTCTACAATTTTGTGCAATCTCATATTGTAGCATCTGTAGGCCTTTTTATTGGATGAGTAACCAATAAATGTGGCTTCATCTAATCTGGAATCAAATTTTCCTAGATTATCATCATCTCTTTCTATATAGCATTTTCTCCCAAAGACTCTAAAGTGTTTTACTGATGTTGTTCTGCCAAACCACAACTCATGCGATGTCTTATCATGGTTAACTCTAAGCTTTGTTTTGTTAAGTATATATATTGTTGTATATACTACTTCTCTCCAATAGATATCTAGGAGTTTGGTTTCATTTAACATAGTTATGGTTGCTTCTTGGACAGATCTGTTTTTCCTTTCAGCTACTCCATTTTGTTGAGGAGTTCTTGGAGCTGAAAGTCTCTTTTAATTCCATGAGTTTCACAAAACTCATTGAACTCATCTGAGATCAATTCCCCTCCATTGTCTGATTTTAGGCACTTGATTTTGAGATCAATCTCATTTTCAACATGTGCTTTAAAGGCTTTGAATTTTTTGAATGCCTCTAATTTCTCTTTAAGAAAATATACCCAAGTCATCCTTTTATAGCCATTAATGAATAAAATGAAGTAATGTTCACCTTGCATGATTTTAGTTCTTGTTGGTCCACAGAGGTCAGTGTGGACAAGTTCTAATGGTTTTGATGTATAATATTATTGTGTCTTGAATCTCACTCTTGTATGCTTTCCATGTTGGCAGTGCCTACAAACAGAGTTTGAAGGTTTAATAATCTTAGGCATATCTCTCACAGTGTCCTTTTTATTGACTTTTATTAAATTGTCAAAACCTATATGTCCCATTCTTCTATTCCATTGCCAACTTTCATCTATTTGGCTCATGCAACATTTTTCTTCCTCTTCTATTTTTAATATATAAACACTGTTTGGTGTCCTTGGTGCAACAACCACTAGTTTTCCTGAGTCTTCATTTATAATTTCACATTTTTGGGAGTCAAATATGAGTATGTGTCCTTGATCACAAGTTTGGCTGACACTGAGGAGATTAGGCTTCAAATATTCAATTAATAGCACATTTTTTACTTTAGCTTTATTATTTCCTAGACTGATTGTGCCCTTTCCAGGTATCTTGACAGAGACATTATCTCCAAATGTAACACTTCCTTTTTCTTTCTTTTTCAAACTGAGGAATTTTTCTTGATCTCCAGTCATATGTTTTGAACATCCACTGTCAACATACCATTGACTCCTTTTATCTTTAGAATTTAAGACTACCTTACACTATGTTTCCTTTTCTTCCATTTGTTTTTCTTTACGTGCCTTCTTATGCTTTTCTTCTTGAATATTGGAAGTTTTTATGGGAAGCTTTGGTAGTCTATAGTCAGTATATTTGTGACCATAATTGTTGCATTTGTGGCATTCAACATTGTAATTTTGCAGTGGAGAGAATGAATTATAGTTTCTATTCTCTTGATTATTATTATTCTTGTTGTTCTTATAACCATATTTTTGAACATTTTTATGATTGTGTTGTCCATAAGCTCTACAATATAATGCTTTATGCCAAAAAATATTGCAAGAGAAACAATAACCAAGAAAGAGACATTGATACCTTTTGGGGGGAGTTCTTCTTATAGTTCTATTCTTTCTATATTCATTTTCTTTTGAAGGGAGAGAAGATTTATGTTGATTAGAATCGGTCTTTATTTTTCTTTCTTCCTTTTTGAAATACCTCTGAAGGGTAGTTGCATAATTTTTTGGATTTTTGTCAGTTTTCTGAGATGTAGAGTTCGACTTGTTTTGATCATAACCCAGTCCCGACTTATTTCTTGATGATCTTTGACTCTTAAGAATATCATCCAAGATTTTTGAATTGTTTTCAAATCTTGATTGGTTGTTTCCTTTCTCAAGTTGTCTTTTTAGAAAAACAATTTTAGCCTCTAGCTTTTCACAGTCTAATTGCTTTTCATTGAGTTGTTTACTTATGACCTCTTAAATTATTTTGGCTTCTTGGAGTTGAGTCTTTAATTCAATAATGATTTGTTTTGACTCCTTGATGGTTATTAAAACTTCCTTTTCTCTTGATTTTTGTTTGTCTTCATGTTCTAATAGTTGTTCTCTTAATGGCTGGTTCTTCTTTTTATATTTTCTCAGTTCTTCAAGAGCACTAATAAGTTTGCCTTCAAGGTCTACTTCTTGCTAGGGGAAAAACCCCCCTTTAACTACACCATGGTTTAAGATGTAGACAGAGCGAATGACCTTCTAAAAGTTAATCTATTTTACTCTACCCCAAACATACCAAAACTAATGTAAAGAAAGAAAATAAGAGAAGAGATCAGGTAACTATACCTTTGATCCCACGTCTGGTGATGATATCCTCAAGCTTGGTAGTTCCAATGACTGCATGTCTCCTCCCAAGGCTGACCTGCATCCAAAGATAGGAAAACAAGGACTACAAGCATGTTATTTTATTCATGATCTAGGGTTAGATATTAAATGGTAAGGATAAATCAATGAAAGTACACAAAACACCATTATTTGGGACAGGAAAATGTCATTATTTTATTCATCATACAAAAACTAAAACTTACAATCTGTGTCAACCATTGTTCCGCGAACCTGGTCCAGGATCCTCTTTACCATGCTCCAAGTGAACCTTGAATGGACTTCTTCTCTCAACCTTCTGATCACCTCAATGGAAGGGAATGGGTTGAATGGAGGAAGAAGGGGTTGATGAGGGAATGGGTTGAATGGAGGAAGAAGGGGTTGATGAGGGAATGTTGAGGCAATATCTCACAAAAGGCAACAAAATCTTGGGCAAGGACGGGAAGTGAAATTGGGCAGAGTTTCATTGTTCTTATACTTGGATGTGAAATGAGACCCCAACACCTCCTTTTATATGACAAAAGGATGGTTATTCAGTTGGGTGACGGGCTATAGCAGGTGGATTAGTTGGGAAACTTCCAATAGCCCATGAATTTCAACGAATTCCTTGCAACTTATTAATTTTTGTAACTTTTGCAAGCATACGCGCGCTGTAATGGTGCCGCAAGCGTATGTACGCTACTTGTAGTGGTGAAACAAGCATATGTACGTGGGATATAATGGTGCAGGGCGTGTACATCTTCTAAAAATGTTTTTTTAAGAAGAGCTTCTCAGCAGTGCTTTGGCAAAATATGCAAGTAAGAGGGCTAAGGCCATGTATGCATGAGTAGGGCATTTTAGGGATGTAACACTTCTCCTTCAAATTTAGAGTTTTCTTCATTATCATCAACAACATTATTTTGAGTTGCTATGCCCATAAAAAAAAATTATGTCTCGTCATATTCACTCATGTCTTTGGATAGGGACATTTGGAGGCAAAATGTCCAACTTTGCCACAGTTAAAACATTTGAGGGGTAGCTTCCCTTTGTATTTCTCAAACCCTTTATTGAGTTTCCTATAAAATTAGCCTCTTCTTCATCCGATATGTCTGAGCGATTTTAATTTGTCACATGCTCATGGTTCTTTGTTGATTTTGATGCTTTGAAGTTTGTTTCCCTTTTTTATGATTTTTCTTGCTTGATTTTCATTTCATAGGCTATAAGAATCCCATGAAGTTCATCCATTGTAAGTTTGTCAAGGTCTTATCGATCTTCCAAGGTAGATACCTTGGCATCATATCTCATTGATAATGATCTCAACACATTTTGGGCAATAATTTTGTCTTTTAGGTCTTCAACTAATGTTATGATTGAATTGACTATTTCATCCACTCTTTGAAAATATTCTGCAATGTTTTCTTCCTCTTTCATCTTCAGACTCTCAAAATACCCTCTGTATGTTTGAAGTTTTTCTTGCTTAAATTTTCCATCTTCTTCATAGATGACTTTAATTTTGTCCCAAATTTATTTTGTTGATTTACAATGCATCACTTTTACAAATATGGGGTTTGCTAATCCACCCAGAATTGCATTAACAACACTTGAATCATCATTGCAGAGTTTCTTTGCAATAGCATCTGAAGGTGCGGTAGTTGGTGCAGTGTAACCATTTACCACAGATATCCAAACATCACATTCAAGAGACATCATATAACTCTTCATCCTTATACTATAAAATGCATAATCATTTCCTTTGAACAATGGTGCTCTATTGGAGGACATTCCTTCTTGTTGATCTATTGGATTTCTCATAATCTTACTTCCAGTGGTTAGACTGTGGTGAAGGAACCTTCTCTTATATCAATTGTTGGAATGTTGTTTAATACTGAAAGGGGGGGTGAATCAGTATTGATTCTTTTTCTCTAATTAAATTAATTCTTTACTAATTTATAACAATTTATCAACAAGAATGTACATAACTTTGAATTTTAAATGTAACAATCATAAAAATTATATTTCATTTATAGGTTACAGTTTGTAAGAGACACCAATCTCTCTTGTTTTGAGCACCAAATCAAGGTGACACCAATCCATTGTTTTCCAAGCACCAACTTAAGGACGCACCAACTCCTTGTAGATTAGGCTCCAACCTGTAGAGGACTACAATCCTCTTTTTTCAAGCACCAACTTGAAGAACCACCAACTCCCTGTTTCAGGATTCAACCTATAGAGGACTTCAATCCTCCCTTGCTCCTCCCTTCCACCCTCACTTCATGTAAATATTTTGCGTTCCTCCTTAGACTATGTCTGTGTTTTGATCTTTTGAGTTAGACCACAGAGGCATCTTCCTTCCACCATATTTTATGGTTTATATAGTCTTTCAACAGGTATAAAATTTGAACCAGTGTGTCTTTTAATAGTGTATCATTACACCTCTTCATTTATTTAATAATAATTTTGTTTTAATAACACCTTTCTTCATTTATTATTATTATTTTTGAACAATCGAGTGACCCTGGGTTTTTTTTCTTCGATATCTTTTTTTAAATTAAGAATCGTATTCTCAATTTTCACTGGTAAGCCAAGAACTTTTTCTTGGAGTATTTTCCTTTCAATGGTTATCAGATTTTGAGCCTTTTTTTAATCATATTTCTTGTATTGAAATAGACAGGTGCTAAATTTGTGGCCCCTTTTAAATATATGGTCTTTACTTTATGAGACCTCGAGCCACAAACTCAATCTACCACCTTTGTCGCGGGATAATTTAATTGCGCAACCAACCTTGACTACTCGTCACGAGACCACGGGATAAACTATGGTCTAACTATATCCTTTAACACCTTTGTAACTCTAATGCTAAGTTCTTCACTCTATAGGACCGACGTTTGTGACCAACATCTCATTAATACGTGTGGGATTACTACTTACCACTCGTGGTATCCATCTTAGAGGTATCCCAGGATCAGAATGGTTTTAGAAACCTGTTATTGGGGTATCCACGTTCACAGGATGCTACCACATGTCTAGCGTGGTAGTTTACAAACCACCTACGCAGATGTTAAACTTCCCATTAACCTCTTCTCCCTTCGACGATGCACGCTACATCTCCATCGTAGATCTATTGTCTCAATGAATGGTTAGATCTGAACCTCCCATGATCTTTATTGCACCTCGATCCGATGGTTTGGTTTTAATCATGCGTTGAATGGATGATATAGATTTCATAGGCTCTTTAGATAGATCCATGGTTTGGATTTAATCAACCATTGAGTGGACGGTCCTTATTCATTTCAAACATGGACTTGACTTAGAATTATTTTATGTGGCATGTTCGCAGACTCCTGGACTCACATGTCTTTTCGGGTGTCATCAAAATGCACGCCCAAATTCTGCTACTTCCATAATGAACCTATACTTAGAAATTTTTAAGTGATTATTCTTGGGTTCGCAGACTCACATGTCTTCTCGGGTGTCATCAAATTGCACGCCCAACTTCCACTACCTCCATAATGAACCATACTTGCAAATTTAAAGTGATTTTTTATATGAGTCTAACCGATAGAATATGATACTTGGCCATTTTTGGGGTGTGCAGTGGGCTCGCAGAAAAATATATGAGTCGTCGAATCGTGGTTCCATTTTTATCTAATGATTGTCAATCAATCAACCTCGTTCTTCACCATTCACTGTTGATTCCTCCATCTAATCGTGCTCTTATTTTGATCCAACAATCAACATTTTTCTTCGTTCTTTGCTATCGATCCCTACAACTTTCACACTTATAATGATAAAAGCATCAATCATTATAATAAACGAATAATATAATCTTGGGTAGATTTGGAACATGTTCATTTTTATCTTTGTTCATATATAATTATTGTATTTTATTTGAGCACCATATTTTGATCTTCTTTCTTTTTGTTTCTATGGGACAACTTTAGCCTTGTATGTCTCAGAATCAAAAACCATATTCTCAGTCTTCTCATTACTCCATCTTCTTCATCAGAGTTAATGCTCTGGCAACAATATCTTGCAACTAGTATACCAGGGTACTTATCTGGATGATAAAACCATATTAACTTGTGTTGACATCAATGACAACATAACACCATGTCCAACAATTTCTACCCTTGGTCTATCAACAGAAGTTCAGGTTCTCCTGTATGATCAAATAAGACAAAAAGTGGGAGAATGTTGGGTTGTTATATTCTTTGCAGTGAAAGAACATTCATCTGACTGTCTAGTCGAGGTGGATCAACTAGGTGATAAGTTGACCAACGATTCAAGTTGAGTCGATTTTTAAGTTGAGGTCGAAGTGATCGACCAAGAATTCAAAGTCAAAGTGATCGATGTGAAGTCAAAAATTCAACTAACAAGAGGTCGAGTGGCAACCAACTGGAGGTCGACTGGGTAGTTGACTGGTAAACCAACTAGTAGTCGACTATAACATAATCTCGATATTAGTGGTATTGCAGCCAATCATCTGTGCGGATATGTATCTGTTTTTGGGAACCATGATTTATGGTTTTTCATATTGTAAAGCCCATAAATAATGTGTAATGTAATTTTATTAAGTTGATGTTCATTTCATTGTTGTTGGCCATGTAGATGCAAGCCAAATTCGTTTTAGGGTTATTATTCTGTAAAGCAAGAGAGTATGATGGTGATTATGTCTTAGGTGTAGACCAAGGTCAAGCATGTAACTCTTTATTCAATGAATGAATAAGGAAACAAGATAGAAAAATGCTCAAGGAATGTTGGTTTTCCTAATTAAGGGTATCTAGGATAAAATCTTTGTGTACTGAGTGTGTGATTTTCATTTATTTCTTGTTTAAAGATCTCTTCTATTTCCTGGTTGGTTTAGTGTGGGTGTTTATTTCCTTACAAATTACACATTGAATCCATAATTTAAACGCAATATTAATCACAATAAGTTGTAATAGTAAAGAGGGGGGGGGGGAGAGATTTATATATATTAGTCAAGAAGTTTACAACATAAGTAAATATTCATAATTCTACCATTGTAATTTCATCATCCAAGCCCAATTTCGTCCAACCTTGGCCACTTTTAAAACTCAATATCAACACAAGGACTTTGATCTCATATCAATAGGGGAGACAAGGAGTGGCTCAACTAACCCTAAGAGAGACTTACTCATACTTGGAGAAAAACAAGGGTTGTTCTCAAGATAAGGAATGGGGCCAAGAGTTTTCATGATCATAGAGATAGCCTTCAAACTGATCTTCCAAGCATGAGGTATGTACATATAACCCTCTCCCTCTATTTATATTCTTAGGAGTTGGTTAAAGTGGTTAGAGACTGAGATTTAGGCTATATAAGTGTACATCCTCCACTTTCTCCTTTCAAAGCCTGTATTATTGTACATTTTTTTAGGCTATTTTGAGGGTTCTCGTGTGTTTCTAACTAGAAACTAGCGAGTTGATTGTGAGTTTCTTCAAGGAAGGGCATGAGCACAAGGAAGGATACTCTAGATCATGTTCAGGAAGATTCCAAAAATCCAATTTAGGAAAGGGTGATGGATCAATAATACTCATGAGGTTAGGGATTACGAAAATAATGCATAACATATGCCCCTTAATGTGTGAGGGCATAAGAGTAACTAGTGGTCAAGACACATTATAAACAAGGAGAGGAGTTTGACAAGAAAACCATGGAGGAATCCAACATACCAAGGATCAAAAAATTACATGTAAGCAAAAACAAGGTATGAGACAACTCTCTTTCTCAAGGCAAGAATACCCATGCTCAAGTGGAAAATAAACATGGCCACCAAATCAGGTACGCTACAAATTCATGAAGTATGTAGGTTATAAAAGCATGGCCACAAATAAGTACACGATGCATCCATGTCAAACAATACCATAGCCATAAACTAATATGTAGTGAATCTATGTCTAAGTTTACATCAAGAGAACAATTGTAACTAGACAAAGAGCAATCTAGTTCTCCAAAGGACCAATGTAATATAAAGTAGTAGTACTACAAATCAACTCTGGTAGCAACACCAATGAAGGATGCTACCATAATCCAAGGTCTTCAAACAAATCCATTACAAAGTACTAATCTACACCATGTAAATAGATGTGTTAAATTTGAACATGGGAGAAACCATCTAATCACCAATCATTGAGGTATATTGTTGCCAGACATGAGCTAACCCACTAATAATGATAATGGAAAATAAGTTACCTAGTACATTCTAGGAAATGTGAATAAATGGGATAGTGTCTAACACTTGTAGAATCAACCAGTCAAGGGTCATTGATGAATACCCATTTTCGATTGAGAGGGAACTTTCCACTAATGATTGCAAGCCCCAACATACTATAAAAGTCTCTAAATATCATTACAAAAGGAAATGAGTTGGAATCAATAAGAAGAGATTCATCAAAAGGAGGGAATTATGGTATCCCACGTCAACTGACATGAGATGAGAACATGAATTAGTTTGATTTGATGCCTTGGATAATAAATAGTTGAGTGAACATATAATCGAGTATGACTTTCTAATGCACCAAATGAAAATGGCACATAAGAAAGACCCTTTAATTAGTAATCATTGATGAAAATAACTATCAGAGACAAGGCATTCCACCAATGATAAAAATGGAATCCAAGGTACAAAACAATTCCCATTGTGTTAATAAAGGTCTTATCATCGAACACAAGGGAAACCATTGACCATTAATGAATGTCATCTAGAGTGCAAGGAAACCTAGCAATGATGAAAGAAAGTCTCGGGATGCTATCAATCTCTAGGCCTAACTCCCAAAGAAATGTGTTGTAGTCAATAGAAGTAAACTCGCCAATTAGAAGGAAATGACGAGTCCTTCCACACCAGCACGAGAGAAAATAATTGGATGTAAATGAAGAACAACTTGACTTGGGGAATAGCTAACATGGATGGTCAAGATAGTTGAGGAATGACTAATAAATTTTATCAACTTAGAAATAGTACAACAAAATAAATACTTGGGCAAAAATTGATGCCAAAATAAACCATTGACATGAACCATCAACACAAGAGACATTAAGGTATATATCCATAATGATTAGAAGAGTAACCAATTTGGAGGATTCAAAGGCAAGCTCTAAACCATCGTACAAATCCTAAGGAAATATTAAAACCCAACTATATAGATAAAAGACTCAAAATAGGCGCCTTTTTAAAGAGTTACACTAAGGGATTGTTAGAGAGAGAGAGAGAGAGAAACCTCATACTTGATTTTGGATGATTGTTGGAATGATGAAACAAACTTACAGAGAGTAACCTCATACTTGATTTTGGATGCTTGTAGGAATGATGAAACAAACTTACCTCATACTGCTTATGCTTGTAGGAATTATGAACCTATGGAATTAGAGAGAGAGAGAGAGGATGAACCAAACTAACCTCATACTTTATTTTGGATGCTTGTGTGTGTGTGTGTGTGTGTGTGTGTGAGAGAGAGAGAGAGAGAGAGAGAGAGACCTAGTACTTGCTTTTGGATGCTTGTAGGAATGATGAACCTATGGAATTGAAGAGAGAGAGAGAGAGAGAGAGAGAGCAACTAACCACATACTTACTCTTGGATGCTTGTAGGAATGATGAACCTATGGAATTAGAGAGTCGGGAATGTGTAAGAGATGTCCTAGGCATAGGTAGGGCTCAATGCTTGGGAGGGATTTCTTTGTATGTGGGGCACTCTCTTAGAGGTCTATTGTTAGAAGTGATGTTTTGTAATTGCTTTTCCCTCTTGTCAAGTTTGACTAGATGAGGGAGGGCACACTAGTTAGGGTCATATATTCATATATGTGTGTTGAGTAAACAAATAGTCAGAGCGTGAAGTCTTGAGAGAAGCCATTGTAGTTCCTTGAGGAAACTATTTTGTTTTTCTTATGTGTTAATGAAAACATAGTGATTGTGGTTACATAATTTTAACTTGTTGTTTGTATAGATCAGATATTTTTTTGTTGTAGGGCTGATCTCATCGCTTAATATGCGATGTTTTCACTTTTAAGCTTTCCATTCATCACTTTTATTTATGTATATATGAAGCTTTTACTAGTGTTTTAGTGTTAATGTTTTAGTTTTAGGGCAAATTCTTTGAGTGCAAATCAATGTATCAGGTGGATGTAAAATTACAACATCTTTGAGGCTTTATGGTGGAAGGTAATTTAGTACATAACGAAATTAATCAATCAAGATGAGGAGTTTGAACAATTTCCAAAAGACCTTATATTGAAAAAAAAAATATGGAACCAAACAGTGTGACCAAAGATAACTTCCCTATGTGCCTACCAACAAAATAGAGAATCTTGTCTCAAGATAATTTGAAGAGAAGAGGAACCCATGGCCCTATAAGATGCAATGGTTATTGCATATCAGAGTAAGACATAATGATATATTGATCCAATTGTCAAATAACAAAGGAAGTATGGTCAATAATGACAAACCAAGTTAATGAATCTCCCCTAGAGGAACTAGAGTAACAAAAATATTGAAAAAGTGGCCTAAATCAAAATAGTCGAGTGGCATAATAGAAAGGCTATGGAATATAGGCCCATGGCTTATATATTGGGGTCTATGTATATCCATGAACCAGTATATTTATGAGGACAAATATAGTGATCCAATGAAAATACAAGCATGCGCCCAGGCACACACAACTATACAATATTATAGGGAGCAAATTGGGGCTAACCATCACATCAAGATTAGAGATTTTGAAAAAGTAGAAAATGCCACAAGTAGTGCCCTTCACTTCCATTAAAGGGTAACAAGATAAGGATGGCTTAAATATTATAGTGATATGAAGCCATTCTAGGGTGGATTGTATCAATTTGAATTTTGATGGGGTAGAGATGAGTAACTTGGGATTAGTACGAGTAGAGGGTATTCTAAAAAGTGAAGAGGG
>ML787419.1:386314-401363 GCA_009831015.1 Picea engelmannii
TAGGAAATGTAGTGGGAAGTGGAAAGGTTTAGAAGCAATGGCATGCAATGCTAAGTGTTGAACTATATAGAGAGGTGGATCTATCCATCCAAAAATGTCAGGAAGTGGTAAGGTTGTAACAAGGTTGACACCAAGATGGAATAGTTGTACTAGAGCAAGTAAACTATCCAAGTGGAGAGAGGAAACTATTGAATCATAGAGACAAACGCATGATAAAAGATGAAGTAGAGATGTAGATCATAAATCACTAACTGGTTGTAGGTGCACACTGAATAGAGGATCAATGCGGAAGAAGTCTCGTGTGTTTAGAATCCAAATCCTCGTTCCCATTGATTTTGGTTGTGGTGCAATAAAAATTGTGGGTCTTTGTGATGAATAGCTGATATTATGATAAATAAGAGGCTCTGGGAGCACGTTTGACAATAATATAGATTGAATTGTTGAATAAGATGATGGAATTATGATATGTAGCACTTTCCCTCCAGTTTATGAAAGTCACTAGGTGGAGGCGACACGATAGAAGAAATGTTTGTTTGTGTTGAGTGGTGATTTTCCCATTGTTCATTGCATGAGGTTGGTAATGTTGGAATAATGTGGAACTCTGGGTCAAAGGTTGTGTTGGGTCATGCATGTTACAAATCTGGATAAAGGGATTCCTCCATGTGCACATGCTCAAACTAGAAATGAAGTGAAAACATTAAGTGTGCCTTGTGTGCCTAAAAGAATCCTTGGCTCATCGAGACTAGTGATAATGAGGAATACAACATCATGCTTGCCCATAATCATATGCCATTTCTCCCATATATTTCCTTGGATACCTAGAGTAACATTTGTATTGGCATCTTGAGTAGAAATCATGTGCAATAGATAGTATGTAGCTCGTTTTGGATTGTGTGGAATAACCAAACTAGTGGTGATGTGTCCCAAGGTAAAATAATGTGAATGACCATGGTTGTGTTGCATTGGGACATCAAGGCATTGCTTCAAATCGTACATGGGACATGTTATAGGATCTATTTGAGGTGGCATGTAAACAATATTTGCCCAATTAACAATATAACGTTGAGGAATTGTTGTTGTTGTAGAACAAAGAGTTTTATTGTTATTGATATGCCCAGAGTTCTGAAGGCTCAGAAGAGGGAGTTTGTAATGAGGTAACCTCTATAACTAAGGAGAAACCATGGATGTAGTAGCTACTTTCTATAATATTATAGTGGTGGGGTTACGGTGCTTTTGCAACCCAAGATTTGGTGCAAGAAAATTGTGCAATGTAGAAGATAGTATAGATGCTTAGATATCATTATTGACATTGTTGAGATCACTAGGGAAAGAAGGGAATGAGATAGAGGGATGGAGAGAGAGGAAACAAAGAGCTTAGGCATGGCAATAATTTGAGAGTCACGACTATGAGCTAGGGTGGAAAGATGAGGATGAGATTGTATCGGTTGGGAGATGTGGAAGAGTGATAGAGCCACTAAATGTGGTGTGTGGATGTGAGGGAAAATTGAGAGAGAAAGGTATTTGTGTATGCTAACTTGTTGGTTTGTGGCAGCACATGGTAGAGGTATGGTAGCAAAGGTGAGTTCATAGGATTTTCCATATTTAAAGAGGTGATAGGTATTGCAGTGGATGTTGTATAAAGCTTTTCATTGTTACTGATATAGGATGCCTAGGAATAAATTAGAATAGTCAAGGGGAGAGACGTTCCATTCAACTATATCGTGGAAAGGTCATGGTAAAGGTGATTGCACAACATTTATTAATGAGTAGATGAGGGATGTGTTTTTGAACACAACCTAGTTGATAAGGAGAGGGGTGTCGGGTAGTGGGAAGTTGAAGATGCATGACAAAAGTATGTAAATGAGGTTCTTTTGGCTTCCATTTTCAAGGATGATGGTAGTGAGTTGATCCTTAACCTGACAATTGTGAGTAAAAAGGAGATTTAAATGCGGTGAAACATATTCTTTGGTCATTAAGAGTAAGGATGGATATACTATAATAGGGTTTGGAAAAGGAACTATCTAGAGCTGAGGAGAAGGATCAGGGGATAGAGGCACCTTGGAATATTCAAGGGCTTGTTCATCAATGTACAAGGCTTTCAATGTGGCTTCATGTTGTAAGAATTTTCAATCTGCAACATCACGGTTCTAAGTTTTTTTATAGTGGCACCATAGTGGAGGAAAAGAAGAGGTGGTGTAACTGTTAGGGAGATTAGAAGGATGTGTCGAAGGAGGTATGTAAGGGGCATGAATAGTTGTGGGAGAGAAGGAATTAACACTAGGGTTTGGGTGAGGGTTAGAGTTAGGGTTATGAAAGGGAATGGAGTAAGGTTGCTTCTCTAATTTGTGTTATATAGTAAGGGCATGGAGAAAAGTTTGGTCTAAGGTGGTGTGCTCAAAATATTACAATAAAAGGTGTGCTCGTTTCACCGTAGAGAATATCTCAATATTGTCACCCAACCATAAGCACAAATTCCACCCCTGAGCACCTTAACCTTGAAAAACAGAATAATTTTGGAATCAAACCATAGAACCAATAGCCAACCAAGTAACATACCTCTCTCCAGAGCTAACGTACCAAGCAGAAATTCCAAACCATAACCAAGCAGAAAGTCCAACCATAACCAAAGACCAAGTCACCACTGCAGCAATTGAAACTCTCCTCCATTCATGTGCACCACTTGTCCTTATGCAATTGTGAGAGTGAGTGTGTCAAATGAGCTCTAGCGCCCTCTTGTTTATAGTCCTCCAAGTGACCTAACTAGGACAACTTCTACTTCTAGAGGATAATAATTTAATGTAAATTGTTATCTTTTTTTTTTAATAAAAAAGTGTTATTTCCTCATAAAACAGTTGTGATTGTACATATCAAATCATGTTCTAGGGCTTGCCACATGTTCCTCCAAACTAGTGGAAACCGAAACAGATGGCACCCTCTTGTTCTGGTTGGAAAAAAAAAAAAAAAAAACCGCCACCTGTTCCGTCAAACATTTGGAAACCGGAACAGGTGGCAGAAGAGTATTGAGACAGAGTTATCTGAACATTCAACAAGAAGTCTGAATAAAATATGCCCATAAAATATGGATAGAGCTCTAAATAGAAAAACTAAACAGGAGTACAAAAAAATCCTTGTGTTTTTGTAGAGGTGGTGCAGAGAGCCTAAGAGATTTAAACATTAAAAGATCTATTAAAACCTGCTTTCATGAGTATCATGTTGAGGAGTGAAGACGTAAGGTTGTGCACAGGTTGGGCAGCGCTGCTAACTTTGTGTACACGAGAATGCATCAAACAGGATGTCAACTCTCCTGTTGAGAAGAGTGTGCATGTGGAGTTTCTCCACCATGTCTCTCTGCATCTCGAAGATGAGCTAAAGATATTCTGGCGCCAGGAAGCAAGGTGAGTGTCAATCTCGGGCCATAGTTGAGGTGGGAGGTGGAGTCTCAATCGGACGGTCAGCTAAAGGAATTTCTTCTTGGATTATACAAGTTTCCCCCTCCATGGCTTTTGTTGTAGCAGTTGTAGGGAGACTAGTGTTCGACCGGTCTTGGAGGTCTGGAACTATGTAGAGGACGAAATATGGCAACACCATAATTGGTTCCTTTGGAATTTCCTCCTCTACATAGGCCATTGGAGGCGAATTTGGCTCCTTATTCCCACAAATCAATGTGGTTGAAGAAACCTGGGAAAGCTTTCGGAGGCATCTCTGCCTGGATGCATAGCAATACCAAGAATGACCCCTCTTGGGATTTCCACGCTCTTGGGGCATGGAAAATAAGGAAAACCAGAGGGAACTTAGCAGAAAAGCGCACAGAGTTGGGAGATTGAAGGGAGCGAAGCACAAATGCGAAAACTGAGCCGAGTGGAATGAGCCATAAAAAAACTGGATGAAATGGAGGAGCACCAGTGGTGTTGAGGTGACCTTTCTCACGCCTGTCATACCCATCATCGTCCATCCACCATGGTGAACTAAGAGCTCCATTAAACCTGCATGAGGGAACTGTCCAACCTGCCCAAGAGTTCGATGAATTATGTCCTCCATCCAAGAATTAAAGGCACGGGTGGCGGCAAGCCTCATAAGTGGCTTGGGTTGCATGTTATCCATGTGGCACTCCATCCGAGAGTGGGCATTCGATTCTAGCTATATCCATACATTGGTGCAACAATGGGGGGGGTTGTGGAGATTCGAGCATCCAGTTGAATCATCTCTTCCTTTGAGGCTACTCCCTCATTATCTAGGTGATCTGTTATCTTCTTTGCTTCTCTTTCACATGTGAGTGGATGAAAGTGAGGTTGGGTTGAAGGAGGGATCTGAAGTCCTCCAAAAGTCTCGGAAGTCTTCAGCTTGGGGAAACTTTTGAGGGGTGAGAGCCATGGATGATTTTTAAGACAAGATGGATTATCACCTATGAATCCCCTTCCACTATGAGTTGACAGATGTTGTGACCGATTGCTAGCTTGATTCCCTTAATGAGACTCCACAGTTCTGTTGCATTGTTTTTGTTGAGCCCTAGGTAACATGTTGTGATGTGTAGAATCTTCCCTGCACTATCTCGAAGAACTTCCCCAAAGCCAACTGGTCCAGGATTTCCCTTCAAGGAGCCATCAAAATTTAATTTGGCAAAGCCTTGAGGGGGTGGGGACCAAGAGAGAGGTATACAAGAGAGGTTAACCGGATGAGGGGNGGGGGGGGGTTGGTAGGGGTGTCTAGGGAGGTTTAGTTTCCAAGCCGAGAATATGAGACTTTTTGAAAAATTGTATTTCATATCATCCTATGTCCAGGCCTCATATCTGATTGTTTCCCAAATGAGGGTGTGGATCTTTGCCCAAGTAGTGGGGGGGAAGAGGAAGTGGAGTGGAAGATTATTTTGTTTCTCTCTTTCTAGATTTTCTAGACTATGAATCCTGGTAATAATTGTCAGATGTGATCTAAGATTGGGTTTCGATAGGTAAGGGAGTCCCAATTTTCAATAGTGATGACAATATTGGCTTTGTTTATGTTGGAGCGACGCATTATTTGTGCTTCCATGTCCCAGATTACTCCACTTTGAGAGCATTGATTTAAGATGTGCTCCATTGTTTCCTCCTGTTGCCGGCAGAGGAGGCATATTGAATGTCCCACAAAGCCCCGATTTTGAAGGTTATCTCAAGTGATTATGTGATTCTGGGCAATTATCCAAAGAAAAATGGAGACTTTCGACCAGAATTTGGGGTTCCAAATTTTACCCCAAATGTGCTCTTTTGGTTGCATGTGGTAATTTTCTTGAAGATTGTAGGTTTCTTTTACCGAGAAGTTTCCTATTGGCGAGTGTACCCACCTGAGGATGTCTGGTTCTTCACTGATGCAGATCTTCCACTACAAGGCCAAATCCCCCCAAGGTTGTGTATTATTATCTTCTGGTATGTTTAGTTCATGGGGTTGAGTCCTCCATATGCACCACGGGTGTTACGAAAAATTTCCCTTCCAAAGGTCCTTTACATGTAGTGTATCCCTGACTTGCATTTGTTGATGAAGGGGGCTTAGCTCTTCCATTGAGTGCAATGGTGGCAATTGCTTCGAGGAGTCCTTCCAGAATAAGGACCTCTCTCCATTTTCATATCTCCCAAAAGGAATACTTTTGTATGACAGGGCGATTGCGCCAAGCTGCATTCCATATGTTGGATCCTTGAATCAGATCATTTAGTCTGATGAAAGTGCATATTTGAGCTTCCAAAGTTTATCCTATAACTCCGTAGGGTGTTTGAGCCAGCGCCACCAAAGTTTTTCCCCCATTATGTGATTGAGATTTCCTAGATCCCTAAGACCGAGTCCACCTATTGATTTAGGCATGCAGATTTTATCCCAGCCTACTAGAGCCCACTTCTTGTCCGGGTGGTGTCCATGCTAGAGAAAATTTCGTTGGAGGTTTTTGATGGATTTTATAACTGACTATGGTGATGTCAAGGTTGTAAATAGGTACATCGGTAGTGCTTGAAGCACGGATTTTAGTAGGACTAGTCGAGTTGCTAGGTTGACAGAGCGAAAGGTCTAGTTATTTAGATGGTTAGAGATGGATAGCAGGAGGCTATCCCAAGAGATGATACGAGTAGTTGCCTCCGTAAGCGGGATACCGAGATAGTTGAACAAAAGGGAGCTCTTGGGGATCCTAGGAATTCTGGAGATGTGGGTTTGGATCGCCATCGGGGTATTGAAAATGAAAATTTGTGACTTGTCCAGGTTTAAGGAGGTTCTCGAAGCTTCTACAAATTCTGTGAGAATGGTCTTGATCTTGTTAGCCTCCTCGGTGATGGGAGTATTATTAAGCCCTAAATAGTGGCACATTACCCCTTAATTAGGGCATATTACATTAGTAATGTTATTTTATTTATGTTGGCTTGGGTCCATTAGTTGTAATTATACCTCCTAGTCTCCTATATATACCAAGGAGACCTTTTCATTTGGAATCATCTTGTATTTGGAACTCTATGTGGTGTATAAGGTGGTTTCCCCTTGAAGAGGCTTATTATATGAAATTCTCCCTTTTTCAAGGCGTTGAGTACTTATTCTGAGGTTTTTCTATGCTATCTTGGTATTTGGTTCCTAACAAGTATTCATCGGCAAGGTGTCATCCACAAATTGACTGTGAGAGGTTGTCGGTTGGAGATTTTGAAGAGGTAGGCCTTTGAGGGAACCATCCTCGATTGAGGCATTAATGTAACGACCAAGGCCTTCATCCATTATGAAAAAAAGGAAAGGGGAAAGGGGGTCCATGTGGCATATGCCTCTGGTCAGGGAGAAGGGCTGGGAGGGCACTCCATTAACTAGAATGGAGAAGAAGTTTGAGGAAGTGAGTTGCATGATCCAGGCTATCCAATTTGTATCAAAGCCAAAGGCCTAAAGGAGGGAGCGCATATATTTCCAACTTATTTTGTCAAAATATTTTGAGAGATCAAGTTTGATGAGCATACCTGGGGTAAGAGTTGATTTGAGTGAGTGTATTACCTCATGCGCAAGGATTACACTATCCATGATTTGGCGCCCCTCCACGTAGCCGGATTGTTTCTTGGAGATAATGAAGGGAAACACCAGTTTGAGTCGTAGAGCTATTACCTTCGTGATGGTTTTGTAGATTACATTATAGAGGGAAATGGGTCAGATCTGCTTTGGATGGGTTACCCTCTCTTCCTTTGGGATTAATGTGAGGAAAGTAGCATTGAAGGCCAAGAGGACTTGTCCAGATGTTCTAGATTCCTCTACTACTTTCCAAACTTCTTCCCTGATCACCAGCCAACAATAGTGAAAAACGTTTGTTGTAAAGTCATCTCGCCCCAAGGCTTTCCCTAGTGGCATATCTTTAACTGCTCGATCGACTTCCTCTTGTGTGATCGGGCTCATCAGTGTTTCATTTTGTTCCTTTGTGACAATGGAAGGGATGTTTTGGGTTATCTTGCTTATGGCCGACATTCTGTCCCTTAGGGGTTCTGATAGGAGGTCTTAGTAGTAGTTAACTCGTTCAACTTCCATGCTTGCATGATCCAGAATGGGGTTCCCCTGGGTATCTTCTAGTTGGGTAATTCTATTGATATATCGCATATGCACCATGGAGTGGTGGAAGAACTTGGTGTTCCTTTCTCCCTCATTAAGTCATTGTACTCTGGATTTCTGTCTTCAAAGAATCTCCTCTTGTTTCTAACGCTCCTATAGATCTACTTGTAGTTTTTCTTCCTCCCTTGCAGATTATATTGTCCATCCCTATGAAATACATTGATGTTGCAAGTCCTCTAGGTGTTGCTCGATCTCCTGTTTTTCCTAGAAGATATTACCAAACACATTTTTGTTCCAGTTCTTTAGATGCCATTTGAATTTATTTAGACTTTGCTTAAACTTATACATGCATGTGCCATGGTCTATCTCTTCTTGCCTCCACCAGGTTGTGGAAAGTTCTCAAAAATCTAGGTGGGTGAGCTAGAACTTTTCAAATCAAAAGGGTTTAAGCTTGGGTGTTGCTCCTGTGTCTAACCAGAGAGAGACTGGCCAATGATCTGAACCTAATTTTGGGAGAATGTTGGCTTCCAACACCATATCATCCAAAATTATTGATTCAGATATGAGGAAGTGATCTAATATCCTTGTGACATGTTGGGGTCCAGATCTCTAGTTGGACCAAGTGAAAACTCCATTCATGGTTTCTACCTCTATAAGTTTTAGCTGGTATATTAGTGATCTGAAATTACCACTGTCCTGATCTAACCGCTTTGTGCCTCCAGTGTAAGAATGATATTGAAGTCGCCCCCTACTATCCAGCGCATAGATCTCAACAGCGTACTTATTGTGGATATCCTGTGTAGGAAAATATCCTTGTCCTGGGCACTTTGCGGTCCATAGGCATTTGTAATAATTCCATCTTTGTTAGATCCTAAGGCCCTGAAGTGGACTATGAGTGTGCCAACTATGGAAAAAGGTTGATCTATTATAAACGTGGAAGGGTTCCATAGAATGTCTAGGCCCCCTATAGAACCATTTGAGTCTATGTGAATGGAGTTACAATTCCTCCAACATCGTTGAAAGATTTCCTCAGCTGCTTCCCCAGAACATTCTATTTCCTGTAAAAGGAGAATGTTTGGATTCTCTGCACGAATATTGTCTCAAAGGGTCCTTTGTTTGGACCTTCCATTAAGCCCTCTAATGTTCCAAGTGAAGATGTGGCATCCCCAAAAATAAATTATTTTTCAATTCGAAAATTGTTAGGAAAATTATTTCGTTTTTGGTAAATTTGAATTTGGAAAAATTTTGCCATTTATGGAAATTCCGAAATTCGAATTTGGTAAATTGTAATTAAATTATTATGACTGTTGGGCAGAGATCTGATTTGACCCAACTAGTTATTTGACTATGACACGTGTATGTAAACAGAATATTTAATAATTATTGCAGGAGGACAAATGGAACAGCCATGTTAAAATCAGTTGACCATGACTCCATGAGTGGGGAGCATGTTGGAACTACCTCGGGGCTGATTGTTACATGTGGAAAATCAAGGATTTGGCCATTGGCAGCCCCTGAAAATCAGGGATTTAGAAAGCTGCGAAAATTCCCAAGGGAGGGAAAAAAGACCTAGGCAAAGATTTTGTTTGGATATATGGCATATGTGATGAGGTAGGACGTTGCCTAGTATGCGGGGAAAAGAACTAATGAGTACTTGTTGTTATGAGCACTAATTTCTGAGTGTGAGGTAAGGAGAAGACCACTGATAGAGGAAGACATTGTTGAAGAGGAGATTCAAAGTTTTCCCTCATAGATTCATGGTCAGGCTAGGGGGTGAACCGGGCAAGTGATTTGACTGCCCTGTTCTAAGGTTGGGAGGAACGTGGTTGTTCCCTTTGTCTTTCTAGCAAACCAATTCAGATATGTTTCCTCTACCTTCCCTTATCACATTCGCATCATTGGGACTATTGCATACGTTTGTTATTCTAGATGATTATTTTACTGCCGTATGTAATTACATAATTGTTGTAGATGACTTGTGTTGCTATTCTAGATGATTTTTTTTACTGTCATATGTAATTATAGAACTGTTGTAGATGATTTGTGTTGCTATTCTAGATGATTATTTTGCGGTCATATGCAAATTACAGAATTGTTGTAGATTATTTGTGGTAGAAATAATTTGGTTCGACTAAAGATTTTATCTATATGATCATAGTATACTATCTATTGTAGGAATGACTGTATCTATATGGTTTTCTGTACGTTATCTGTTGAAGAATCATATACTCTATTAGTTAATATACATATATTACTATTGTATGTGTGATCCATTGTAATCACCTGACCAGCGTATAAATGTATGGGTTTATATACAACATATATTATCTATAGTAGTAATGGAATTGAATCTGGACAACAAACCATATTACAGAACCACTAGAAACCAGTCGTGACAAGGACAAATCTAACCTGCATAAAATAATAGTTTAACCGTGAAATTTCCCAAAGTACAATCTTGGAAATTTCCACCTATTATGAGATCATATGCATTTTAATATTTCAAAGTTTGTAGTGGAATTTCAATCGGTGTAAACCTTAAAAGAAATCTGGAAAGAACGAAAGTTTTTAGGAGTATTATACTCATTAAATATTCAAAGTATGTGGTGAAATTTCAATTGGCGCAACCCTTAAAGTGATCCGGAAACGAATCTCAGGAGTATTATACTCATTTATATCTGTACAGTATCATAGTCATGGATTATATAATAAGACTATAGAAGCCATCAACTTCAACGATGCGGGAAAGATTTACTCTTGAAAACTTAAGTTAAAATAGATATATAGATACGCCTATAATTACATAATTATACAAGAGTATATGTGTAACATAATTACAAGATCTACTCTAAATGAAAGAATAAATCAGCGATTGACACAAGAAATTTACGAGTAAATATTTCATGTGTAAGTATTCGAAACAAATTTTGAATGAATGTATAGTCTACCTTTTCCGTGATTTCACAATATGGCAATCTGTCTAGAATATCTCTACAAGTTCATTATACAGAGACTAGCAAGGTAAACCTCAACATTAGGATGGAAATTAAAACATTCCTTTAATTAAAATTTAAACATATGTACATCTAATGATTCGGGCAACATCCTTAAGCAAAGAACGTCGGAGTAATAACCCAACATCTCCAGGATTTCTCCAAATCCCTCAAGAGTTCCTCTTACTGGAAACCAAAATACCTTTATGAGAAAAACCCAAATTTGATCCAGCGTCGTTTCCACGTAGACCTACAAAGGAATGAAAAAAAATTAATTTAGTAATAGGATAGAGGTCATTCCAAAAATCGAAATTCAACGAAACATACAAGATAATGAAGTTATCATTGGATAGAAAACTTTTACTTATCTTCAATTTGCCATAAGTAAGCTTCCAACCGAGTCGTGACCATCAATGGACCGAAAGGGGAGGAGCGAAATTGATCAATCTGATGGGTACCCTCGCATCAAACAAGGCCCCATCATTAGTTACAATATCCAGTACAAGAGTAGAGTTTTACAAGAAATATGATTTCGTAAATATACAGGAGTTCCAACACCGAGTCGAACAAACATTAATCAAAGGATGAGTATTTAGTTATACACGTAAACATACGAGTCACATAGAATACATTAAAAGGAAATACAGTCAATACACAGATAATTATGGGAATGCCTATTTTTCGTTTAAACATGGGAACCGGTTTCAAGGGAAAGAAAGTTTAATTAAACACAGAATAATACATACACCCTTCTCTGTATGGATGAACTGCGACCAAGGCAGTACAAAGCCTGCAAACTTTTATCTGTGGCATGATATAGGAATTCCGAACTCGAGAGTTATCGTTAATTCGGGATCTACAGAAGAAATTTATGGATAGTATTTGGTCTTCTCTTGAGGGTTACGGGATATTGATGAGTGCGGTGTACAGTCGAAAGAAATCATAGAGATGGGTAGACAGAGCTAGGTTAAGGAAACAATATTCAAATGTTAAACAAAGAATAATTGAGCATGACAGAGGACGCTATCATAGCCTACCATCTGATAGTTCACTAACATAGGAAAAAACTAAATTGAAAATACAGTATGGCTCTCACCCTAACGAATAACTTTTGGGATGGAACCCTGAAGAAGTATCGAAGAGATTCACTACCAAATAATGATACAACATAGTGAATGAGAGTGGGAGACGACAAGCATAAAGGGAAAACTGCTTACGAAAAACCCTTGGAAGCACCAAGAAAGTAAGAGAATGAAGTATCGAGCCCTTCGGGATTAGAACAGGTAGGAGTGGGATAAGTGGAGCTACTTACTAGCAGTGAGGAAAATAAAAAGTCCAGAGCCCTTTCTTACGAGTTTTAACGATGAGGGAGTAACTTGCTAATAGTCAAAAACATTACAGTGATAACGTGAAACTTACCAGGTAGATTGGGTAAAAGACATCGCCTCCATCATGGAAGCTTCCCAGTTGTCCTTCCCTTCGCCAAGAAAATGGAGTCACGGAGCCCAGTTTTCGGAGACCTTCTCATTACGAAAGTAAAACCACTATAACCTAAAGAAACCTTACCACGTAGAATAAATGTTGATGGTACGAGAGAGGGGTTGGGCCATGTGATGAAGGAGACTTGGCACACCCACAGTGGATGAAGGATCAAGTGATGGCCTCGACTTTCACACGCACCATTCCCCATAAATGGTCTGGCCAAGGTTTAACTCTCGACTGACTAGTTCATGTCCTTCAATTTAATGGGTTACGGATTAAAGAAGCGACTGTGCAATTATTGGAAGATTTAACCCGAACTAACACTAACTCAGTTACTACAATTTTTAGTTGGAGTTTCATATGGAATAGGTAGAGTCGACGAACTACTAGCATGGGCAATTGGTTCCAGAATAATCGTTACTTCAAAATTTACTCGGGAAGAACTTACCCCAATCACATCCTTATCGGTCAAAATTGTTTGCAAAGGACCTATTATTAATTCAAACCTTCGCAGGGGGGTATAACCCGACCCTTATCATTATCCTTATTGCACGAGTTTCTTTGATCAAGTGGGTTTTCAAGTTAATGTTACGCATAAGGCTTAGGGACATAAGTTCCAAAAATCTTTTGTAGTGGTAAGCCTATTATATGGATATATAAATTTTATATAGATATGAAAGTGAACATAATCTGCAGGACTGTAAGTAAGTCTTGGAACGTGGAGTATGCACATTTTGTAACATTGATTCAAAAGTTTAAGTTGGGTAGTAAAGTTAGCCAACAAACGCGAGGGCTCTAGTAAACTTTCAGAGTTTAAACAAGAAATAAAGGCCTACCTTCTTTTAATGACAAATCCAATTAGGAACGAATACTTGAGCAAAAAAAAAAAAAATATGATGAAATTGAGGTACATTACATATGGTATAAGAGCAAAGGTTACAACACTTGGACCTTGAACAGGGCCATCTAATTTACTTAGCATATAATTATGTTTATGAAAAACCAATAAACCTTTATTGTTGCAAACAGAAAACTTTTTTCTGTTTTGTGTTAATCATGGCAGCACAGGATGACGCAGAAATCAAACTCGATGGAAATCCTGAGCAAAGACCTCCTGAAGACCGAAGGCAGCACAGTGATGACTGGAGGCAGAACAGTGATGGAAGTTCACCTACTGAGGTTCTAGAAACTATAAGAGGTCTCACTGTTGAACTACAAGAATTCAAAGTGGACAATGAAAGGCTGAAGAAAGCACAGCAGGAACAACATGAAATAAAATAAGTCCTGCTACGAGGTATAGTGACAAAGAAAATCCCAAAGGATGAGAACCAGGAGGAAGAAGTCAGTAAAAGAACATCCAAGAATTGTGTTCCTGAAGCAGAAAAAGGGGACAGTTCATCTGAAGGAATACCTTCAGCTCAAGATAAAATAAAATCGGACAGAAAGAGAAAACAAGTAGACCACCTTGAAGGAGAATTTAAGAAAATTAAACCAGCTACCTTTGATGGAGAATCCAGAGCAGGGGAGGAAGTTGAAGCTTGGTTACTAGACATCAAAAAAATATTTCCAGATATACAACTACTCCAGTAATATGAAGGTCAGAATGGCCATTTACAATCTGAAGGGAAAAGCCAGCATCTGGTAGCAAGATCTGAAATTGGCTAAGGGCTTAAAAGAGAAACAGATGGAATGGTCTGACTTCAAGAAATATTTCAAGAAACAGTACCTATCTGAAAGCTACTGTGAAAGGAAAATGAAAGAATTCTATGAATTGTGACTTGGTCAGATGACGATGGAGGATCTCATAAACAAATTCCTGGAACTACTAAGGTTCATACCTTATATCCAAGAGGATAAGGTAAAAATCCAGAGGTTCCTAAGTTTTTTACCACAGTATTACAGGGACATAATTGAGTTTGACAACCCCAAGTCCTTGAGTGAAGTATTCAGGAAACCACGAATGTGCTATGACCAATAAAAACAACGAACAGAGTTCCCCAAAGCTTGGAAGGATAAGAAACAAGACCGAATAAACCAGCGGAAGAAGGGATACCAACCAGCTCCTTATCGGAATGTAGCAAAAAGATTTCCTAGAAAGGATTTTCACTCCAATAATCCAAGTATGCAAGGAAGTGGTAAACCGGTAAATCTGGGAACAAAGAAGGTTGGGGACAGCCCCCGTGAACCATTGAAGTGATGGGAATGTGGAGAGCCTCAACTCAGGAGGAATTGTTCACAATTAAATACAACAAAAAAAATCATTGTTCATAATTTGCAGGAATCTTTGACGGTGGGAGA
The DNA here is from genome assembly GCA_009831015.1 of Picea engelmannii. Classification (NCBI taxonomy): domain Eukaryota; kingdom Viridiplantae; phylum Streptophyta; class Pinopsida; order Pinales; family Pinaceae; genus Picea; species Picea engelmannii. The sequence continues at coordinate 400,609 of ML787419.1, forward strand.
TGTAGGCAGAAGCCTACATCGGATAAATGCAGTCATTGATGGTCGGCAAGCTGACCACCAGTCCTCTGTGGTGAAAATCAAAGGTAAAATCAATAACACCTAAATTTGTTTTTTAGTTGATCCTGGAGCTACGCTAAGTTATATCACTCCTGGAGTAGTAGAGTCAAATAAACTTAGAAGGATGAAACATGCAAAATCATGGCTGGTACAATTAGAACCAGGAACTAAAAGGAAAGTGGTTGACTTTATTTCTGATTTTGAATTCAGTTTAGATGGTCAAAACATAAAAACAAATATGAATATTCTGCCACTTGGATCTTATGATGTGATTATCGAAATGGATTGGTTGGAAAGGCACAAAGCAGTTCTAGATTGTTATACAAAGACACTTAATTATAAAGACGATTATGACACTACTAGAACAGCCCAAGGTATACCAAAACTTGTATCAGTTAGACAAGTCACAGCAATGCAATTCAAGAAATGCATGGGAAAGGGTTGTCAAGTTTACGCCATCCAAATAACAAATCTGTTAAAAAAAGAAGATAAGCCCAACTTGGAAGACTTTGTTGTCCTACGTGAATTCAAAGACGTATTTGTTGATGAAATACATGAATTACCTCCTAGAAGGGAAATAGACTTATCCATAGACCTACTACCTGGTTTAACCCCTATCTCGAAAGCACCTTACCGAATGAGTTTACCAGAATTGACAGAATTAAAAATACAACTGCAGGAGTTATTGGACAAAGAGT
>ML787419.1:402395-430068 GCA_009831015.1 Picea engelmannii
TCAGCCAGATCTTAATGCAAGGCAAGCAAGGTGGCTAGCCTTCTTGAGCGAATTCAACTTTGAGGTAAGACATATCAAGGGTAAGGAAAATAAGGTAGCAAATGCCCTAAGCAGAAGAGTCCATGGGTTATTCGAAATAAATGTCAGTGGAGAAGAAAGTGATCTGGTACAGAGAATAAGGACAACATGTATTAACGATGAAAATTACACTAAGATAGTGACATAATTACAAAATACTACAACAAACTTAGACAAACCAAATTTGAGTATCAATAAAAATTGATTGTTACGATTTAAAAACTGACTTTACATACTAGATTTGGTAGAGTTAAAGATAACAGTTTTGGATGAAGTGCATAAGAAATTGTATTCTGGTCATCCAAGATACCAGAAAACGATAATATCACTTAGAAAACTATTTTTCTGGCCTAACATGAAGGGAGAAACAACAGAGTACTTGACTAGGTGTCAAGATTGTCAGCAGGTTAAGGTCGAACACCAACATCCAGCCGGCCTACTACAACCACTACCAATGCCAGAATGGAAATGGGAGACCATATAACTAGACTTTATTACAGGTTTGCCTAAAAATCAGAAACAGAACGACTCTATTATGGTTGTAATCGATAAACTCAGTAAGTCTGCACACTTTATTCCTGTAAAGTCTACTTTTAAAGCTACAAATATCGTTGAAATATTTATGAAAGAAATTTTTAGACTGCATGGTATTCCTAAAATGGCGATTTTGGATAAAGATGTAAAATTTACATCTGTTTTTTGGAAAGAATTATTTGCAAGGCTAAATACTAATTTGAATTTCAGTACGAGTTATCATCCGCAAACGGATGGAAAAACTGAAAGAACGAACCAAATCATGGAGGATATGCTCTGCGTGTATATAAGAACAAAACCAAACAAGTGGGAAGATTACCTACACCTGGTAGAATTTGCATATAACAATGGGTACCAAACTTCGGCTAAGTTAAGCCCCTTCGAGGTACTGTATGGAAGAAAGTGTACGACTCCAATTAGCTGAGAAAACCTGGTTGACAGACTTACGGTTGGACCAGAGATGCTCCAAGAAATGGAAAATACAGGAAGAAAAGTACAACAGAACTTGAAAGAGGCACATGATAGACATAAAAGTTATGCAGACCAAAAAATAAGACACTTGGAGTTTCAAGTGGGAGATCATGTTTACTTAAAAGTCAAAGCCCGAAAGAGTTCACTAAAACTCGGGAACTGTGCCAAGTTGGCACCCAGGTTTTTTGGGCCCTTCGAGATACTAGCTCAAATTGGACCCGTAGCATATCAACTTGCACTTCCAGCCAATTTAAAAATTCATAATGTATTTCATGTTTCTTTGTTGAAAAATTATGTTCATGATCCTACTCACATGATCAATTGGAACTTGGTGCAAGTGGAACCAGAAGGCGAGTTCCAGGCGGAACCCCTGCGCATTCTAGACCGGAGAGAAATAGCACTTCGAAACAGAGTCGTCGCTCAGGTAAAGGTGCAATGCAAGCACTTCAGTCCTAAGCAGGCCACTTGGGAGTTGGAGGGAGATTTGCAGAAATCTCATCCAATCTTGTTCCAAGGAAGGAACGAACACTGAGGACAATGTTTCATTGAAGGGGGAAAGGATGTGACATTCCCAAAAATAAATTATTTTTGAATTCGAAAATTGTTAGGAAAATTATTTCGTTTTTGGTCAATTCGAATTTGGAAAATTTTTGCTATTTATGGCAATTCCAAAATTCGAATTTGGTAAATTGTAATTAAATTTTTATGACTGTTGGGCAGAGATCTGATTTGACCCAACTAGTTATTTGACTATGACACTTGTATGTAAACAAAATATTTTATAATTATTGCAAGAGGAAAAATGGAACAACCATGTTAAAATCAGCTGACCATGACTCCATGAGTGGGGAACATGTTGGAACTACCTCAGGGCTGATTGTTACATGTGGCAAATCAGGAATTTGGCCATTGGCAGCCCCTAAAAATTAGGGATTTAGAAAGATGCAAAAATTCCCAAGGGAGGGAAAAAATTCCTAGGCAAAGATTTTGTTTGGATATATGGCATATGTGAGGAGGCAGGATGATGCCTAGTATGCGGGCAAAATAACTACTGAGTACTTGTTCTTATAAGCACTAATTTATGAGTGTGAGGTAAGGAGAAGACTACTGATAGAGGAAGACATTGCTAAAGAGGAGATTCGAAGTTTGCCCTCATGGATTCATGGTCAGGCTAGGGGGTGAACCGGGCAAGTGATTTGGCTGCCCTGTTCTAAGGTTGGGAGGAACGTGGTTGTTCCCTTTGTCTTTCCAGCAAACCAATTCAGATATGTTTCCTCTACCTTCCCTTATCATATTCATGTCATTGGGACTATTGCATATGTTTGCTATTCTAGATGATTATTTTACTGTCGTATGTAATTACAGAATTGTTGTAGATTATTTGTGTTGCTATTCTAGATGATTTTTTTTACTCTCGTGTGTAATTACAGAATTGTTGTAGATGATTTGTGTTGCTATTCTAGATGATTATTTTGCGGTCATCTGCAAATTACATAATTGTTGTAGATTATTTGTGGTAGAAATAATTTGGTTCGACTAAAGATTTTATCTATATGATCATAGTATATTATATGTTGTAGGAACGACTGTATCTGTATGGTTTTATGTACATTATCTATTGAAGAATCATCTACTCTATTAACAAATATACCTATATTACTATTGTATGTGTGATCCATTGTAATCACCTGACCAACATATAAATGTATGGGTTTATATACAATATATATTATCTATAGTAGTAATGGAATTGAATCTAGACAACAAACCATATTACAGAACCACCGGAAACCAGTCGTGACAAGGACATATCTAACCTGCATAAAATAATAGTTTAACCATGAAATTTCCCAAAGTACAGACCTAGAAATTTCCACCTATCATGAGATCATATGCATTTTAATATTTCAAAGTCTGTAGTGGAATTTCAATCGGTGTAAACATTAAAAGAAATCTAGAAAGAATGAAATTTTTAGGACTATTATACTCATTAAATATTCAAAGTCTATGGCGAAATTTCAATTGGCACAACCCTTAAAGAGATCCAGAAGCGAATCTTAGGAGTATTATATTCATTTATATATGTACAGTATCATAGTCATGGATTATATAATAAGACTATAGAAGCCATCGAATTCAACGATGCGGGGAAGATTTACTCTTGAAAACTTAAGTTAAAATAGATATATAGATATGCCTATAATTACATAATTATACAGGAGTATATGTGTATAATAATTAACAGATCTACTCTAAATGAAAGAATAAATTAGCGATTGACACAAGAAATTTACGAGTAAAGATTTCATGTGTAAGTATTCGAAACAAATTTCAAATCAATGTATAGTCTACCTTTTCCATGATTTCACAATATGGCTATCTATCTGGAATATCTCTACAAGTTCATTATACAGATACTAGCAAGGTAAACCTCAACAACAGGAAGGAAATTAAAACATTCCTTTAACTAAAATTTAAAGATTTGTACATCTAATGATTCGGGCAACAGCCTTAAGCAAAGAATGTTGGAGTAATAACCTGACATCACCGGGATTTCTCCAAATCCCTCAAGAGTTCCTCTTACTGTAAACCAGAATAGCTTTTTGAGCAGAACCCAAATTTGATCCAGCGTCGTGTCCACGTAAACCTACAAAGGAACGAAGCATTTAATTTAGTAACGGGATAGAGTTCATTCCAAAACTCGAAATTCAACGAAACATACAAGATAATGAAGTTATCATTGGACAAAAAACTTTTACTTATCTTCAATTTTCCATAAGTAAGCTTCCAACCGAGTCGTGACCATCAATGGACCGAAAGGGGAAGAGCGAACTCGATCAATCTGATGGGTACCCTCGCTTCAAATAGGGTCGCATGATTAGTTACAATATCTAGTACAAGAGTAGGGTTTTACAAGAAATATGATTTCGTAAATATACAGGAATTCCAACACCGAGTCGAACAAACATTAATCAAAGGATGAGTATAATTTAGTTATACATAGAAACATACGAGTCACAGAGAATACATTAAAAGGAAATACAATCAATACACAGATAATTATGGGAATGCCTATTTTTCGTTTAAACATAGGAACCAGTTTCAAGGGGAAAAAAGTTTAATTAAACACGGAGTAATACAGACACCCTTCTCTGTACGGACGAACCGCTACCAAGGTAGTACAAAGCCCACAAACTTTTATCTGTGGCATGATATAGGAATTTTGAACCCGAGAGGTATCGTTAATTTGGGATCTACAGAAGAAATTTATGAATAGTAATCGGTCTTCTCTTGAGGGTTATGGGATATTGATGAGTGCGGTGTACAGTCGAAAGAAATCATAGAGATAGGTAGACATAGCTAGGTTAAGGAAACAATATTCGAACGTTACACAGAGAATACCTGACCATGACAGAGGAAGATGTCATAGCCTACCATTTGATAGTTCACTAACATAGGTAAAAACTAAATTGCAAATACAGTATGGCTGTCACCCTAACGAATAACTTATGGGATGGAACCCTAAAGAAGTCTCGAAGAGATTCACTACCAAATAATGATACAACACAGTGAAGGAGAGTGGGAGACGACAAGCATAAAGGCAAAACTACTTATGAAAAAACCTTGGAAGCGCTAAGAAAGAAAGAGAATGAAGTATCGAGCCCTTCGGGATTAGAACAGGTAGGAGTGCGATAAGTGCAGCTACTTACCAGTAGCAAGGAAAAGGAAAAGTCCAGAGCCCTTTCTTTCGAGTTTTAACGATAAGGGAGTAACTTGCTAACAGTCAAAAACGTTACAATGATAGGGTGAAACTTACCAAATGGATTGGGTAAAAGATGTCGCCTCCATCATGGAAGCTTCCCAGTTGTCCTTCCCTTGGCCAAGAAAATGGAGTCCCAGAGCCTGGTTTTCGGAGACCTTCTCATTACGGAAGTAAAACTACTATAACCTAAAGAAACCTTACCACGTAGAATAAATGTTGCTGGTACGAGAGAGGGGTCGGGCCATGTGATGAAGGAGACTTGGCACACCCACAGTGGACGAAGGATCAGGTGATGGCCTCGATTTTCGCACGCACCATACCCCATAAATGGTATGGCCAAGGTTTAACTCTCGACTGACTAGTTCCTGTTTTTCAATTTAATGGGTTACGGATTAGAGAAGTGATTGTGCAATTAATTGAAGCTTTAACCCTAACTCACACTAACTCAGTTACTACAATTTTTAGTTGGAGTTTCATATGGAATAGGTAGAGTTGACGAACTTCTAGCATGGGCAATTGGTTCCAAAATAATCGTTACTTCAAAATTTTATCGGGAAGAACTTACCCCAATCACATCCTTATCGGTGGGAATTGTTTGCAAAGGACCTGTTATTAATTCAAACCTTCGCAGAGGGGTATAACCCGACCCTTATCATTATCCTTATTACATGAGTTTCTCTAATCAAGTGGGTTTTCAAGTTAATGTTACGCATAAGGCTTAGGGGCATAAGTTCCAAAAATCTTTGGTAGTGGTAAGCCTATTATATGGATGTATAAATTTTATATAGATATGAAAGTGAACATAATCTGCAGGACTCTAAGTAAGTCTTGGAATGCGGAGTATGCACATTTTGTAACATTGATTCAAAAGTTTAAGTTGGGTAGTAAAGTTAGCCGATGAACGCGAGGGCTCTAGTAAACTTTCAAAGTTTAAACAAGAAATAAAGGCCTACCTTCTTTTAATGACAAATCCAATTAGGAACGAATACTTAAGAAATTTTTTTTTTTTATGACGAAATTGAGGTACATTACAGATGATATTCATCATGATGAGTTGGGTGGTGGGGAGAAGTACCCTTCTGTGAGATGGTGCATTTGTCTCGATTTAAGCATATATTTTCCTACCTCTTTGATGAGTTGGTGTGTTGATTTGTGGCCTTTGTGTTTTCTTTCTCGGGGGGTGCGCCTGGGCTTAGGTGCTAGATTTGGGATATGCCTAGTCACGAAGTGGCCCCTACCATGGAATCAATGAATACTTTATGCACTTTCTTGAGTTGTTCTACTGGGATGGTTTGCAGCTCCTTTTTATTGAAGGCTTCCTCCATTTTCTCCAAGTTAATGTCCGCTAGATCCTGATCATCCAACTGCATGAGGGTGTCCCCACCATCCTCTAGTTTCTCCTCATTTTGTTGAACTATAGGATATATTTCTTAGTTCTGTCCCTTTTTTGGTTCAAGTTCTAGCTTGGATTTTCCTTTATCCTTGTCCTGGTTTTCTTTCTTATGCGTATTTTCCATCTCCTCCTTTGTTGGGAGTTGATTTAGGATATCAAAAGAGTTTTTGATGGGGATCTTCTAGTTACTTTCCTGATTGTGCTTCCTGGGGGGTTGTTTTTTCCTTCATGTGACTGTTGTGTAGCCATCCTTTTGCTTTTCGTCCCCTGCCTTTGAATTTTGAAAATTTAGAGGACAGTCACAGAAGAGGTGACCATGCTCATGACATTTCCTACAACAGAAGGGGATGTGTTCATAATCAATGGTTTGGTTCCAGTCTTCGTCCAGGTATTTTATAGTTATTGAGCCTAGTAAGGCCTTCGAGATATACACATAGACACATATGCGGGCATAGGAGGTGTATTTCCTTTGTTTTTTTCCCTCTGAGTATTTTACATACCTTCTGATCCAGGTGGATATTGGTGGCCACCCACCTATTCCAACTGGCTCCTCGTGTCCATTTTTGTTCAGAATGTCTTTCTGTACTGCTTTATAATTGTGAGTTATACACTTCTGGGGATTTCTAAAGCCTCACACATTCTCCAGGTGGATACGGGTGGCCTCTCACCTAATACAACTGGCTTATTTTGTATGTTTTCATGTCAGCACATCTTGTTGTATTTTCAGGGTTGTTTTGGGGCCCTAAACATTTTTTTTTTGGATTTACATAGTCAAAATATAGATGGAGTCAGAATCTAATGTCCGAATGTGTATTTCTCTGAAATACCTTTCCAACGGGCTATCACGCGCCTAAAACGGAGGTCGTATGCAAAAGTTATGACCTTAGGAAGTTGAGGTACAAAATTACACCAACTTACCCATAGGGCCCACATGACTTTTGGCGTTTCACCTTCTAGGGTTAAGTTTTTAGATGTCTAGGGTTTTAGAATTCATGAGTAATATGAAAAGAGCCTATGGAGCCTCATGGTAATCCATTCTTCTCATAGGGATGTGCATAGCAACCACATCTATTCTTAGAGATAGCTACCACCATTCGAGCAAGTTTCAGTTATGTAGTTTTACAATTTCATCATATTTCATTATTTAATAGAAGATATTGTTCACTGGATATTTGTGTTATGCTTCCTATCTATGTGTTTGTTGTATTTAGCCTGTTAATCAGTTTGTTCCACTCCTAAATATGGATCAGTGATATTAGAGCGGTCTTCTCTTCATTTATTTTTCTTTGTGCATGTCCCAAACAAGGTCTGGGTACAAGAAGTTGGGACTCGAACCCATCGAGCCATTACTAGATCGGTCATTCCGAGCTCAACATCAACCCATGGGAGACGAAAAGAAAGATTATGGAGCAGGAGATCCTATTAAAATGTTGCTCGAGGAAGCCCTCGCGTGACAAAGGAACGAAATGATGGACAACTTCGCACAGATCCTTCGACGACTGCCCATGGGAGAAGCATCTTCATCAAGCGGCCATACAACCCCCTTCAAGGTACAAGTAAATTTTGATATTTCATTATTTGAAGGACTAATAGATGCGAATGTTGTAGATAAATGGTTGAATCTGCTCGAAGGATTTTTTCGGTCCACAATTTTTCCGATAGGGAAAAGATCACTTTTGCACTCCTCAAGGTCATTCCCCATGTGAAAGACTGGTGGGATACTTACTTTGATAAAAGGGTCGTTGAGGAATCTGCAATTGTTGTGGTGACCCTTACATCGGATTCCTTCCGGGACACCATTAAAGAACAGTACTACCATGTTGGAAGCTACGAGGACCAGTACACCAAATGGACCACCATACGTCAAGAAAGCGACCAAACAGTACCACACTTCACCATTATTTTCCATACCCTACACACCAAATTGGGTATCAAAGATTCTGAGCATCATCTAGTTCTCAAATACCACGATTGTTTGCATCAATACATTCAAATAGAAATGGAGTTCCTGGACATTGCCTCGTTGGGCACGGCTTGTAGATACATTGTCAAGATCGAGCAAAAATTTAAGCAGAAACGATAAGATTTTAAATCTGGAAACCCCTCGCAGCCGAAGCAGGGCAAAGGCAGCCTGAACCCACACATCAAGGGACCAAGTCAAGATGGCCACCCTCAGGAAAATTCGTCCAATCCACAACACAAGAAGGGCAATGAAAAGACGAAGAAGTACACAAGAAAATGGTGTGAGTACCATAAAAGTCCTTCGCACAACACCGACGAATGCTGCTCCAAGCAGTCCCTCATGGACGAGCTGAAGTCTTATGAGTCAGAGGTCGATTCTGATTTCGAGTCAAATCCTAAAGGAGGGAGGTGGATTATTGATGTTGAACCCAGTGCCACGGTTTCTACCACCAAATTTCGGCCAAGCGAACCAGAAGAACTAGAGGAAGGGGAATGCCTCTTTCACTCGTAGATGTGGATCAAGGGGGATCTGATTCATTTCATTGTCGACAACGATAGTCAGAAGAACGTAATTTCAGCAGAGATCATGAAGCGGTTGTACCTACCAATGACATTTCATCCACAACCCTACACCATCGATTGGCTTCGTCAAGGAAGAGATCTCTGCATCAACCAACAATGTTGTTTGCCCTACGGCATCAAGCCTTTCAAAGATGAGGTAGTGTGTGATGTTTCTCCCCTTGAAGTTTGTGATGTTCTTTTAGGACAACCATATTTGTGGAAACGTCATGTTGTGTAAGAGTCTAGGCCTCGCAGTGTTATTATTAATTTGGGTAGACAATTGTACAGGATCCCAGAGGTGGCACCACCTACTGTTATTTCTTTAATCTCTTCTAAGGAATGCAATAAGGTCATTTCACAGACCAGGAAGTTCATCTTCTTTGTGATCCGTGGTCAAAGTAAGAAGAAGGTCGCCACCACATCTGTGGCCTCTACACAATGCCTCTCTTTGCAGCAGAAGCAAGTGGACAGGATCGTGTAAGAATACAGAGACATCTTTGCCTCACCTATAGGGGTAATAACACACTGCCAAGTCAAGCATCCCATTGATATGACCCCCGACGCACCTCTACCTAATGGGCCAGTCTATCGGCGCTTGCTGATGGAGAATAATGAAATTAGGCGTCAGATCCAAGAGCTTCTTCAAAAGGGGCACATCAGACCCAACTCCTCCCTTTGCAGAAGCCTGATTGTACTAGTGCAGAAGAAGGACAAGACTTGGCAACTTTGCATTGATTACAGAGCCTTAAGAAAAATCACAGTCAGGAACCGCTACCCCATTCCCAGGATTGATGACCTTCTTGACCAACTCAAGGGGGAAAAGTTCTTCAGCAAGATTGACCTAAAGCCTGGCTATCACCAGGTTCCCATCGAACCAAGTGATGTCTGGAAGACAACCTTCAAGTCTAAAGAAGGTCTCTACGAATGGCTAGTCATGCCCTATTGCTTAACAAATGCACCAGCCACTTTCATGAGGTTGATGGATGATGTATTGAGACCCTTCACCGTCTCCTTTGTGGTAGTATATTTGGATGACATCCTCATCTTCAACAGGACGTCGGAGGAGCACATGCAGCATATTCAGCAGGTTTTGAGCACTCTACGGTAGCACAAGCTTTATGTCAACTTAGAAAAATGCTCTTTTGGCATGAACAAGGTCTAATACCTTAGATACATTATTGATGAGCATGGGGTACATGTTTATCTAGCTAAAATCCAAGTCATTCGTGATTGGCCAACCCCGACCACACTGATCAAGCTTCAGAGCTTCTTGGGTCTAGCCAATTTCTACCAACGGTTCATGTTGTGATTCTCCCATTTTACATGGGCCCTCAACCAGGTGACCAAGGACAGTGGTAGGGCCAAGTTCGTATGGGGGAAGGAGAAACAACGAGCATTCCATGATATGAAACATCGCTTGTGCTCAACTCCAGTACTCTCCTTGCCCGATCTGCAACACCCATTCGATATTAAGACCGATGCATCTAACTATGTTGTGGGTGTAGTTCTCACTCAGCACAGGCATCCAGTAGCATATTTAATGTCCCCATTTTGGGACATTATTACATTACAAAGTGTTATGCCTAACAGAGTAGCCAGATAGGGGTGACAATGAATTTGGGAGATATTGAGGGGTTTTATTGGGCCTGACTTGCATCGTTCATCATATTTCATCATCAGGATCCATTCCGCATAGCTTGTCTTTGGTTCTATTACATTCCAATGATTTCCGTAATTTTGAGTTATTATGGGTCATATTTTAATTAAATTCACTAAGAAGGTCATAATGGGCATATTACTTGGAGAAACCTCTTAGTGTAATAGCTCATCAGAATCGGGAGGAAGAGCACTACATGATAAGATGATGAGAAGTGACTTTTAGTGGCCAAAGAAGCCATAAGGATGGATAAATCACTTTTTAGAGTTAAAATGGTTAATTAATTAATTAAGTGATTTAATCAAGGAATAAGAAAATAAGAAAAGGTGAACATGGGGAGTATAAAGGAGAGATAGGGCCTCTATTCTCCCATTATGTTGATTGATTATTTTGTATTCGGCCTCTTGGCTTGGAGAGCTCTTAGAGCTTGGGGGTTTGAGGGTTTTGGTAACAAACCCTAGGATTGGTTTCGGTGTTGCAACGATACACCCTAGCTAGTCATTTTGTGGGAAGAGATCACTCTAATTTCTTCATCGTGCTTCATCGTTAGCAGATTTGCATTCAGTAGCTGAGTTTTCTTCATGGGTGACTGTGTTTTAAGAGGAAGCGACTGAGTTTGGGGTTTATAGAGGGAAACTTGCTTGAAGAAGGTTGAGAAATCCTTGTGCGGGTTGAATCTCATTATTCTGGGCGCATTCCTTGACTGTTGGGTGCATATATGGGCATGAGACAAGTGTATTCCTAAGTGGACTGATACTATCGTTGTTTGGGGGACGAATTTCTTTAGTCTGGCCATATCTCTGTGTGGTTGGGCGCATATATGGCAATGGAACCGAGTTCTTTCTCTGTGATCTGGCTATTGATGTGTGGGGACAATATCTTTGTTAGTGGGTCGACATATTCTCACTATGGACAATTTTTTGAGTAAGAGGAAAGCGCTTCACTGGTGGCTATTATCACCTTCCAGATTTGGATGAGTTGACTGATGGGGTCAAATCTATAAAGGAGGAGTTGAGTTCCCTCTGGGAAAGACTGTGTAGTCTTTCTCTGTGATCGATTTGGCTATAAGGAGGTATGTTGTTCACTTATTTATCAATCATTGCACACAAACTTCATTCTATAGGTTTGTCTCTTCATATATAATTGTTGTACATTGTATTTACTACACATGCAACACATTTACTTAACATAGAGGACAAACTTGTCTCCATTATTTGTTGTTATAGTCTATGTACGAGATAAATATATTATTGTTGCTCATCATTCTAGTGTAATAAGTTGTTGGCACACACTCTGTGTATTTTTTCATAGTTTTGTTGTCATATCTTATGTGACTAAGCACAATTCAAAGGCTGCAATCTATTTATAAAACCTTTATATCATCAAATATATATAAACACTACAGAAGCAAATTGTTTGACGAAATGCCAACTCAACAAAACTAAGTAAAAATCCAAAAAAAAATGAGTGGGGACATTACAGTGGTATCAGAGCATGGTTCTTTGCAGCTGCGAGGTTTTAAAGGGTAACAATGACAGAAGATACATGAGAAATATGGAAAATCAGTTGGAACAACAGGTGTTTGAGGTGGGAATGAGTTTATAGTCACTCCCTCACTTCAAAAACACTCTTCTTAAAATTCTCAAGCAAGCAACGGAAATTTTATCTAAGGTGGGTTCGTCTCTTTCACAGGTGACCTTGGATGTAATACATCCATTAAGGGAAGCTCTAGTTATGCCAAATTTGTTGAGACAACATGATGGAGAGGTGTCACTTAGGGTGGCCATATGTATAAGTGAGATCACCAAACACTCCATACAAAGATGATGTGTTGAGAGATACCTTCCAGGTTATTATTACTATTTTCCAAGGGTTGGATGATATAGCTAGTCCCTTGTTTGAAGAGAGGGTTACCATTCTGGAAACAGTGGCCAAGATTGAATCATGTGTTTTGATGCTAGAAATTGGGTGTGTTGACTTGATCCTTGAGATGTTTCACATTTCCCTCTTTGTTGTCAGTGGAGATCATCCAGAAAATGTGTTAACATCTATGCAAGCCATTATGACTTGTATTTTGGACGAGAGTGATGACATTCCAGAGCGGTTGGTATCACTTATACTAGCTTCCTTGGGGAGAGAAAAGGAGGAGTTTTCTTCGGCTAGACGTAGACTTGCTATGAGTGTAGTGGAGCAGTGTGCAAATAAGCTTCAACCATATGTGACTATATCATCCGGTGACACTAGCACATGGGACAAACAGGCTGATAGCAGGACAATGCATGAGGAGGAGTTGACATCTTCAACCTGTATAGAGGCTTGTGATGATCTGGGTGTGAATACACCTAAGTATGATGAGGCATTGACATTGGACGAGTCACCTTTGGTGACCGATATTATTTCGCAGGAGGTGCGCATGACCGAGGACCAAAGTGGCACAACGGATACAGGGGAGAATTCTTATGGAGAGCCACACCCTTTGGCAATGCAGCTAAAGGTTAGTGAGGATATGATCGCGGTAGCTATGATACACTATGATGCTACACATGCATTGGTGGCAGATTATTATTGGAGGGCCTTAGTGGCACAGGTTAGTTCAGATGGGGGACTTGTCATTGATGACTTCCATACGCTCAGGGAGAGAATGACTGTGATGATGGAAAACTACCAACAGTTGTCGATGGATAGGTATTACCTATTGGAGGTTGGCGAGATGTATCATAGAGCACTGAGGGAGCAGGAGGTTGAGGTGGACCAACTCACTCATGAGTTGGTGAGCACATGGAGATTCTTGGAAGGCACACAGATAGCCCTTCAAGAAACATGGTCCAAATTAGAGGAGCTCCTTGAGGAGACTAGTCAGAGACCTACTACATCTATCTCAGCAGAGAGTCTGACATATCATTCAGCCACATTGCTAGAGGATGTTGGTGGTTTAGCAGTAGAGCATCAGTTAATGGAGGAGCATGAGGAGTACCCAGGATCACTGATGAGTATGGAGAGATATGATCAGGAGACGCAGGAGGATGTCCATGGGTCACAAATGCCACTCTTCACGAGGGGTTTTGAGACAGTTGGTCATACAGATGCTCATGGGGATTCCAAAGATAGGGACAGTTATAAGGACACTTCCATTTGTGTTCCAGGATTGATTGACCTTCATATAGAGGTTGACCTAGTAGTACACCCAGGAGCCATGAGGTTGCAGAAGTATACATGAGATTACATGAGTTTGCAGGGACATACAATGATGAGTGGTAGTTCACAGAGACATACAGAGGTGTACATTGGGATTCAGCAGGACACGCTAGATTGCAGGGAGGAGATGTACTTCGTAGAGCATGGAGATTCATCTCCCTTGCAGCAGTATACAGATCTGGGAGATCACCTTCATAGTAGCAACAATAGTGATGATGGATGGAGAGTGATTGAGCCGCATATTGTGGATATACCTACTCTTGTTCCTGATGGTTGGTGATCAGTGATGAGTATAGGCGATTATTTACCATGGGTGTCAGTGGACAAGCTTTTGGTCAAGCCCTTGGGATTGACCAAATCATATGATATTTTCTAGTCCTACAGTTGGTTGCGGATATTTATGATAGCCTTTCACGATACCTTCATCATTGACAGTAGCACAAGGGGAGATAGACAATGGCAGGGGACATGGAGATTTGGTAGGCTGAGACCACCTGACATGAGTGTCTTTATTGCATACAATATGATAGGGGTGGATCATCAGAGACAGACAATTGAGGCCTTGGGTGTGATGGAGAGTATCTTAGGCCATGGGATAGAGGTTGATACATATTTATATTCTCATTGGGATGAGGATGTAGGGCTTTCAACAGTTACCAGTAGGGCACATCAACAATTAGTGGGGATTGGAAGTGATGGACTTCCAAATTTGACATGGGATCTGGGAGTCCATTTGGTCAGTGGTTTGCTTCATCTTATGAGGATCCATGAGTGGTGGATCCATTATGTACACTTCGAGCAGACAATCATGATCAGAGTAGTGCAGTGTCAACATGATGGTCCCCGCCAGAGACTAGCATGGGACCTTGGGATTACAGGGTTGGGAATTTCATTGACTGATGGAGACAGGTGGATATTTGCAGGGGGAATGAGCTTCAGTGTTGGGGGGAGCACATCACTTGTTGGTGATTTGTTGAGGTCTTGTAGTATCTCACTACGGAAGCAACATGTTTAGTCGGTGGAGGTCGTGTTGGGGTTGGTACAGTCTTGGAGGACAAACTCATTTTGGGTTGAGACTGTGTGTTATTTGCAGGCGACACATGGTATTGATATCTTACAGGACTATATTTCATGAGGCATTGCAGTTCACATTTTGATATGGGATCCATGGATTAGAGTGCTTGGTAGTTCATCGTTTGGTGGAGTTGAGTTTCTAGTAGAGTGGTTGCATGGGGAGTTGACTGAGATTCCTTGGCCATTGATCATTCTACTCATGAGGAGCATGTGGGTGTCATGCGTGGTGAGCACTTGGAGAGGCCACATCTTGAGGGGAGTCTACCTTGTGTCGCACAGGTGGATATGGGACCCTGGTATCATATGTAGTTGGATTCAATTATTTCTTGAGGAAAAGAAATATTCTGAAAGGGAGGACTGTAATGTCCCCATTTTGGGACATTATTACATTACAAAGTGTTATGCCTAACAGAGTAGTTAGATAGGGGTGGCAACAAGTTTGGGAGATATTGAGGGGTTTTATTGGGCCTTACTTGCATCGTTCATCATATTTCATCATCATGATCCATTCTGCACAGCTTGGCTTTGGTTCCATTGCATTCCGACAATTTCCGTAATTTTGAGTTATTATGGGTCATATTTTAATTAAATTCACTAAGAAGGTCATAATGGGCATATTAGTTGGAGAAACATCTTAGTGTAATAGCTCATTGGAATCGGGAGGAAGAGCACTACAGGATAAGATGATGAGAAGTGACTTTCAGTGGCCAGAGAAGCCATAAGGATGGATAAATCATTTTTTGAGTTAAAATGGTTAATTAATTAATTAAGTGATTTAATCAAGGAATAATAAAACAAAGAAAAAGTCACTTGGAGAGAAAAGGTGAACAGGGGGAGTATAAATGAGATATAGGGGCCTCTATTCTCCCATTATGTTGATTGATTATTTTGTATTCGACCTCTTTTCTTGGAGATCTCTTAAAGCTTGGGGTTTTGAGGGTTTTGGTGACAAACCCTAGAATTGGTTTCGGTGTTGCAACGATACACCCTAGCTAGTCATTTTCTGGGAAGAGATCACTCTGATTTCTTCATCGTGCTTCATTGTTAGCATATTTACATCCAGTAGTTGAGTTTTCTTCATGGGTGACTGCGTTTTCAGAGGAAGCGGCTGAGTTTGGGGTTTATAGAGGGCGACTTGCTTGAAGAAAGTTGAGAAATCCTTGTGCGGGTCGAATCTCATTATTTTGGGCGCATTCCTTGACTTTTGGGCGCATATCTGGGCATGAGACAAGTGTATTCCTAAGTGGACTGATATTATCGTTGTTTGGGGGAAAACTTTCTTCAGTCTAGTTGTATCTCTGTGTGGCTAGGCGCATATATGGCAGTGAAACCGAGTTATTTCTCTGTGATATGGGTTATTGTTGTGTGGGGACAATATCTTTGTTAGTGGGTCGACATATTTTCACCGTGGACAGAGTTTTGAGTAAGAGGAAAGTGCTTCACTGGTGGTTGTTATCACCTTCTAGATTTGGATGAGTTAACTGCTGGGGTCAAATCTATAAAGGAGGAGTTGAGTTCTTATGTGTTGAACAATTTCCCTGTGGGAAAGACTGTGTAGTCTCTATCTGTGGTCGATTTGGCTGTAAGGAGGTATGTTGGTAAATTATTTATCAGTCGTTGCACACAAACTTCATCCTACAGGTCTGTCTCTTCATATATGACTGTTGTACATTGTATTTACTACACAGGCAACACATTTACTTAACACACAGGACAAACTTGTCTCCATTGTTTGTTGTTATAGTCTGTGTGCGAGACAAATATATTATTGTTGCTCATCATTCTAGTGTAATAAGTTGTTGGTACACACTCTATGTATTTTTTCATAGTTTTATTGTCATATCTTATGTGACTAAACACAGTTCAAAGGATGGAATCTATTTATAAAACCTTTATATAAGAAAATATATATAAACACTACAAAAGCAAACTGTTTGATGAAATGCCAACTCGACAAAACTAAGTAAAATTCCAAAAAAATGAGTGTGGACATTACAGCATGCCATAGTGAGGCACTCTCTGATACTGTCCGAAAATACCCCACCTATGACAAGGAAATGTATTCCATTGTACAATCCTACCATCAATGGAAACATTACATTCTAGGGAAAGAGATGATCATACACACTGATCACAAGCCTCCGCAGTTCATACAGACACAGGGGAATTGCAGAAAGACCACCATCAAAAGTGGTCCGCCTACCTGCAACAGTTCCATCTCAACATCAAGTATAAGACATGTATCTCCAATTGTGTCACTGATTGCCTCAGTCGGCCTCCTGTGGCTACACTCACCATTGTGCTCCAGTCCTGTGGACACGAAACATCAAAGTGGCCCCAACTTTATCAACAAGATCTGGACTTCACCAACAGATATCAACTCTTGGGTACAAGTGCCACTGTCACTGATTTTCACACTCAGGACAAACTCTTATGCCACCTGGGCCATCTCTGTGTTCCTACAAGCAAGCGTGAAAATATGATTTGGGAAGCCCACTATAGTCAGGTGGTAGGACATTTTGGCGTAGAGAAAACTGTGTTCATTCTTCATAAACATTTTTATTGGCCAAAACTTCGACAGGACGTCAACAAGTATATCAGGTCTTGCACTGCCTGTGCCATTGCCAAGCCATCCATAAAGAAGCAAGGCTTATACACCCCTCTTCCTATTCCCAAGAAGCTGTGGGAATCCATCTCAATGGATTACATGTCTATTTTCATGTCCACCAAGCACGGGAATGACTGTGTTTGTGGTCGTTGATCGGTTTTCGAAGATGGCCATCCTCACATCCTGTAAGAAGAATGTCACAGTGGCATAAACTACCAATATCTTCTTCGAATGAGTTTGGCTCCACTTTGGGATACCACAAACCATCATCTCCGATCAATACAATGAGTTCCTCATCACCTTTTGGTCGAGTCTCTTGTCTCTGTTGGACACCAAGATCAAAAAATTCATTGCTTTCCACCCCAAACCGATGGCCAAACCGAGGTCATCAATCAGATGATTGTGCACATCCTGCACATGTACAATTCTAATCACCCCTGTAGATGGGATGAGAGTCTTCCATATGTCCAACACAGCTATAGCATGGCTCTCCATAGTTCCATCGGCCATAGCCCATTTCAGGTGGGTATGGGATTCCAACCCTTGGGACCCATTGATGTTGCACTTCCTCTTGTCACCGCATAGACATACTCTTCCCTTGATCAGTCTGCGATCGACAAAGCTACCAAATTCATTGAGTGGATTCAGCACATCCACCAATAGGTCCAGGAGATTTTGCAGAAATCCAATGCTAAGTACAAGCAACACCATTATCAACACAGGGTACCACACCAGTTTCAGGTTGGTGACAAAGTATGGTTACATTTGCAAAAGGAGCGTCTCATCGAGCCCCATCGGAAGCTTCACCCACTTTGTTATGGGCCTTAAACTATCACCAAGGTTGTGGGTAGCAATGCTTTTGAGCTCAACACTCCACCCTTCCTTGGTCTGCATCCAGTATTCAATGTGGACCTCCTTCGACCATATTTTCCACCATTATTGGACACCTCTGAGATCGTCGAACAACTGACGCCAACATAGCTCAACCCTGACTGCATGGAACAAGCATCCACTGATCAGATTGTGGACACATAGGTCAAGGGCACTCGCCAGCAGTAGATCCAGCTTTATTGGGTTGTCAAGGCAGGGTGACTCCTACATCAAGGCAAGAGGTTCATACGGAGCCAAATCCAGCAGAAGTTTCCTCACCTGATGGGGGAACTCAACGCAATGGAGACCATTTCTTCCTAAGGGGGGAGGATTGATCCAGGAGGATATTGGTGGCCACTGACCTATTCCAAATGGCTCCTCGTGTCTGTTTTTGTTCAGCACGTCTTTTTGTATTGCTTTATAATTGTGATTTCTACACTTATGGGGTTGTCTGAATCCTCATACATTATCCAGGTGGTACGGGTGGCCTCTCGCCTAATCCAACTGGATTATTTTGTATGTTTTCATGTCAACACATTTTGTTGTACTTTCTGGGTTGTTTTGGGGCCCTAAACATTGTTTTTTTGGCTCACCACAGTCAGACTGTAGACAAAGTCAAACCCTAACAAGGAAATGTGTAGTTCTCTGAAAGACCTTTCCAACGGGCTATCACGTGCCTAAAACGAAGGTCGTATACAATAGTTATGACCCTAGGAAGTTGAGGTACCAAATTACACCAACTTACCTATAGGGCCCACATGACTTTTGGTGTTTCACCTTCTAGGGTTAGGTTTTTGGAAGTCTAGGGTTTTGGCATTCATGAGTAATATGAAAAGGGCCTATGGAGCCTCATGGTAATCCATTATGCTCAGACGGATGCGCGTAGCAGCCACATCTCTTCTCATAGATAGTTACCACCATTTGAGCAAGTTTCAGTTCTGTAGTTTTACAGTTTCAACCTATTTCATTATTTAATAGAAGATATTGTTCACTGGATATTTGTGTTATGATTCATATATATGTGTTTATTGTATTCAATATGTTAATCAGTTCGTTCCGCTCCTAAATCTGGATCACCTTCCCACTGTTCTCCCTATGCCCATGAGAGTTTCCTCCAGCCATAATTCTTGGGGCAAGGACTAGAGTCGGATCCAAACTGGTGCCATGGTGAAATCCTCTTTCTCTAGGATAAAGCGATCTCTCCAAAATATCAGGAAGAGCCATGTAAAGTTGTATAAATATGGTCCATTGTCGAAGATCTAGTCCTTATCCTCTAGGCTGTAGAGGATGATCATGAAGAACCCCTTGGAGCTGAGTTGGACTTCATAGTCCCCCTTTGGGTTCCACCAAGCTTTGATCCATCGCATGAGGTCCCTTTCTAAAGGCCAGAGACCCAAAAATTTCCCTAATAGGGCATGCTCTTTCATGAACTAGGTATGTTCCCCGACCCTTGTCGAGTTGATAGTATACCTAGGAGGTTTATCATATTGGGGGATGTATTTTCCCGGTTCCCATCCTCCAGATGCCTTTGGATGAGATGTACTCATCTCTACCTCCATCTCTTTGCTGAAACCTTGTTCTTTGGCGAGGAATTGTTCCCGCAGATGGGGCGATTGCTCAAATGTCGGTTGCTTGGCTCTTATCCCTTCTCTATCATTCAAATATACATTTATGTATAAGGNCCCCCCCCCCCCCCCCCCCACTCTGGATTCATTGCCAGATATCAGACCCTCCGGTTGAGTGGTAGTTTTCAAGTCAATATGCGACAGCTCTGTCTGTAGAAGTTGGGATTAGCCGCATGCAGAGCGGAAGCTAGGGTTTTCTCAACTTTCCTATTATACTTTAATGTTCCATGTAAATTATTATCTTGATTCGACTTGTCTTCTATGGTTATTTCCTAGCCTTCTAGGGCTTCTACTACTTCCCAAAATATTATAGACTCGTTAAAGGTTACATGTAGAGGTTAATACCTCCCGCAGCTACCATAATATCAACACTCCATCCTAGCTAGGGAGGCATTAAAGGCAATGGTATTGAGCACAAACATGTCATTCAACTGGTAGCATCATTATTGCCACACGGGCTATCTCATGATCACGTAGATCAACTTACAAGCAACATCACCACTATCAGTATCATCTGATAGCATCAACTGCATCATCTCTCGAGGCCATACTCCATATGAGTAATCGGGCATGATTTTGAATAAGTCACTCACTCAACATAGTGGTACAAGAACCATTCTTCTAATCTAGACATATGTCCTAGAAGATAGTTGTCCCAACATATGTTAAAATCCACGCAATGGGCTATAAGGATCATTCTTCTAATCTAGACCTATGTCCTAGAAGAATGTCACTTGTCCCAGATGTTGAAATCCACACTATGGGCTATAGAGACCATTCCTACAGGAATGTCAGTCGAAAACTATTTTCTAATCGGGTCATATGTACCATAGAGATTAATCTCTACCCATATGCCTTAGAAAATATCGGTCTCGTATCAACCACCCTAATCGGGACGTCATGTCCTTAGGAGGCATACTATTCAACCTGATCGAGCTAATAACTGTGCCTTGGGAAAAATACCAGTCCATGATACGTCAACAACCTGTCAACCTGGACCATTCTCCACAGGGAGAATGTCTGTCCACCAACAATATGATTATCCATCTAGCTGGAAATTATCTCCAACACTAGTGGTAGTCTCCATGGCAATCAGATAATAGTGTACAACTTCTAAAATGTCATCCAATAGAACACAATTGTGTCTATTCATAGTAGTATACGACTACTATCCATTCGTACACAACCAGTCCTAGTAGCACACGACTACTAGCCAGTGACACATAGTCACTACCAGTGGATCACATCCACCACAATAGCATACAACTATTGTCCAGAGACAAATAGTCTCCACAACAATCATATCATCCGATATCAACCTGCATCAACAATGTCATGATATAAACTGAGTCATCTGGGCCATTCTTCCACTCACATCTGTGAGATCTAGAATAACATCTGCCCTCAGAAAGTTAAACATCAGTCATGGGTTGTCTGGACTATTCTTCCCAAGCATAGAAGAATAAATGTCCCTGATTGTTGAACCTGGACCATTCAACCTAACTGGGCCATTCTTTTGGCATGATTCACAGTGAAACTTGGAGAATGAGTTTGCCCTAGGGAATGACTGTTCTTGATTGTTGAAACTAGACCATTCAACCTAACTGGGCCATTCTTCCGACACGATTCACACTGCAACCTAGAGAGATTGATTTTTCCCTAGGGAATGACTATTCGGACCATTTCCTATGGAAATGATTGTCCTGCACCAACCTCCTACATCAGACCATTCTTCGAAACTGCTCACAACTGTGAACTTCGAAAGAATGACTGCCTAGAGAGGCAGACCATTCTGCTTGGCCACTTCTCAGAGTGACTTCCAAGGAGAATGATTGTCCTAGACCATTCCCCCACACTAGCCATAAGGGGAATTGTTGTCTATTGTACATCAACAATCTGTCGGACCATGATTGTTCGTTCTGGACCATTGTCTGAACTGGAAAATGATCGTCCATAAAAAATCCTACACCACTTTCCAGACTAGAAAGTGACTACCCAACCTAGACCATTTTCCAAACTGGAAAATGATTGTCTATATATCAATAACATATCAGTGCTCCCTCCCAACCTAGGGAGTAATCACTTCCTTTTCCAATAAGGAAGTCATCTCCACGAGTCTCAGCTTGTCCTTTAAGTACTCAAACTTTTCATCTTGGACAGAGCCTTTACCAAAAATATCTTCTATCTACTCATCAGTGGAGATATAATACTTGATCTCAATGTGCTTTGACCTGTCATGGAACAATGGGTTCTTTGAGAGCTTCACACAACTCTGGTTACCACAATATATCATGGTCGAATCCAACACCTGATCAAACAGTCTAGAAACCAGCTTACGGAGCCACACTGATTTCGTACAAGCATCACAAGTTGCAATATACTCTGCTTTTTTTCCTTCTAGCACATGATATCATGTCAAAGCTCAAACTGAAACATATCCATGAAGCACTTCTTTTGTTATCTGTGTAGAAATTTAATGACAAAATCAACATGCACAAATTCTATCATGCACTTAGCAACCTAGAGATAACTGTCATCTATGAACTCTGAAATGTATAAACCCACATTCTGAAAATATTATGAGCAGTAATACACATTGCCAAGCACTTTTGCAGCGGAATAAACACAATGAACAACAATTACACATCCATGCAATACCCATAAATTTAGGCAACGAGCCAGGGAAAACCCCAATGTGGGGAAACCCAAAGAGAGAGAGATTTTTATTAGCTCAAGGAAAGTTATATCAGCAACAACATACAATTTCCAGCAAGGGAAAAACTCACTTACAACACCCAAAACAATCCCCAATTATTTGCCTAGAGAATTGTGCCAAAACTGCACTATTGTACGACCTCCCTTGATTGTACAACATCTCGAAATACATGCCCACGGTGAGTTGTACGGACATAATTGTATGGCCTCTTTAGCAACAAGAAGCACTTCAATCAGCCTCGAATTTTGTGCCCACAAACTACCTCAAAAATCGTGCCCTCTTCCTTGTTGTACGGACTGTACGGATCTGTACAGTACGACCTCCAACAACAATAAAACTCAACAACTTCACACAGAAAATCACCTTGGGAAATGTGCCCAATCTCCCTTGGGAAATGAGCCCAGCTTTTTGCCCTTTCCTCTCCTCCTCAAAGCGCTCTCGAAAATCTCTCAATCTCTTCTTCTCATTGTGTCTTGCACACTACCCAATGCATTCTCTTATAATTCGAAAATGACATTTCACCTTCCAAGTGTCTTTTCACCTTCCCCATCTCTAAATCTAAAGGCCAAGAGCTAATCTTGCCTTTACATGATCAAGGGACATGATTGATTCCCTCCAAAATAAATCACTTAAATATTAAAGTACAATTTCACTTTATAACATAAGTGCACTTTATGAAATAAAGTCACTTTAATATTAAAAGGTACACTTTATTAAAAAGTCACTTACATAAAAGAACCACTTTATTACAACTTTATAAAAACCCATTATAAAGTCAAGTGTCTAGTAGTGCAAATATAAGGCTACTTCTGCATACAAGACAAAACATGCAGAGTACCTATCGAGCTATAAAATCTAACACTCCCTCTTAGCGAGGGATATACTCGTTGCCATCACCATCATTCAGTCCCATCACATTTTTCGCAGTAGGAGCTCCCTTTGAACCTAGAGCCATCCTCAACACCTGAACATAACTCGAACTAGAAGATCTTCTCCTGACAACCACTCTGAACCCTGAGCTCCTAGGAGAATCCACTCCACCCTGAGCATCTGTTTGATCACACCAACTAATCCTCCTGTCGGTGCTCAGAAGAGACTCCCTCTCTTCTCTTGGAATGCAAGACTGAATCATTGGGCCTACCGCAGTCTCATAAGCCTCCTGCTCCTCATCCGACGTTGAATCATATCCCGAAGGTTGTCCTCGCAACATGTACAACCTGTCCACCCGATCACCAATCAGTTGTGGTTCAACCGGGTCCACTCCCTCCCTATAGATAAATACATGTCCCCTCTTGAACAATGTACAATATCCAACATCCTCCAAGGCTAATACTGAGAGCAAGTTAACCCTCAACCATGGAACAAAGAGAACTCCATCAACCTCAAGGAGTCCCCCATACTCGAGTAAGAATCTAACCCTTCCAACTCCACGTACAACTCGTGCCATACCTCCTTCACTCTCCACCAGTCGGTCAGGACCTGTCTCTGTGATAATAAGGAATACTCGCCAGATTCTCGTCATGTGACAAGAGGCTCCATTGTCAACAATCCATCTGTTATCACCCCCAAATCCTCCACTAACGACACTGGATACTAGAGTAAGCAAAGAAAATTCCTTATCAAACTTGAATGAAAATTCCTCCATAGCTGCTATAGCAGGTGTATCAGGCCCCTCTTGTTCCTTCTTATTATTCTTCCTCTCAGGACACTGAGAAGCGAGGTGCCCCAACTAGTTACAATAGTAACATTTGACTTTACTCAAGTCCCTGCCAGGATTTCCTTTCTTCTTCCCCTTTCCCTTTGCAGCAAGAACAACACCTTCATCAACTCCATCTGTCTTCTGTCCACTATTGTGAGATCCTTCTCGGATCTCCTCCTGAGTGAAATCATCCCACAGTCTGCTCCAATCTAGAAGATGCTCACAACCCACCACACACTTCATGAAGACTTCTCATTCCTTGGTGAATCCTTTCAAGGCTAACCTCACCAACTTTGAATCTGATATGACCTCCCCAACTGCAACCAACTCATCTTTCACTTGAGATACCTGAGTAAGATAAGAAGACACACTCTCCCCCTTACCCATATTGGTATCATGGAGTTTATCCTTCAAGGCCATCTTCTGATTTTCATTCTTCGCCTCATACAAATTTTTAAGTGCATCCCACATTTCTTCGGTTGTCTTCTTCTCAACCAAGTGAGGGATAAGGTGGTCCTTCACCCCATCAAGAATAAGCCTCTGATCTTTGGCCTCCTTTACCTCATGTAAATCCAAAGCTACAGGGTCTACTGATGGAACAACAACTATGGTGCTGACAAAGCTCCAAATTTTGTTCTCCCTGAGAATAGCCGACATCCTGACTTTCCATTGCAGACAGTTGGAAAGCCCATCCAAACGATTCTCATACCTGATGCAAACAACCATCTCCCTGTCAATTGTTCAATGGAAAACACACAATCAAGTTTTCCCCCTTCAAATCTTGCCCATAAATCTCACTGCTCACTGTCACTCAGATCCCAAGCTTTGATACCATGTAGAAATTTAATGACAACATCAACATGCACAAATTCTGTCATGCACTTAACAACCTAGATATAATTGTCATCTATGAACTTTGAAATGTATAAACCCACAATCATAAAATATTATGAGCAGAAATAACATTGCCAAGCACTTTTGCAGTGGAATAAATACAATGAACAACAATTACACATCCATGTAATACTCAAAAGTTTAGGCAACCAGCTAGGGAAAACCCCAATGCGGGGAAACCCAGAGAGAGAGAGAGAGAGAGAGAGAGAGAGAGAGAGAGATATTTATTAGCTTCAAGAAATTTATATCAGCAACAACATACAATTTCCAGCAAGGGAAAAACTCACTTACAACACCTAAAACAGTCCCAAATTTTCTACCTAGAGAATTGTGCCAAAATTGTACTGTTGTATGGCCTCCCTTCACTGTACAACACCTCGAAATGCATGCCCATAGTCAACTGCATGGACAAAACTATACGGCCTCTTCAGCAACAACAAACACTTCAATGAGCCTCAAATTTCATGCCCACAAACAACCTCGAAAATTGTGCCCTCTTCCTTGTTGCACAGACTATATGGATCCGTACAGTACGACCTCCAATAACAGTAATAAAACTTAGCAACTTCACACAGAAAATCACCTTGGGGAATGTGCCCAATCTCCCTTGGGAAATGCACCCATCTTGTTTTCCTTTCCTCTCCTCCTCAAAGCTCTCTCGAAAATCTCTTCTTCTCATTGTGTCTAGCACAATACCCAATGCATTCTCTTATAATTCAAAAATGAACTTTTACCTTCCAAGTGTCTTTTCACCTTCCCCATCCTTAAATCCAAAGGCCAAGATCTAATCTTGCCTTTACATGATCAAGGTACATGATTGATTCCCTCCAAAATAAATCACTTAAATATTAAAGTACAATTTCACTTTATAACTTAAGTGCATTGTATGAAATAAAGTCACTTTAATATTAGAAGGTACACTTTATTAAAAAGTCACTTACATAAAAGAATCACTTTATTACAACTTTATAAAAACTCATTACAAAGTCAAGTGTCTAGTAGTGCAAATATATGGCTACTTCCGCATACAAGACAAAACATGTCGAGTACCTCCCGAGCTATAAAATCTAACAATATGCACTTCCTGCCCAATCTGAATCGATAAATCCATGCAGTTGTACATAACTTAGACATCCCATAAAGACATTTCAAGTCATGATTTGCAATTGTTCAATTCTCATGGCTAGGTTCCACCTGGAACTATTCTCACATCAAAGAAAATATTCGACTGAGTATTCTCCAAATACATCAACGAGCCATTCAATTGTCGATACAGGGACATGTCCACTAGATCATAGTGTCTCTCAACTTCTTCAGATCTGTCATCATGGGATTTTGTTATGGATTTGCAATCCATTATCCCAGACTTCTGAAGAACTATTTTGATACACTTCCTCTGTCATAGGAAGTTTTCACCACGCTTTTGTTGTACACGAGAGGCTCTGCACCAAGATGCTTGAATCCATACAAGGTCTTCTTCCATTTGCATTCATGGGTCTCTTTCTGGTATACCTCAAAACCTTGAGGTTGCTCTATATATGCTTCTTCTTCAATTACTCTATTGAGAAGAACATTATTTACATCCATCTGATGTAAACTCCAACCCATGGATACTAAAAGAGATATAATGGCTCAAGTAGAGGTATATCTGGTTACTAGAACAAGTTGTCATCATAGTCTTCTCCCTCCTTATGGGAGAACCCTCTAGCCACGAATCTCGCCTTGTATTTATCAAAGCTTCCATTTATAAGTCTTCACAGATTTTTCATTGGACCATATCATTGGGGATTAGCTCCCTCCTAATCCTAGCTTCATGCCTGAATGAGCAATATCTAGAACTTACTTGTTTTTATTCCGAGACTGCATGTTTATGGAATTTTGCAATCAATTCCCTCTAACTAAGAGAGTCCATGCTTTTGTGTGTTGCATCTATCTTTGCTTTCTGCAAAGTGTCACAAGCATGCTCTAGTTTCCTTTTAATTACTGACTTCCTTTGAGTCTTTTTAAGTTAGTTTCTATTTGTTCTGATTGCTTCCCATCTGGCAGTTGTTGCAAGCATTGTGTCATCCTTATAAACTTCTTCTATGATAACTTATGCAAAGATTGTTCCTCAAAGGTTTGTCAACATATTTCACAAGGGTACCTGCCCGAAACAAGACAAGAAGCAAAAGAAAGATCCAAGACAATATGTTTATGATAGGAAGTCGAAACAAGAATAAGGACAAGGATAGAGGCAATTGTTGCAAGCCTGGAAAGACATCTTCATGATAGCCTTCATGAAATAACCTGCCTGAGACAATAAGAACAAAAATGTTTCTGATACAACATCTTTCATATGAAGGATAGTTTCTTGTTAGCATTACTGAGATGATCTAGTCCGAGAACAAGAAGAAGAAATATCTCCTAGAGTAGTTGTTAATTCATATTTGCAAATAAGTACATTGGATAGTATAAGCTACTAAGTACTTATCAATACTCACTTAAGTGACAATAAGAAGGATGTCAAACTTGATATGCAAACCTGGAGTCTTGCTATTGTTCCACTTGAATTGTTTTTCTTCTGGAACAACTAT
>ML787420.1:0-22325 GCA_009831015.1 Picea engelmannii
TTAAAATATGGTAGAAAATGCTTAGCATGCCTAATAAATGATTTTGGTTTGAGTGAAGGGTACATTTTTACTAAGGCCATGATAGAGGAGTTCAACAATCAATACCACCAACATTGAGGTACATAAAGGGCTTGGTACTTTTGATTAAATGAAAATTCCATACCCTCATACATGATAGAATCCAATGAAAATGTTACTCTTATGCCAAGCAATGAGGCTCTTCACAGAGAATAGTCAGAGCAACCATTAGATTAAGATGTGTAAGACATTGATAAATCAATTTGTGAAACATAATGGAAACCAACAAGCATTGCTTATACTTGCATTAATTATGAAATCAATGGTAGTGAACCAAGTCTTGATCTTGAGAAAGATGCAACAAGCTTAGTGGATTTCTAGCATTGTATCGAAGAAGATAAAAAAAACTGGTATCTACTGATATGTTTGACAACTAAATCTTATGTTTTTCTCCATGATTGCAATTCCAATAAAGAAAAGTGAAGAGGATGAGGAAAAGCATACACAACATCCTCTTGATAATGTTAAAATTAGTGTGGGTTTCAAAAGGGTTCACGTATTGCCTAAAGAACAAATAGAACAACCCTTTGAAGGTGTGGATGATACTACATATTTAGTCCATAGCTTAGGATTGCAACCAAGAAATATCTCAGACCCATGCACTTACTGTGGGATTAATGATGATGAGTTGAACCATGTCCTTGACAAAGTTACATCAATGATTATAAACTATCATCAGCGTGTTGAAAATGACGTTTTTATTATGAATGAGAACACTTGATCAATCTCAGTGGAAAGCCACAAATCAGTTTAATGGATTCCCAATGGTGTATTAAAGAAGATACAAATAGTGAAGAAGAAGATGTTGCTGGAAAAAAGTCAAATCCTCAAAATTTTTGTTACCGGGTTTGGGTTCAATGGCATGGACACGCAGGAGCGAACCAGAAGTAAAAAAATGGTGGTTAAAATTTTGTTGAAAATGAGTCTTATCCCAAAATGAATATGTTGTCGCCTTGCGACAGTAGCTTAATTTTCAAAGAATTAAAAGGTATGAAAATCAATTTATTAATTTGCAGTGTCATTTTCATAACAAGGTAATGTGCTTTGTTGGAAATGAGGTAGTTATATCTTCTCCTCCTCACACTTTCATTTTAGAAAATTTTACAATCCATTAATCAAAGACTTGCATGAGAATCCATTAATCAATCTCACTGGAAAGCAGCAAATGGCTAATGACATGGTGGATAGGCTAGCTTCAGTAGGTGTGAAACCAGACCCTAGTTTATGAGCTTCATAACCATACATGGCAGAAGCATGCATGAAGCCATTATTTATTGGATATAAATATGATGCAAATAAATTGTTGGGATTTAATATTAGATATATTAGAAGGAACACCAAAAAATGCGTGAAGGTTTTAGCTACTGCATTACAATAAATTCATGGAATAAGTAGGCTTGTCATGTAAGACAACCTCTAGTTGCAGTCCCAGATACTTAAAAAGAAGTAATGGTTATTACCAACTTATAACTCTCCTTCAGTGTAAATGCACTAGTTTTAGCAACAAGAACCAGTGAAGATGTAAGTATATTTAGAAAAATAAGGTACTTTTGCTTGACAAGGTGCAACTAATATTGTGTCATGTTTGTGACATCTAGCACAAGTTCGAAGATTGTGATCACATTTATAGCATTGGTTGTATCAGTTTTTACTTGTTTAAACCAACAACTACTCTTCCTCTCATTCAAAATTGATAATAATAGGAAAATACGTGACATTGATTGTATTTTGCAAATCCAAAGAGATGAGAAAATTTGTTAACCAATAGGATGATACAATGTTAATGGAAACTTCACAAGCCCCCATATAAGAGTCGAAAACAAAATGGGGTATGCATTATTTGTCCACACCCTTTTGTTTGTTTCAAAATTTCTTTCCGTTAGACATTTCTTGTACTTGGGACTACTTATTTGTTGATTTAAAACATTCAATCTCTTGCAGAACAATTTCAAGTTGCATAAATCAATTATACAGGTAAATGGAAATTATCTCCACTAATCCATGATTAATAAATGATTTGATATTCCAACTTAATGTAATGAATGTTTCTCGATTCTAATTCTTGTCTAGGCCAATTTCCCTTTCATTTCATGCCCCTGTACCCCCGGTTACTCCAATTTTATGCATATCAAAGTTTCTGCAGTTTAATTTCATACATAATGATTGGAGAGTCCATCTAACCAGCTCTAATGTTTAACTTATCATCAATCTTCATCCAGTGTTAAAATTTCAATCAACATACAATAACACAATGTCTAGAACATTACACTCAATATTCTACCAAAATTTTGCAAGCGAGAAATTGATACCAAGAGCTATCATAGTGTACACATGGAACTATTAAGCACAAGGATAAAAATGATTTTGAATAAAATGTAATCAATTTATGTATGCAATGTAATTGAAAAGTTCTATCAACCATCTTAATTGAACAACAATAAACATGAACATGGTACAGAACAATGTAAATAAACTTAGATCAATAACAAAGATATAAAGATGTCGGTAATCACTAAATCCTCAGTTCTATAAGCACCAAAGTTTAATTTTGTAACATATCTAACAAGCTTTGCATATCATAACATACAATGGAAAGAAGAAACTTTAGTTTTAAGCATGACAAGATAAACTTCATCTCATAACACTGACATGTTATGAAAATGTGGACCTTGCCAATAATAAAAACATATTTTTTCAAAATTTCACAGATTGAAGTTGTTCTACACTGATAGAAAACCTCGGGTAATATCTCAGTCACAGTTTAAAAATTAACATTAGTCACATCAACGTTGGTTCCACATAAAAAAAATCTCAAAGTTGTATAAATAGAAGCATAGAACACCAGAGCATAATAAAGTTCATCCAATAGTGATAGTTGTTGTTATAGATAGACTCGCAACCTTCTCTAAAAACCCATCGAAAAGACAAAAAACAAATCTTTAAAGAACCAAAAGAGAAACCCCAAATTGAGGGTTTCATAATTTTCTTTTGTCTTACCTATGAAAAATGGGTTTTTGGGTGCTCTTTCAATCTTCTTTTGGAAGTCTGTGTCATGAAATCCTGCTTCTACGAGAGCATATATCCAATTGTTGATAAATAATGAACTGAGATTTAAGCTCTACAGAGGATTTGTATTTCAGCTTCGCATTAAGATACCTATAACATGAAATTGGAGTGAATGACTGCAGGAAACCCAATTTATACCATATTGGGAGGGCGAAATTTCTTCCAAAAATCTTCATAGCTAAAAATTGGGGCGAATGGAATGTTATGGCCCAAATTTTAGGGGGCAAAAATAATTTTTTTTCCTCTTCGAGGTAAATAAACCATGGGCTAACCCTTTATAAAAAAAATTAAAATAAATTGAGGGCAAATGATAATAAATCCCTCCATCCCTCTCCATCACAAAAAATTCACTCCATCAAAATTCGAAACCCCTTAATTTCGCCCATGAGAAAAATTTTGCCCCTAAAATCACCTATGATAGATATAATGTATTCATTATCGTGACATGCGAATTGTGATTCATGAATGTATTTGGTTATGTGGAGGAGACTCTCATATTCTTTAATGAGTTATTGTGGAACTTATCTATCGTGGAGTTGCTCTCCACGCTCACATTTTGTACGTGGTGTGTACTTAAGTTCTATTATGATATTTTAAGCTTTTGGATCATTACATTTGGTATTAGAGCAAGCAGGAAAAAAGGATAGAGAATTCCATTGTCTCTGAAAAAAAGATAGATGAAATGGGTGTGCAGAATGGAGAAAAATCGCCAAATGTCAAACCATATCGACACCCTCATTATTGGGAAAGATTTCAAGGAAGACAATAAGATCAATATCGATGCTATCAAGGAAGAAGATGGAATAATCATCAGTATTCATGGAATATGGCATCAAAAAACCATTATTCAACAAAATATTAGCATAGATCAATATCTACTACAAATTGGAGAAGCTTCAACAATAATACATGGAATCAAGGGAAAGAAAATTATGCAACAACTAGCCACCAAGGACTATGAATGAAAAGAATTGATTTTGGATGGATGGATCATCATCAAATGAAAGAAGAAAGTAGGAACATAAGAAAATCATATTACCTGGTTTTATCACATGTGAAGCCTTTAATTGAAAAGCTTTGAGGACAATTTTTTTTGGAGGGTATTATGTTATGACCCAAGGGGGGTATAGGGTTAAATATATATGATATGACCCCAAAAGGGGGCATACATAGGGATAAATGTACATGTAATGTGTAAATATATATGTAACAGGGTCGGCCTAATAGTAAAGGGGCCTCATGTGTAGGTGTGAATAGGTATATATATAGATAATGTATTCATTATTATGACAACTGAATTATGGTGTATGAATGTATTTGGTTATGTGGAAGACGCTCTCCTATTATTTAAGGAGTTATTGTGTAACTTATCTATCGTGGAGTTGTTCTCCATGCTCACATTATATACATGGTGTGTAATTATGTTTTCTTATGATATTTTAAGCTTTTGGATCATTACAAGATGAAAAACTATATAATGATCCATTTTGGATCAAGGCAAGGAAGCATTTGTTAATGCAAGGCATGCACTGTGGCATTGAGGGAACTTTGGGTGAATTTACCTAGTCTCCCATTAGAAGAATGAAATCACATGCTCATAGTTTTTTGTAAATTAAAAACATAAAACATCATGTTTCAATGCTACCCCAATATTATCTGGGTAAATTATCATCAAATAAATGTCCCATTGACATTAAAGGTTTGACCCCAACATTGATTAGATGTATTGTAACCTAATCCTCTAAGAGAAATCCAGTCCTTGCAATGTGGTAGGTGCCATGTCAACAAAAGGTCGACATGTAACTTTCCAAGTGGCAAGGGTCATGTCGACACACTCTTTTGTAATGTGCCATGTCACAAGTTCCATGTTGACGTGAAACCTACCACATTATACATAAGCATGTGAAAACAAGGAATGTTACAAGTCAAGATTTTTTGACATGACACTTGCCACATCATAGGGACTAAATACAACACAATGTTGATTACATGACATTGCTATGTCAATGACATGTTGATTTAACATTGGTAAATCAATGTCCAAGGCCATTAAATCGAACAAAAAAAGTGTGTGTCTGGCATCGATTAAGAGACTTTGATATGTTGACAACACATCGATTTAATGTCAGATAAAAAAGGTCTAAGGTGAATTTAAAAAAAAAAGAGTGGAGTTGGTTTCGATCAAGAGACATCGATACAACAACTACATGTGTTAACATCGGTTGACTAATGTCTAAAACCATATTATTTCTAATTCGATGTTTTATCGATGTAAAAACATCTAATTATCGACATTGTTTTCCCAACATTCAATCACCTCATATTTCAACGTGAAATTTACATTACTTGGAAATTGACCCCAAATGCAAAGGTGTGCATGTGAAAACTATGATTGATATGGTGAAGTTTTGTGACCCGAACAATGATCCAAGAAACTATGATCAACATATTTTTTTTCCAAAACACACGAAGTTGCTAGATTAGACACGAGAACTTTCACTTAGATCTCATTGTACAAGGTGTGAGTGGCCTTTATTACTTCTCAAATCATCATTCCATTAACAATAGCACTAGGGTTTTCCTTCTATGTATCGACATACATAAACTAAGACAAACCAAAAACATAGTATGCATTTTGAGAAGGAGAATGGCTCCCTAATCAAAGGCTTGGCAATTGCCTAATCTAGGCTTTGAAAGCAAGGTGGAGGTCATCTTGTCAATTGTTCACTTTCAAACACTTATCTAATTCACTAAAATCTTAGAGCCAAGGGTGATAAATACAAATTCTCATGCACCTAAATGATTCTGACCCTAGAACTCAAACCTACACTAATGAATGTAGTAATTTTCATCATGATTCAAATATGGGAAGGATGTGAATATTAAATGAGACATCTACTAACACCACCAAGCTTACTTGAGCTTGTTTTAATCCACCTCAAAATGCATTCCAATTATTCATTCAAACGGTGGTGAAGTGAGTCCCATGCCATGTAACACTCATTAAGGAAGACTAAGAGAAAGATAATGTTGCTAATATTCTATGAGCACAAGTTCCTTAGCACTTTGTGCTTGCAATCGCTAGGACTAAGGAGAGTTCATTGTTTCAATCGCTAGGACTAGGGAGAGTATCTTGGGATGGTGGTGGCACAAATTCAAATGGATCAATGCGATAGTGGAAGGTCACAACCGATTCAAAGGATGTGTCACTCTAGTTAGGACAATGGTTTATCACTTGTGTGTCCATTCACATAAAAACAAGTTGATATCCCTTTTCTTTTTGCATTAGGTTATGCTATGCTTTAATTGGAAGGGAATGAATCTCTTGAATTAAGACTACTAAGCACCCATTTATTTTGATTTGGGAAAAATCAAGGACATTGAATATGATGGTCGCTAAGAATGAAACAAAGGACGATGTTTGTTGGCCTTTTATTAGGAGAAGCATGATACAACAAAAGGTGTTTCTTTGCTTTCCTCAATGTGATTAGAGAGGAGAGTAAGTTTTTTCAATGGAAGAAATAATCACATGACATGGAACAATGGGATTGGGTTTCTCAAAGGGTCCCATAGATACATATGGGTGTGTTGCAATGCCAACATGTTTCAAAGAATGGAACTTCTCACAAACACATGATTTTTTCTAAGCACATTTAGCATTCACGCTTGTTTTTTCCACAATTTTGATGTCTAATAACTCCTTACCATTTCATATATTTCCTCTTATGATTGAGATATATGTTTGTATGAACTGATCTTCCAACTACTCTAGTGCTTAAGTTGCAAGCACTTCCCCTTCATGAGTGTATTCCACAATTGTGTTTATTGTTCACCAAAAGGCAAGCCTCTTTCTTGACTCAAATAAAGAAAGTGAGGGGCATTTATCTATTTCATTAGTAAGCATGCATGCTTATTGATGCATGAATGAGTTGAGGACGACCTTCATTTTATTGGCTGGACAATAATTATTCTATTTTCTCTTTCTTAATTAGTGGAAAATTAATGAACCCAATGCAGTGAGCGAAGTTAAGTTGATATGCCCTGGGTTTTGTTGGTCCACCACAAGAACAAGTGTTATACATCAAACACCCAAATAGCATAAAAAGAGAAATAAAAGTAACTGCACTCCCTGAGAATGAAAGAAGAATGAATGTGAAGCCTCTTTGAGGTGGAAACCTTCTTTTACAATAGAACAAATGTACGAGATGAAATGTTTTAAAAGTAGGTCCCCTTGGTGTGTGTGTGTAAGACAAAGGTTACAATTAATATTAAAGGGTCTAGTCAGAAACACTAATATAATAATAGAAATGTAATACTCAATATATCTAGGGCTTAACATGAGTCTTTATCTAGGGCTTAACATGCCCCTCCCTTTCAAACAAGTGTTTCCCTTAACACTTGATTAGTTGTGGATG
The DNA here is from genome assembly GCA_009831015.1 of Picea engelmannii. Classification (NCBI taxonomy): domain Eukaryota; kingdom Viridiplantae; phylum Streptophyta; class Pinopsida; order Pinales; family Pinaceae; genus Picea; species Picea engelmannii. Next base: position 7,560 of record ML787420.1, read on the forward strand.
TTTCTGCATGAATAACTCATCTTCCCATGTCGGCTCTTCTACTAGTAGGCTCTTCCACTTTATGAGTTATTCAGTGATTGCTCGATTTCACAGCTTCTCGATCCTTATTTCAAGGATTGTTTCCAATTCTAGTACGATTTTTCGTTCTCCATTAATCTCTAGTAAAATAGTTTGAACTAAGATCTTTTTGCCTATTACCTTTTCTAAGCAAGAAAAATGGAAGACTCGATGTGCACATGAATATAGGGGAAAATCTAATTTGTAATCCATACTTCCAATCCTATGCAACACCTTATAGTGACCATAGTACTTGGGTGCTAATTTATTGTCCTTCTTTTGTTACTTGAGGGGAATCTATTTGTATGGTTGTAGCCTCAGAAATACCCAATCCACCACTTCAAATTCCCTTTTAGTATGATCTTGATCTACTTGTTGTTTCATCATATTTTGTGTTGTAGCCAAGTTTTCCTTCAATAGTTTGAGAACCTCTTATTGGTGCTCTATGTGGTCCTCCACTGCTTGAACCTTCACTTTCTCTCTCAAGGGTGAAGTGATGGTTGGAGGATTATATCCATAAAGTGCCATAAATGGGGACATTTTTTATGAAGTATGGAAGGACATGTTGCACCATTATGTCAAGGGAAACCACTAAACCCATTGTGTCTTTTTATCACATGCCAAGCAATGAAGATACCCTTATAGACATTTATTTGTAATCCCATTTTTCCCATCGGATTGATAATCATAAGAGGAGCTACGGGCCAATTGAGTACCCAAACATAAAAATAATTCACTCCAAAAATTACCAATGAAAATTGGATCTCTATCACTTACAATAATCTTGGGGATTCCATGTAGATTCCAAATTATTTCCATGAATGTTGTGTCCATTGTACTTGCTTTAGAAGGATGAGAAAGAGAGAAAAAATGGGCATAATTTGTATGTCGATCCACTACTACCATGATGACATTATTTTCTTTGGACTTGGGTAGACATGTAATAAAATCCATTGAAACCTATTCCCAATGTTAACTTGTTATGGCTAATGGTTGTAGGAGACCTAGGGTCTTCATTATCTCTCCATTATTTTGTTCGTACACCACACATTCAACCACAAAATTTTGAACATCAATTTTAAGACCTTCCCAAAAAAAATCTTTCTTGATCCTATGGTAAATTTTTAAGAACCTCGAATGTCCTCCTATAGGAGAACTATGAAATTCCAAAAGGATCTTTTATCTGGGTTGAAAATTCTTACATAAATATAGGTGATCCTAATACCATAGTAAATCATTCTTCCATGCAAATTTATCTAATGCACTTGGGTCCTCTTATTGTTGTTGAATGATATTCCATACCTTCTAGTATTGCTTCCATTCTATCCTTGCTTCTTCCACCCAATCAAATTGCAGAATGGAAATAACACACAATAATCCCTTTGTCGTTTTCTTTCCTTGAAAGTCCATCTACCACAATATTTTTTTTTCATTTTTTTGTAGATAATTTCGAAGTCATAAACTAACATCATTGTAACCCACTTTTGTTGTTAATCCAAAGATAATAATTGGTCCAAGATAAACTATCATGATTTTGTTTACCTTGAAATGTCTTCTTATTAGGTAAGGAGATTATTTTTTCAATGCATGTAGTTGTTTATTATTTGGGTTGGTTGCCATTGATGTCAACCCTTCAAGAAAGTCTGGTAGCAAATTATGGTAGCACAAAGGTTTGGGTAATGGACCCAGGTTTGTTTGACGTATAATTGTATGAGTTTTAATATATTTGAAGGTAAGAATATTATAGATGGATTGTACATGTCATGCCATTTTTTGGTGGTATGTGTAATGTCACATAACTCCTCACGGTTAGAGAGTTATGACCATGTGAAGTTGGAGAACCATAATGAGTCATCTAGAAGCCCAAAAAGGTCAAAGTAGTCAAAGTGGTTGCAAAGAAGAAATTATTTAAATAATAAAGTGAAGTGATGAGTGTACTATAAGTCAAAGTGGATACAAAATATATTATTTAAACAATAAAGTCAATAGACAAATTACTAAGTGGACAAGTGGTTAAAAATGGGTTAGCCCTAAAATAAGGAAAGTGGTTTAAGATGGTTAGAAGGTAACCTCTTGAGGAAGCTACATAAAAGTATAAATAAGAGGCAATGGTCTCTCATTTTAATTACAATTGAGCATATTGAATATCTAAAAATGATTGAGGTAACCAAAGGATATCTAAGGTGAATTTCATAGGGAAGGTGAAGCAAAGAAGGCCTAAATTCAAGGGAGGATAAATTATTTTGATGATGCTTTCTAAGGTATGTTATTTACAGGTCATCTCACCATTTTCACAATAATTTTTTTTATATAATGATTCAGACCGAGAAATCCGAAGGCCGTTGAGAAAACATATCCAAGTAGGTGTGATAAAAATTTCGTCTTGTGGGTTGTTGTATTTTTGGAGTTACACTCCGTGGAAAATAGGGTTTGTGGCTAGTCCTGGAACTAGTCTAAAACATGTGTTTTGGGTAAAAACGTCATGACTTATTCATAACAGATCCAAATTTAGTAAGACAAAATGTATTGGTTAGAGTACAGTCTGTAGTATTCTTTGTACCATGTTCAGGTCCATAAAACAAATATTCCACGTGGGGCACGCTCTACAAGTTCACTCTCTAGAATAAACCAAAATTCAACAAGGTATGTCATTTTTGCTATAAATCCTTTTCTGAGAGGTTCTAGGTAGTGAAACCTGGAGGAATTGCATAAAAGACACTGAAGAAAATTGTGTATTATTTTAATATATTTATTCATTACATGTACATAGTTATGATTATTTCAAGTTAGGGTTGTTGACTAATCCAAAATTAGTCATGTGAGACTAAAGTAAAGTTTGATGAAAATGATACTCTTGTTGTTAAAGTTAAGGAAGGTTTGCAGGTATGAGATCATATACATTAGATCTATTACAGAGTTAAAAATGAGATTTGGATGATGAAATTGATGAGGTACAGGTTGATGGTACATGTTAGCACAGGTTATTGGTACAGGTTGTTACAGGTTGTTTGGTGTAGGTTTACAACAATATATCTCACAGTGATAGTGTGACATTGGTTCCATCATTCTACTTATATTTCAGGGTGGTTGGGAAGGGCAATGATAGGTGGTTGTATCCACCTTCTAGTTGTATCCGGAGAACATAGGGGGGGTTGTAACCAGAGAATTGAAGAGTTGGAGCTTCCCTCAAGTTGTAGCCTCCTTCCAATTGCAGCTGGAAAACAAAGGAAGTTGGTGCTTCCAATGAATGTAATTTTTAAAGACATATAAGAAAAAACATTTTGTGGTTTTCTCCCACTTTGGGCTTCCACGTAAAAACATCGGTGTACTGTGTATGTGTATGATTTCTCATTTGTTCATTGTTCATTTACTCTGAAACTATTGGATGATAATGCTACATTGATATAACACTTGCATTTTGTGATTAAAAATGATTAAATTTCTCTATTACATATTCACCCACCCCTCTTCTCAGTAATCCAACAATTGGTATCATAGCGGGTTCCTTCAAAAATACGTTTAACCACTAGAAGGAGATCATGGATTATTCTGAGAATGGAGTACCATTGTTTAATGTTCAGAATGGTTTAAAGTATGAGATGTGGAGTGGAAGGACGAAAGTATTTTTACAGACACAAGGGTATTATATTTGGCTATCAGTCGTTACAGGATATGAGAGTTCAAAAAGGGAAAAGACTGCAGCCAAGAAGGAATTGAAGAAAAATAACAAAATAGAAATGGATTTCATCTGGGAAGGATTACCTAATCTAGTAACAGAAAAGGTTGGTAAATGTTCATTAGCCAAAAAACTTTGGGATAAGTTACATGACATATATTCTTCACCCATCGCAGATTCAGAAAATGCCAAAGAATATGCAGGTAAAGATCAAGAAAAAGTATGTTCACCATGCCAAACAAATTTAGAAGATGAAGAGTACATAATCAACATAGGTATGTTGTTTTTCTTTAATTGTAAAAAACTTGGACATCTTGAAATAGAATTCCATGAAGGAAATGAGACAGAAAAACTAATTGAAAAAAAAAGACAATTATGAAGCAGAATTGATTAGTGCTTTAGATGAACTAAGAAAAGAAAGAGAATAAAACAAATCACTCAAGAAAGAATTGATGAAACAAAAGTAAAGTGTTCACATTTTTGAAAAATCCCAATAGGTCATCGAGAACTTAAGAACTCAGCTAGAAGAAGCTAGAAAGATTGAAGAAAATCTTGAATATCAAAAGAAGTATTTGGAAGCCAACATAGCAGCACATAAGGAAGAAGCAAAACGAGAGAGAAGATATTGACAGATTATCTTAAGGAAAGAACTAACGATCTAAACCAACTTCAGGCAGAGTTTGGTCAAGAAGAGAAAGGACTTGAAGAAGAAATAATCACATTAAAAATACAGCTTGAAGAAGGAAAAAGAACAAAAGAAGTCATGAAGTCTTAGATAATGAAGAAAGAAGAAGAGGTTGAGAAGCTTGAAGAAGAAGTTGTCACTTTGAGAATTAAAATCGTCAATCTCAACAAGAACATTAAAGAGACAGAAACATCCACAACAATTATAGAGAATGAAGAGAAGCACTCTAGGTTGCTAGAAAATAAGAATGAAGAAAATAGAAAGAGTTATGCAGAAGTATTCAAAGGAAGGAATCACAATCAACCAGAATCTAAGAAAACTATTGAAGATACATCTTCAAGAAGACCATCCATGTTCAAGCCACAAAGAAGCTTCAATCATGATCATGATCAGTAAAGGCAGAAATTCAGAAGGAATACACCACAAAGAATATCATTCATTCCCAGTGATGCAAATTTATTTTATGGTCATTGTTTTTATTGTACTAATTTTGGACATAAGGTTGCAAATTGCAGGGATTATAAAATAAATGTTCAAGCAAGAAATGCCTATGTGGCCCCGCGTAACATTGAATGTTACAAATGTCACAACTATGGGCACATAGCTAGTGATTGTAGAAGCATGATCAATAGTTCCATGAAAGAGAACATTGATATCAAATATAAAAAAATATGGATAAGAAAACACGAAGAACAAGTGAACAAAGACTAGGTCCCAAAGATCGCAAGATTGGTAATAAAACGAGATGAAGAAAATTTTGCAGAGAAAAAGAAAGATGTCAGATACAAAAAGGTTTGGAAAATAACTGAAAGAAAAGAAGGACGGGTAAATAAGGAACAAGTTCAAGAGATTGTGTTTTCAGGAATTCTAGTGAAAGATGAATCCACAGACATAAAGAAAGAAGAGCGAGCTCAGAAAGATGATGAATCTACCAATCAAGATGATGATGAATACACATCAGAGCAGGAATTGTTTTGAGCCATCCGACTCAGAGACTCCTAGGTAATATGAATATTAGACCGGGGGAGTCTATGTGATAGCTGTGATAGACCAAAGAACCATCCTTCAAGTATCTTGCAAATTTTGAGTAGATAGATCCAGAGCAGTCAGTTAGCAGAAGTACAGTTTGATAGTTGTAGTAGTGAAGACTTCATGATAATATAGCAATAAGTGGGTCAACATTATGGACAATTGTGTAGTAGAGTCTTGGAAAGTATGGAAAGAGACGGATTTGTAAGAACACTTAGCAGGTTTGGACAGATATATGACAGTGGACGAGAGCATGGATTCATAGATTGGTTCAGAGACAAATGAACATTATGGATATTAATTACACAAGAAATGGCTTGAACAATGCTAATGGATTCCAAATTGACAGATATGTTTTGGACACATGCAGTGCATACAACACTTCACATTCAAAACAAAGTAATGCTCAGAAACAACAATGACAAAACTCTCTACAGGCTATGGAAAGGAAGACCAACAAGTGTGAAGCACTCAGAATATTTGGAAGCAAATGCTACATCAAAAGAGAAGATGGCAGAATAGGAAAGTTTGACTCTCATGTGGACAAATGAGTAATTGTTGGTTACTCAAGTACAAGGAAAGCATACAACTTTTGCAATATGAGATTGAACAAAGTTGTGGAAAGAATCAATGGAACAATTGATGAAACAAGTGGACGAGAATCAAAGGAAGAAGAAAATGAATCAGTGGAACAGTTTTACAAAGAAGAAGCAAAAGATGAAGAAGAAGTAGAAAAGGAAGATGAAGAAGATCAAACAGAAGTAGAAGAGCAAGTTCAACAAGTGCCTCCAAACACATCTAGAAAACGAGTACAAAATAATCATCCTTCAGATTAGATTATCGAAATTAAGGATGCAAGAATTGAGACTAGAAGAATAATCCATTCACCAGAACAAAAGCACCTAGCACTCTTATTTACGATTGAACCAAACAGTTTTGAAAAGACCAACAAGAATGAATTATGGAATAAGGCCAAGGATGAAGAATTGGATCAAATAGAGAAGAATGACACTTGGGAATTGGTTCCAAGACCAAAAAATAAGAATGTAATTGGCACAAATTGGGTTTTCAGAAATAAATTGAATGAATATGGACATGTTACAAAGAACAAAGCTAGATTGTTATGTAAAGGATACACACAGGTTGAAGAAATCGACTTTGAAGATAAATTTTCCCTAGTTGCAAGAATGGAAGAAATCTGATTGCTTTTAGCTTATGCATGCTCCAACAATATTACAGTGTATCAAATGGACATGAAATTAATTTTTTTGAATGGGGAGCTTGAAGAAGAATTCTACATCAAACAACCAGAAGGATTTCAGTTGTCAAAGGACGCAAATTATGTGTGTAAATTGAAGAAGGCCTTGTATGGTCTAAAACAGGATCCTAGAGCATGGTACTCTAGACCGGATAAATATCTACATTAGGCAAGTTTCAGAAAATGAAGTGCAAACAACCTCTACATCAAGGTAACTCAAGATAGTATTTTATTAATTGAAGTTTATATTGATAATATTATTTTTGGAAGTAATGATGACAAGTTAAGCCAAAAATTTGCAAAGGATATGCAGAATGAATTTGAAATATCATTACTAGGAGAATTATCAATCTTTTTAGGTCTTCAGATACGTCAAAGAAACCAAGGAATTTTTATTTCTCAAACTAAGTATATCAGAGAAATGTTAAAGAGGTTCGGAATGGAAGATTGCAAACCAGTTATCACACCTATGCAAACCAGTTGCAAGTTAAGCAACGATGATGATTCAAAGTCGGCAGACCAGAGGCAATACAGGTCAATGATTGGTAGTTTACTATATGTGACAACATCCAGACCATATGTAATGCAGGAATTTGGAAAGGTGGCAAGATTTCAAGCAACACCAAAGGAATCACATGTATTAGTAGTGAAGAGGATTTTCAGATATTTCAAAAGAACATAAGAGTTTGGATTATGGTATCCAAAAGGAAAGGATCTATCACTTATTGCCTACATAGATGCAGATTGGGCAGGTTGCATTGATGACCGATGAAGCACCGATGGAGCAATGTTATACTTGGGTGAGTTTTTAGTATCTTGGCTAAGCAAGAAACAACCATCAATATCTTTATCTACAACCGAAGCATAGTATATTGGAGTTAGCAGGATGTTGTACTCAGATTCTATGGATGGAACAAACTTTTACAGATATACAGGCTGAGTATGATGATCCCATTCCAGTTCATTGTGATAATACAAGCACCATCAATATCTCGGAGAAACTGGCGATTCACTCCAAGACGAAGCACATTCCAATAAGGTATCAATTTGTACGGGAACATGTTGCATAGAAGAACATCAAAGTTGACTATGTGGGCACAAAATAATAAGTGTCAGACATCTTTACAAAACCACTTCCAATGGAAGCCTTTGAGTATCTTCGTCAGAGGCTCGGAGTAATTTCTACTCCAAAATGAATGTCTTTGAATGTTTATCTTATATGTCTTAAATTTACATGAGGAAGCACCATACAGAGGACAATTCAAGTTGGGAGATTAGTTTCAAGAAGAGTTCAATCAGGGGGAGAAGCTCGGGATGAAAATATACCTTTGCCATTGATGACAAAGGGGGAGAGATTTATCAGATGCAAAGGTAAATGCTTGGAGAAAGAGAACAGAGGCATGGTTCCAGGGGGAGCGATGGTCACAGGGGGAGCATGAGTGATATGACTTCAGTATTGCATCAGAGTGTTTCCATCAATGCCAAAGGGGGATGTTGTTGATTATTTGGTTATCATTGATGTCAACCCTTGAAGAAAGTCTGGTAACACAAAGGTTTGGGTAATGAATCCAAGTTTGTTGATGTATAATGCTATGAGTTTTAATATATTTGAAGATAATATTATTCTAGATGGATAGTACATGTCATGCCATTTTTTTTTGTATGTGGAACGACACATAACTCCTCACAGTTAGAGATTTATGACCATGTGAAGTTGGAGAACCCTCGTGAGTCATCTAGAATCTCCAAAAGGTCAAAGTAGTCAAAGTGGTTGCAAAAAAGAAATTATTTAAATAATAAAGTGAAGTGATGAGTGTATTATAAGTCAAAGTGGGTAAAAAATAAATTATTTAAACAATAACGTTAATGGAGAAATTACTAAGTGCACAAGTGGTTAGAAGTGGGTTAACCCTAAAATAAGGAAAGTGGTTTAAGATGGTTAGAAGGTAACCCCTTGAGGAAGATACATAAAAATATAAATAAGAGGCAAGGGTCTCTCATTTTAATTACACTTGAACATATTGAATATCTACAAGTGACTGAGGTAACCAAATGATATCTAAGGTGAATTTCAGAGGGAAGGTGAAGCAAAGAAGGCCGAAATTCAAGGGAGGAAAAATTCTTTTGATGATGCTTTCTAAGGTATGTTATTAATAGATCATCTCACAATTTTCTCAATAATGTTTTATCTATAATGATTCAGACCGAGAAATATGGAGGTCGTGGAGGAAACATATACAAGCAGCTGTGATAAAAATTTCATCTTGTGATTCGTATTTTTGGAGTTACACTCCGTGGAAAATAAGGTTTGTGGCTAGTCCTGAAACTAGTCTAAAACAAGTGTTTCGTGTAAAAACGTCATAAATGATTCATAACAGATCCAACTTCAGTAAGAAAAATGTATTGGTTAGAGTACATTTTGTAGCATTCTGTGTACCATTTTCAGATCCATAAAACAAATATTTTGTGCGGGGCACGCTTTACAATTTCACTCTCTAGAATAAGCTATAATTCAACAAGGTATGTCATTTTTGCTATAACTCCTTTTCTGAGAGGTTCCAAGTAGTGAAACCTGGAGGAATTGTATAAAAGACATTGAATAACATTGTGAAGTATTTTCAGATATTTATTCATTACATGTACATAGTTATGGTTGTTTCAAGTTAGGGTTGTTGACTAATCCAAAATTAGTCATGTGAGACTAAAGTAAAGTTTGATTAAAATGACAGTTTCTTGTTGTTAAAGTTAAGGAAGGTTTGCAGGTATGTGATCATATACACCAGGTCTATTACAGAGTTACAAATCATATTTGGATGATGAAGTTGATGAGATACATGTTGATGGTACATGTTGGCACAGGTTATTGGTACAAGTTGTTTGGTGAAGGTTGATTGGTACAGGTTTACAACAATATATCTCACAATGATAGTCTGACATTGGTTCCATCATTCTACTTATATTTCAGGGTGGTTGGACGGGGCAAGGACAAGTGTTTGTAGCCACCTTCCAGTTGTAGTCGGAGAACACAGAAAGTTGTAGCCTCCTTCTGGTTGTAGCCAGAGAATTGGGGAGTTGGAGCTTCCCTCAGGTTGTATCCTGAGAAACTAGGGGGTTGGAGCCTCCTTCCAGTTGCAACAGGAAAATAAAGGAAGTTGGTGCTTCCAATGAATGTAATTCTTAAAGACATATAAGAAAAATCATTTTGTGGTTTTCTCCCGCTTTGGGTTTCCACGTAAAAACACGGGTGTACTATGTATGTCTATGATTTATCATTTTTTCATTGTTTATTTACTCTGCAACTATTGGATGATAATGCTACATTGATATAACACTTTCATTTTGTGGTTAAAAATGATTAAATTTCTCTATTACTGATTCACCCCCCTCTCAGTAATCCAACAATTGGTATCAGAGCGGGTTCTTTTAGAAATCAGTTTAACCACTGGAAGGAGATCATGGATTATTCTGAGAATGGAGTACCATTTTTTAATGGTTAGAATGGTTTAAAGTATGATATGTGGAGAGGAAGTATGAAAGTATTTTTACAGGCACGAGGTATTATATTTGGCTATCAATCATTACAAGATATGATAGCTCAAAAAGGGAAAAGACTGCAGCCAAGAAGGAATTAAAGAAAAATAACAGATAGCAATGGATTTCATCTGGGAAGGATTACCTAATCCGGTAAGAGAAAAGGTTGGTAAATTTTCATCAGCCAAAGAACTTTGGGATAAGTTACATGACATATATTCTTCACCCATCACAGATTTAGAAAATGTCAAAGAAGATGCAACTACATATCAAGAAGAAGTATATTCACCATGTCAAACAGATTCAGAAGATGAAGAGTACATAATCAACAGAGGTGTGTTGTTTTGATTTAATTGTGAAAAACACAGACATATTGAAATATAATGCCATGAAGGAAATGAGACAAAAAAACTAATTTAAAAAGAAGACAAATATGAAACATAATTGATTAGTGCTTTAGATGCATTAAGAAAGAGAAGAAAACAAGTCACTCAAGAAAGAATTGATGAAACAAAAGGAAAGTGTTCAAATTTTTTAAGAAGCTCAACATGTCATCGAGAACTTAAGAACTCAGCTAGAAGAAGCCAGGAAGATCGAAGAAAATCTTGAATATCAAAAGCAGTATTTGGAAGCCAACATAGCAGCACAAAAGGAAGAAGCAGAAATGAGAGAGAAGATATTGACAGATCATCTTAATAAAATAATTAACGATCTAAACCAGCTTGAGGTAGAGTTTGGTCAAGAAGAGAAAGAACTTGAAGAATAAATAATCACATTAAAAATCCATCTTGAAGAAGAGAAAAGAACACAAGAAGTCATGAAGACTCAGAGAATGAAGAAAGAAAAGAGGTTGAAAAGCTTGAATAATAAGTTGTCACTTTGAGAAGTAAAATAGTCAAGCTCAACAAGAACGTTGAAGAGACAGAAACATCCACAACAGTTATAAAGAATGGAGAGAAACACTCTAGGTTGCTAGAAATGAAGAATTAAAAAAATAGAAAGAGTTATGCAGAATTACTCAAAGAAAAGAATCATGGTCAACCAAAATATAATTAAACTATTGAAGATACATATTCAAGAAGACCATCCATGTTCAAGCCACAAAGAAGCTTCAATCATGATCATGATCAGTCAAGGCAGAAATTTAGAAGGACTACACCACAAAGAAGATCATTCACTCCCAGGTATGCAAATTTATTTTATAGTCATTGTTTTTATTCTACTAATTTTGGACATAAGGTTGCAGATTGCAAGGATTATAAAAGAAATGTTCAAGCAAGAAGTGCCTATGTGGCCCCACGTAACATTGAATGTTACAAATGTCATAAATATGGACACATAGCTAGTGATGGTAGAAGCATGATCGATACTTCAAAGAAAGAGAACACTGATATAAGATATAAGAAAGTATGGATAAGAAAACAAAAAGAACAGGTGAACGAAGACCAAGTCCCAGAGATCACAAGGTTGAAAATAAAATGAGATGAAGAAAATTCTACAGAGAAAAAGAAAGATGTCAGATATAGAAAGGTTTGGAAAATAACTGAAAGAAAAGAATGACATGTAAATAAGGAACAGGTTCAAGAAATTGTACTTTCAGGCATTGTAGTGAAAGATGAATCCATAGACATAAAGAAAGAAGTCAAAGCTCAGAGAGATGATTAATCTACCAATGAAGATGATGATGAATACACATCAGAGCAAGAATTGTTTTGAGCCATCCGGCTTAGAGACTCCAAGATAATATGAATATTAGATAGAGGGAGTTTATGCGATAGCTGTGAAAGACCAAAGAACCATCCTTCGAGAAGCTTGCAAAGTTTGAGTAGATAGATCCAGAGCAGTCAGTTAGTAGAAGTACAGTTTGATAGTTGTAATAGTGAAGACTTCATGATAGTATAGTAATAAATGGGTCAGCATTATGGACAGTTGTACGAGAGCATGGATTCATAGATTGGTTCAGAGAGTGGTTCAGAGACAAAGGAACATTATGGATGTTAATTACATAGGAAATGGCTCAAACAATGCTAATGGATTCCAAATTGAAAGATATTTTTTGGACACATGCAGTGCACATAACAGTTCACATTCAAAACAGGGTAATGCTCAGAAACAACAATGACAAAAATCCCTACGAGCTATGGAAAGGAAGATCAACAAATGTGAAGCACTTTTGAATATTTGGAAGCAAATGCTACATCAAAAGAGAATATGGAAGAATGAGAAAGTTTTACTCTCGTGTGGACAAAGGAGTACTTGTTGGTTACTCAAGTACAAGGAAAGCATACAAGTGTTGCAATATGAGATTGAACAAAGTTGTGGAAAGCATCAATGTAACAATTGATGAAACAGGTGGACGGGAATCAAAGGAAGAAGAAAATGAATCAATGGAACGGTTTTACGAAGAAAAAGCAAAAGATGAAGAAGAAGTAGAAGATGAAGATGAAGAAGATCAGATAGAAGTAGAAGAGAAAGTTCAGCAAGTGCCTCCAAAGACACCTAGAAAACGAGTACAAAAGAATCATCCTTCAGATCAGATTATCGGAAACAAGGATGCATAAGTTGAGACTAGAAAAAGAATCTGTTCACCAGAAAAAATGCACTTAGCACTCTTATCTACGATTGAACCAAACAATTTTGAAGATGCCAACAAGGATGAATTGTGGAATAAGGCCATGGACGAAGAATTGGATTAAATAGAGAAGAATGACACTTGGGAATTGGTTCCAAGACCAAATAATAATAATTTGATTGGCACAAAGTGAGTTTTCATAAATAAATTGAATGAAGATGGACATGTTACAAGGAACAAAGTGAGATTGGTATGTAAAGGATACGCACAGGTTGAAGGAATCGAATTTAAAGAGACATTTTCCCCAGTTTCTAGAATGGAAGAAATCCGATTGCTTTTAGCTTATGCATGCTCCAACAATATTAAAGTATATCAAATGGATGTGAAATCAACTTTTCTGAATGGGGAACTTGAAGAAGAAGTCTACATCGAACAACCAAAAGGATTTTAGTTGTCAGATAACATAGATTATGTTTGTAAATTTAAGAAGGCCTTGTATGGTCTAAAACGGGCTCTTAGAGCATGGTACTCGAGACTGGATAAATATCTACAACAAGTAGGTTTCAGAAAAGGAAGTGCATACAACAACTTCTACATCAAGGTAACTCAATATAGTATTTTATTAATTGAAGTTTATGTTGATGATATTATTTTTGGAAGCAATGATGATAGGTTAAGCCATAAATTTGCAAAGGATATCTAGAATGAATTTGATATATCATTACTCGGAGAACTATCCTTCTTTCTGGGTCTTCAGATATGTCAAAGAAACCAAGGAATTTTTATTTCTCCAACTAAGTATACCAGAGAAATGCCAACGAGGTTCGGAATGGAAGATTGCAAACCGATTACCACTCCTATGCAAACCAGTTGCAAGTTGAGCAAAGATGATGATTCAAAGTCTATAGAACAGAGGAAATACAGGTCAATGATTGGTAGTTTACTATATGTGACAACATCCAGACCAGATGTAATGTAGGAATTTGGATAGGTGGCACGATTTCAAGCAACACCAAAGGAATCTATCTATGTTATGGTTATATAGTAAATTGAAAAGAAACCTAATAATAGCTTAAACCTTAACATGGTATCAGAGCTAAGCTGAAGAGAGCATCTTTCACTGGATAAAGAAAAATGTCATTGTTTACAAGAAAATTAGGGATTTTTATTGAAGAGGAATTTCAACCCAAAAATCATCTAGAAAAGTGTGCCCTAGACTAGGGAACTCTTTGGCACCTGCAACGCTTCTTTTCAGTGGATATAACTCCTGAAAATTGAAACCCTAGTTTTCACTGGTACCAAAAAACTAGAAGTACCAAAAAACCAGAAGTACCAGTACAAAATTCTGTTGGTCAAGTTTGAAGGGGAAAATTTGGATTTTCTGAAATCCAACTGCACCAGGCTACTCGCCTCAACCAAGCACACCTCCTGGTAAGTTCAAAATTAAATTTTGAGCAATCTCAATTTTTGGTCATTTTCCTAGCTCCATGTAAAAATGTCTGCAAGCACTAAACGTGTTGACAAGCTAGAAGGTGTGGAAAATTTTTGTTCCTGGAAGTATAGGATTGCACTCATTCTTGAAGAGAATGACCTAGCAAGATTCATCAAAGAAGATGTACCAGAACCTATCGATGCTGCAGATAAAGAAAAACACCAAAATGACACAGTTAGGGCCAAGAGAATCATTGCAGGTTCTATTAAAGATCACTTGATTCCTCAAGTGGCTTCAAATAATACTCTGAAATAAATGTTTGATTCCATAACCAGATTTTATGAAGGAAATAACATCAATCGGAAGATGAATCTAAGAACTCAACTCAAAATTACAAGGATGCAGAAAGGAGAAACAATTCAGGAATATTTCTCCAGAATATCACAATTCAAAGAACAACTAGAAGCAATTGATGATACTATAGATGAAGACGAACTTATAATGACATCCCTTAATTGTCTCACAA
>ML787420.1:22425-37352 GCA_009831015.1 Picea engelmannii
TTCAAGATGTCCAAGTTTTTTACAATTAAAGAAAAACAACATACCTATGTTGATTATGTACTCTTCATCTTCTAAATTTGTTTGGCATGGTGAACATACTTTTTCTTGATCTTTACCTGCATATTCTTTGGCATTTTCTGAATCTGCGATGGGTGAAGAATATATGTCATGTAACTTATCCCAAAGTTTTTTGGCTAATGAACATTTACCAACCTTTTCTGTTACTAGATTAGGTAATCCTTCCCAGATGAAATCCATTTCTATTTTGTTATTTTTCTTCAATTCCTTCTTGGCTGCAGTCTTTTCCCTTTTTGAACTCTCATATCCTGTAACGACTGATAGCCAAATATAATACCCTTGTGTCTGTAAAAATACTTTCGTCCTTCCACTCCACATCTCATACTTTAAACCATTCTGAACATTAAACAATGGTACTCCATTCTCAGAATAATCCATGATCTCCTTCTAGTGGTTAAACGTATTTTTGAAGGAACCCGCTATGATACCAATTGTTGGATTACTGAGAAGAGGGGTGGGTGAATATGTAATAGAGAAATTTAATCATTTTTAATCACAAAATGCAAGTGTTATATCAATGTAGCATTATCATCCAATAGTTTCAGAGTAAATGAACAATGAACAAATGAGAAATCATACACATACACAGTACACCGATGTTTTTACGTGGAAGCCCAAAGTGGGAGAAAACCACAAAATGTTTTTTCTTATATGTCTTTAAAAATTACATTCATTGGAAGCACCAACTTCCTTTGTTTTCCAGCTGCAATTGGAAGGAGGCTACAACTTGAGGGAAGCTCCAACTCTTCAATTCTCTGGTTACAACCCCCCCTATGTTCTCCGGATACAACTAGAAGGTGGATACAACCACCTATCATTGCCCTTCCCAACCACCCTGAAATATAAGTAGAATGATGGAACCAATGTCACACTATCACTGTGAGATATATTGTTGTAAACCTACACCAAACAACCTGTAACAACCTGTACCAATAACCTGTGCTAACATGTACCATCAACCTGTACCTCATCAATTTCATCATCCAAATCTCATTTTTAACTCTGTAATAGATCTAATGTATATGATCTCATACCTGCAAACCTTCCTTAACTTTAACAACAAGAGTATCATTTTCATCAAACTTTACTTTAGTCTCACATGACTAATTTTGGATTAGTCAACAACCCTAACTTGAAATAATCATAACTATGTACATGTAATGAATAAATATATTAAAATAATACACAATTTTCTTCAGTGTCTTTTATGCAATTCCTCCAGGTTTCACTACCTAGAACCTCTCAGAAAAGGATTTATAGCAAAAATGACATACCTTGTTGAATTTTGGTTTATTCTAGAGAGTGAACTTGTAGAGCGTGCCCCACGTGGAATATTTGTTTTATGGACCTGAACATGGTACAAAGAATACTACAGACTGTACTCTAACCAATACATTTTGTCTTACTAAATTTGGATCTGTTATGAATAAGTCATGACGTTTTTACCCAAAACACATGTTTTAGACTAGTTCCAGGACTAGCCACAAACCCTATTTTCCACGGAGTGTAACTCCAAAAATACAACAACCCACAAGACGAAATTTTTATCACACCTACTTGGATATGTTTTCTCAACGGCCTTCGGATTTCTCGGTCTGAATCATTATATAAAAAAAATTATTGTGAAAATGGTGAGATGACCTGTAAATAACATACCTTAGAAAGCATCATCAAAATAATTTATCCTCCCTTGAATTTAGGCCTTCTTTGCTTCACCTTCCCTATGAAATTCACCTTAGATATCCTTTGGTTACCTCAATCATTTTTAGATATTCAATATGCTCAATTGTAATTAAAATGAGAGACCATTGCCTCTTATTTATACTTTTATGTAGCTTCCTCAAGAGGTTACCTTCTAACCATCTTAAACCACTTTCCTTATTTTAGGGCTAACCCATTTTTAACCACTTGTCCACTTAGTAATTTGTCTATTGACTTTATTGTTTAAATAATATATTTTGTATCCACTTTGACTTATAGTACACTCATCACTTCACTTTATTATTTAAATAATTTCTTCTTTGCAACCACTTTGACTACTTTGACCTTTTTGGGCTTCTAGATGACTCATTATGGTTCTCCAACTTCACATGGTCATAACTCTCTAACCGTGAGGAGTTATGTGACATTACACATACCACCAAAAAATGGCATGACATGTACAATCCATCTATAATATTCTTACCTTCAAATATATTAAAACTCATACAATTATACGTCAAACAAACCTGGGTCCATTACCCAAACCTTTGTGCTACCATAATTTGCTACCAGACTTTCTTGAAGGGTTGACATCAATGGCAACCAACCCAAATAATAAACAACTACATGCATTGAAAAAATAATCTCCTTACCTAATAAGAAGACATTTCAAGGTAAACAAAATCATGATAGTTTATCTTGGACCAATTATTATCTTTGGATTAACAACAAAAGTGGGTTACAATGATGTTAGTTTATGACTTCGAAATTATCTACAAAAAAATGAAAAAAAAATATTGTGGTAGATGGACTTTCAAGGAAAGAAAACGACAAAGGGATTATTGTGTGTTATTTCCATTCTGCAATTTGATTGGGTGGAAGAAGCAAGGATAGAATGGAAGCAATACTAGAAGGTATGGAATATCATTCAACAACAATAAGAGGACCCAAGTGCATTAGATAAATTTGCATGGAAGAATGATTTACTATGGTATTAGGATCACCTATATTTATGTAAGAATTTTCAACCCAGATAAAAGATCCTTTTGGAATTTCATAGTTCTCCTATAGGAGGACATTCGAGGTTCTTAAAAATTTACCATAGGATCAAGAAAGATTTTTTTTGGGAAGGTCTTAAAATTGATGTTCAAAATTTTGTGGTTGAATGTGTGGTGTACGAACAAAATAATGGAGAGATAATGAAGACCCTAGGTCTCCTACAACCATTAGCCATAACAAGTTAACATTGGGAATAGGTTTCAATGGATTTTATTACATGTCTACCCAAGTCCAAAGAAAATAATGTCATCATGGTAGTAGTGGATCGACATACAAATTATGCCCATTTTTTCTCTCTTTCTCATCCTTCTAAAGCAAGTACAATGGACACAACATTCATGGAAATAATTTGGAATCTACATGGAATCCCCAAGATTATTGTAAGTGATAGAGATCCAATTTTCATTGGTAATTTTTGGAGTGAATTATTTTTATGTTTGGGTACTCAATTGGCCCGTAGCTCCTCTTATGATTATCAATCCGATGGGAAAAATGGGATTACAAATAAATGTCTATAAGGGTATCTTCATTGCTTGGCATGTGATAAAAAGACACAATGGGTTTAGTGGTTTCCCTTGACATAATGGTGCAACATGTCCTTCCATACTTCATAAAAAATGTCCCCATTTATGGCACTTTATGGATATAATCCTCCAACCATCACTTCACCCTTGAGAGAGAAAGTGAAGGTTCAAGCAGTGGAGGACCACATAGAGCACCAATAAGAGGTTCTCAAACTATTGAAGGAAAACTTGGCTACAACACAAAATATGATGAAACAACAAGTAGATCAAGATCATACTAAAAGGGAATTTGAAGTGGTGGATTGGGTATTTCTGAGGCTACAACCATACAAATAGATTCCCCTCAAGTAACAAAAGAAGGACAATAAATTAGCACCCAAGTACTATGGTCACTATAAGGTGTTGCATAGGATTGGAAGTATGGATTACAAATTAGATTTTCCCCTATATTCATGTGCACATCGAGTCTTCCATTTTTCTTGCTTAGAAAAGGTAATAGGCAAAAAGATCTTAGTTCAAACTATTTTACTAGAGATTAATGGAGAACGAAAAATCGTACTAGAATTGGAAACAATCCTTGAAATAAGGATCGAGAAGCTGTGAAATCGAGCAATCACTGAATAACTCATAAAGTGGAAGAGCCTACTAGTAGAAGAGCCGACATGGGAAGATGAGTTATTCATGCAGAAACATCCACAACTAATCAAGTGTTAAGGGAAACACTTGTTTGAAAGGGAGGGGCATGTTAAGCCCTAGATAAAGACTCATGTTAAGCCCTAGATATATTGAGTATTACATTTCTATTATTATATTAGTGTTTCTGACTAGACCCTTTAATATTAATTGTAACCTTTGTCTTACACACACACACCAAGGGGACCTACTTTTAAAACATTTCATCTCGTACATTTGTTCTATTGTAAAAGAAGGTTTCCACCTCAAAGAGGCTTCACATTCATTCTTCTTTCATTCTCAGGGAGTGCAGTTACTTTTATTTCTCTTTTTATGCTATTTGGGTGTTTGATGTATAACACTTGTTCTTGTGGTGGACCAACAAAACCCAGGGCATATCAACTTAACTTCGCTCACTGCATTGGGTTCATTAATTTTCCACTAATTAAGAAAGAGAAAATAGAATAATTATTGTCCAGCCAATAAAATGAAGGTCGTCCTCAACTCATTCATGCATCAATAAGCATGCATGCTTACTAATGAAATAGATAAATGCCCCTCACTTTCTTTATTTGAGTCAAGAAAGAGGCTTGCCTTTTGGTGAACAATAAACACAATTGTGGAATACACTCATGAAGGGGAAGTGCTTGCAACTTAAGCACTAGAGTAGTTGGAAGATCAGTTCATACAAACATATATCTCAATCATAAGAGGAAATATATGAAATGGTAAGGAGTTATTAGACATCAAAATTGTGGAAAAAACAAGCGTGAATGCTAAATGTGCTTAGAAAAAATCATGTGTTTGTGAGAAGTTCCATTCTTTGAAACATGTTGGCATTGCAACACACCCATATGTATCTATGGGACCCTTTGAGAAACCCAATCCCATTGTTCCATGTCATGTGATTATTTCTTCCATTGAAAAAACTTACTCTCCTCTCTAATCACATTGAGGAAAGCAAAGAAACACCTTTTGTTGTATCATGCTTCTCCTAATAAAAGGCCAACAAACATCGTCCTTTGTTTCATTCTTAGCGACCATCATATTCAATGTCCTTGATTTTTCCCAAATCAAAATAAATGGGTGCTTAGTAGTCTTAATTCAAGAGATTCATTCCCTTCCAATTAAAGCATAGCATAACCTAATGCAAAAAGAAAAGGGATATCAACTTGTTTTTATGTGAATGGACACACAAGTGATAAACCATTGTCCTAACTAGAGTGACACATCCTTTGAATCGGTTGTGACCTTCCACTATCGCATTGATCCATTTGAATTTGTGCCACCACCATCCCAAGATACTCTCCCTAGTCCTAGCGATTGAAACAATGAACTCTCCTTAGTCCTAGCGATTGCAAGCACAAAGTGCTAAGGAACTTGTGCTCATAGAATATTAGCAACATTATCTTTCTCTTAGTCTTCCTTAATGAGTGTTACATGGCATGGGACTCACTTCACCACCGTTTGAATGAATAATTGGAATGCATTTTGAGGTGGATTAAAACAAGCTCAAGTAAGCTTGGTGGTGTTAGTAGATGTCTCATTTAATATTCACATCCTTCCCATATTTGAATCATGATGAAAATTACTACATTCATTAGTGTAGGTTTGAGTTCTAGGGTCAGAATCATTTAGGTGCATGAGAATTTGTATTTATCACCCTTGGCTCTAAGATTTTAGTGAATTAGATAAGTGTTTGAAAGTGAACAATTGACAAGATGACCTCCACCTTGCTTTCAAAGCCTAGATTAGGCAATTGCCAAGCCTTTGATTAGGGAGCCATTCTCCTTCTCAAAATGCATACTATGTTTTTGGTTTGTCTTAGTTTATGTATGTCGATACATAGAAGGAAAACCCTAGTGCTATTGTTAATGGAATGATGATTTGAGAAGTAATAAAGGCCACTCACACCTTGTACAATGAGATCTAAGTGAAAGTTCTCGTGTCTAATCTAGCAACTTCGTGTGTTTTGGAAAAAAAATATGTTGATCATAGTTTCTTGGATCATTGTTCGGGTCACAAAACTTCACCATATCAATCATAGTTTTCACATGCACACCTTTGCATTTGGGGTCAATTTCCAAGTAATGTAAATTTCACGTTGAAATATGAGGTGATTGAATGTTGGGAAAACAATGTCGATAATTAGATGTTTTTACATCGATAAAACATCGAATTAGAAATAATATGGTTTTAGACATTAGTCAACCGATGTTAACACATGTAGTTGTTGTATCGATGTCTCTTGATCGAAACCAACTCCACTCTTTTTTTTTTAAATTCACCTTAGACCTTTTTTATCTGACATTAAATCGATGTGTTGTCAACATATCAAAGTCTCTTAATCGATGCCAGACACACACTTTTTTTGTTCGATTTAATGGCCTTGGACATTGATTTACCAATGTTAAATCAACATGTCATTGACATAGCAATGTCATGTAATCAACATTGTGTTGTATTTAGTCCCTATGATGTGGCAAGTGTCATGTCAAAAAATCTTGACTTGTAACATTCCTTGTTTTCACATGCTTATGTATAATGTGGTAGGTTTCACGTCAACATGGAACTTGTGACATGGCACATTACAAAAGAGTGTGTCGACATGACCCTTGCCACTTGGAAAGTTACATGTCGACCTTTTGTTGACATGGCACCTACCACATTGCAAGGACTGGATTTCTCTTAGAGGATTAGGTTACAATACATCTAATCAATGTTGGGGTCAAACCTTTAATGTCAATGGGACATTTATTTGATGATAATTTACCCAGATAATATTGGGGTAGCATTGAAACATGATGTTTTATGTTTTTAATTTACAAAAAACTATGAGCATGTGATTTCATTCTTCTAATGGGAGACTAGGTAAATTCACCCAAAGTTCCCTCAATGCCACAGTGCATGCCTTGCATTAACAAATGCTTCCTTGCCTTGATCCAAAATGGATCATTATATAGTTTTTCATCTTGTAATGATCCAAAAGCTTAAAATATCATAAGAAAACATAATTACACACCATGTATATAATGTGAGCATGGAGAACAACTCCACGATAGATAAGTTACACAATAACTCCTTAAATAATAGGAGAGCGTCTTCCACATAACCAAATACATTCATACACCATAATTCAGTTGTCATAATAATGAATACATTATCTATATATATACCTATTCACACCTACACATGAGGCCCCTTTACTATTAGGCCGACCCTGTTACATATATATTTACACATTACATGTACATTTATCCCTATGTATGCCCCCTTTTGGGGTCATATCATATATATTTAACCCTATACCCCCCTTGGGTCATAACATAATACCCTCCAAAAAAAATTGTCCTCAAAGCTTTTCAATTAAAGGCTTCACATGTGATAAAACCAGGTAATATGATTTTCTTATGTTCCTACTTTCTTCTTTCATTTGATGATGATCCATCCATCCAAAATCAATTCTTTTCATTCATAGTCCTTGGTGGCTAGTTGTTGCATAATTTTCTTTCCCTTGATTCCATGTATTATTGTTGAAGCTTCTCCAATTTGTAGTAGATATTGATCTATGCTAATATTTTGTTGAATAATGGTTTTTTGATGCCATATTCCATGAATACTGATGATTATTCCATCTTCTTCCTTGATAGCATCGATATTGATCTTATTGTCTTCCTTGAAATCTTTCCCAATAATGAGGGTGTCGATATGGTTTGACATTTGGCGATTTTTCTCCATTCTGCACACCCATTTCATCTATCTTTTTTTCAGAGACAATGGAATTCTCTATCCTTTTTTCCTGCTTGCTCTAATACCAAATGTAATGATCCAAAAGCTTAAAATATCATAATAGAACTTAAGTACACACCACGTACAAAATGTGAGCGTGGAGAGCAACTCCACGATAGATAAGTTCCACAATAACTCATTAAAGAATATGAGAGTCTCCTCCACATAACCAAATACATTCATGAATCACAATTCGCATGTCACGATAATGAATACATTATATCTATCATAGGTGATTTTAGGGGCAAAATTTTTCTCATGGGCGAAATTAAGGGGTTTCGAATTTTGATGGAGTGAATTTTTTGTGATGGAGAGGGATGGAGGGATTTATTATCATTTGCCCTCAATTTATTTTAATTTTTTTTATAAAGGGTTAGCCCATGGTTTATTTACCTCGAAGAGGAAAAAAAATTATTTTTGCCCCCTAAAATTTGGGCCATAACATTCCATTCGCCCCAATTTTTAGCTATGAAGATTTTTGGAAGAAATTTCGCCCTCCCAATATGGTATAAATTGGGTTTCCTGCAGTCATTCACTCCAATTTCATGTTATAGGTATCTTAATGCGAAGCTGAAATACAAATCCTCTGTAGAGCTTAAATCTCAGTTCATTATTTATCAACAATTGGATATATGCTCTCGTAGAAGCAGGATTTCATGACACAGACTTCCAAAAGAAGATTGAAAGAGCACCCAAAAACCCATTTTTCATAGGTAAGACAAAAGAAAATTATGAAACCCTCAATTTGGGGTTTCTCTTTTGGTTCTTTAAAGATTTGTTTTTTGTCTTTTCGATGGGTTTTTAGAGAAGGTTGCGAGTCTATCTATAACAACAACTATCACTATTGGATGAACTTTATTATGCTCTGGTGTTCTATGCTTCTATTTATACAACTTTGAGATTTTTTTTATGTGGAACCAACGTTGATGTGACTAATGTTAATTTTTAAACTGTGACTGAGATATTACCCGAGGTTTTCTATCAGTGTAGAACAACTTCAATCTGTGAAATTTTGAAAAAATATGTTTTTATTATTGGCAAGGTCCACATTTTCATAACATGTCAGTGTTATGAGATGAAGTTTATCTTGTCATGCTTAAAACTAAAGTTTCTTCTTTCCATTGTATGTTATGATATGCAAAGCTTGTTAGATATGTTACAAAATTAAACTTTGGTGCTTATAGAACTGAGGATTTAGTGATTACCGACATCTTTATATCTTTGTTATTGATCTAAGTTTATTTACATTGTTCTGTACCATGTTCATGTTTATTGTTGTTCAATTAAGATGGTTGATAGAACTTTTCAATTACATTGCATACATAAATTGATTACATTTTATTCAAAATCATTTTTATCCTTGTGCTTAATAGTTCCATGTGTACACTATGATAGCTCTTGGTATCAATTTCTCGCTTGCAAAATTTTGGTAGAATATTGAGTGTAATGTTCTAGACATTGTGTTATTGTATGTTGATTGAAATTTTAACACTGGATGAAGATTGATGATAAGTTAAACATTAGAGCTGGTTAGATGGACTCTCCAATCATTATGTATGAAATTAAACTGCAGAAACTTTGATATGCATAAAATTGGAGTAACCGGGGGTACAGGGGCATGAAATGAAAGGGAAATTGGCCTAGACAAGAATTAGAATCGAGAAACATTCATTACATTAAGTTGGAATATCAAATCATTTATTAATCATGGATTAGTGGAGATAATTTCCATTTACCTGTATAATTGATTTATGCAACTTGAAATTGTTCTGCAAGAGATTGAATGTTTTAAATCAACAAATAAGTAGTCCCAAGTACAAGAAATGTCTAACGGAAAGAAATTTTGAAACAAACAAAAGGGTGTGGACAAATAATGCATACCCCATTTTGTTTTCGACTCTTATATGGGGGCTTGTGAAGTTTCCATTAACATTGTATCATCCTATTGGTTAACAAATTTTCTCATCTCTTTGGATTTGCAAAATACAATCAATGTCACGTATTTTCCTATTATTATCAATTTTGAATGAGAGGAAGAGTAGTTGTTGGTTTAAACAAGTAAAAACTGATACAACCAATGCTATAAATGTGATCACAATCTTCGAACTTGTGCTAGATGTCACAAACATGACACAATATTAGTTGCACCTTGTCAAGCAAAAGTACCTTATTTTTCTAAATATACTTACATCTTCACTGGTTCTTGTTGCTAAAACTAGTGCATTTACACTGAAGGAGAGTTATAAGTTGGTAATAACCATTACTTCTTTTTAAGTATCTGGGACTGCAACTAGAGGTTGTCTTACATGACAAGCCTACTTATTCCATGAATTTATTGTAATGCAGTAGCTAAAACCTTCACGCATTTTTTGGTGTTCCTTCTAATATATCTAATATTAAATCCCAACAATTTATTTGCATCATATTTATATCCAATAAATAATGGCTTCATGCATGCTTCTGCCATGTATGGTTATGAAGCTCATAAACTAGGGTCTGGTTTCACACCTACTGAAGCTAGCCTATCCACCATGTCATTAGCCATTTGCTGCTTTCCAGTGAGATTGATTAATGGATTCTCATGCAAGTCTTTGATTAATGGATTGTAAAATTTTCTAAAATGAAAGTGTGAGGAGGAGAAGATATAACTACCTCATTTCCAACAAAGCACATTACCTTGTTATGAAAATGACACTGCAAATTAATAAATTGATTTTCATACCTTTTAATTCTTTGAAAATTAAGCTACTGTCGCAAGGCGACAACATATTCATTTTGGGATAAGACTCATTTTCAACAAAATTTTAACCACCATTTTTTTACTTCTGGTTCGCTCCTGCGTGTCCATGCCATTGAACCCAAACCCGGTAACAAAAATTTTGAGGATTTGACTTTTTTCCAGCAACATCTTCTTCTTCACTATTTGTATCTTCTTTAATACACCATTGGGAATCCATTAAACTGATTTGTGGCTTTCCACTGAGATTGATCAAGTGTTCTCATTCATAATAAAAACGTCATTTTCAACACGCTGATGATAGTTTATAATCATTGATGTAACTTTGTCAAGGACATGGTTCAACTCATCATCATTAATCCCACAGTAAGTGCATGGGTCTGAGATATTTCTTGGTTGCAATCCTAAGCTATGGACTAAATATGTAGTATCATCCACACCTTCAAAGGGTTGTTCTATTTGTTCTTTAGGCAATACGTGAACCCTTTTGAAACCCACACTAATTTTAACATTATCAAGAGGATGTTGTGTATGCTTTTCCTCATCCTCTTCACTTTTCTTTATTGGAATTGCAATCATGGAGAAAAACATAAGATTTAGTTGTCAAACATATCAGTAGATACCAGTTTTTTTTATCTTCTTCGATACAATGCTAGAAATCCACTAAGCTTGTTGCATCTTTCTCAAGATCAAGACTTGGTTCACTACCATTGATTTCATAATTAATGCAAGTATAAGCAATGCTTGTTGGTTTCCATTATGTTTCACAAATTGATTTATCAATGTCTTACACATCTTAATCTAATGGTTGCTCTGACTATTCTCTGTGAAGAGCCTCATTGCTTGGCATAAGAGTAACATTTTCATTGGATTCTATCATGTATGAGGGTATGGAATTTTCATTTAATCAAAAGTACCAAGCCCTTTATGTACCTCAATGTTGGTGGT
This sequence comes from Picea engelmannii, assembly GCA_009831015.1. NCBI lineage: Eukaryota > Viridiplantae > Streptophyta > Pinopsida > Pinales > Pinaceae > Picea > Picea engelmannii. The sequence continues at coordinate 33,934 of ML787420.1, forward strand.
ATTGATTGTTGAACTCCTCTATCATGGCCTTAGTAAAAATGTACCCTTCACTCAAACCAAAATCATTTATTAGGCATGCTAAGCATTTTCTACCATATTTTAAGGCTTGGATTAGACAATTTCATTAAAATTGTGTGGTGTTGACTAATGTCCCTAAAGGATCAATGTAGAGGCAAAGGGTGATACTAATGATGAGGATCCCAATATAAGCGACGATGGAACATTGTTTGTCATTTATGTTTATCATTTAAAATTTCTTGTTGATTTATTCATAATCTTTTCTTTCAAAGTTTCAATAGAACATGTTATTTATAAAATAACACATTATATATATATATATATAGTGTTTCCCCGTTTCCAATTTTTTCAGGGGTCATGTTTCTAACACGTTTATGTTTTAGAAAAAGAGTACCCATTTCCCAATATCGTGCAACTTAGCATTTTTTCCTATTAGACATATGATTTGGGAAACCAAGTATTGTAGAGAAATTCAATGGAGCATACCTCTCAGCTATAAATGAAGAAAATGGGTTCTCCATGAAAATAATGTGGAGTTCTAAGGGGAAATATTTCTTGTTAAGATCCTCTTGAAAAGAACTAGAACGCCTATTGTTCTCCTCTTGTTTACCACCAAGACTCAAAACTTTGTCATTATCATTTCCCAAGGAAAGAAATTCCACAACTTCACTATTAGGAAACAATCCAATTCAGATGTTGTTCCTCAAGATGTGTCTGGTTAGGGAATTGTGTCAAGGAACACCCTGAAGAATTTAAAAACCTCCACGCTTTAGGCCTCAACTAGCCTTTGTGCCAGAGTGGGTAACCCTTAAAAATATTCAATGTTGGCTACTCACTGTCACTTCTAGCATCAACTCTTTTATATAAGCTTCAAAATGTCTAATTCAATGATTGATTGATCGAATAGAATGAAGGAATACTACAACTATGGACATTAGCAACCATATTTAAATCTCCAGACCAAGGCCTTTGCATTGGGCACCATTAGCTCATATTGCAGAAATACAAAGTTGATTAGATGGAAGATGCAAAAATATTTCCAAGGAAAACATATATCTCAAGTACTAATGAGGATGGTCGTCTTTGGCACTCAATAATAATATAGAACACGTGTTGGGCATGTAAAGATGAATCCAACAGTTCAAATTAATTCACAAGAGTCGTATGTTAACCTTAAATATATTCAATCCATGAAAAATAACCTATCTCATAACACGTATTGATAGTAAATATCATAAATTGTATGTATTTATGCTTGGAACTCTTTAGGCATTTTTTGATCCTTATATTACCTTAAAAGGGGTAAAGTTATTTCCTAGTTATTGATTATATTAGAATTGTTCTCTTAGCAATCTCTAGGTTTGTTTCAACTTTTCAAGAATGGTAGATGATTTATCAGAGTTGATTGTGATCTGTTGGTTATTGTCCAAAATAATAATTGTTACATATTTTTTTCTCTTCTTTTCAATATGAACACTCCACCACCTATTCCAAAAACTCATCATAATAGGGGGAGGCCCCCCAAAATCACTCTAGAGATCCTTTACGATTATATGGAATCAATAAGAAAAAGGAGAGAAGAGAGACATGCCAAAATCCAAATAGAGTTAGAATCATTAGAAATAAGAAGTGAAGAAAGAGATATAAAACTCCAAATAGAGCTAGAGGCAATGATTGATAAAAAAAAATTAAGATACCATTCAAACTCAAATAGAGGATAGATTCTTAGGGTTGAAGAGTGAATTGCAGACAATGAAGGATATTATTCAAGAAATGGAAAAACATAAACAATCAACCCAAGAAGGAGGGGTTGAAGAAAATCACAACTTGAGATATAGGATTAAAGAGCTAGAAGAAAAACTAACCAACAATTTGACCCTCGGTAATATGGAAAACAAATTGGATAGCAAACCCATCAAAGAGGAAATGAACAAGCTAATCAAACTGGACCATGAGCATAACAAAAGAGCCTTGAACCTCATATTTTTTGGTATAAAAGAACAACAAGAAGATGATACACTAGCAATAGTAAAAGAAGAATTAAATAATAAATCATAAATTGATACAAATTACCTCATAGAAGCAAAGAGGCTAGGAAAAATAATTGATCACGAAGATATGTTAATCCGTGTCAAAGTAAGTTGTAATGACCATAAATATAGCATACTTAGTAAATCTCCGAGCTTAAAAGGGTCAGGAATATTTATAAATGAAGACCTCATTCCCGAAGACTAAGATGAATTAAGGAAGGAAGTTCAAAAAGTAAAAGAAACCAGGAAAGAAGGAAAATGGGCAATAATTAGAAATCAAAAAGTTATTGTTAGGGATAGAGACCATAAGGATAATAATAAATAGGAATTTGAGACACTCGAGATCCTTTTTTGGAATTGTTGTGGCTTTCCATGGCACAAAGGTCCTATGATAAGTTGGATCCCGAGTGATATTGATATTATCTGTCTAGTTGAAACTTGGGAGCATGAGGAGTCTAAGGTTCCTAACATAGAATAATTTGTCTTGTGGTCGGCATGGAACAAAAAATCCCACCTTAGAGGGATAGGAGGCATAAGCTTGTTATATTGGAAAGAGCATTTCTCCTCACATTCAACTTCATAAGATTGACCCCCTCAATCAATACATTTGGATATAAATTTCAGATGCCAATGCTAAGAAGATGTACATAGCAATTTTTTATTTTTCACCTATTACTTCTACTTTTTATAAGAAAAAAAATCTAGATAATAATTGTCCCTATAATAATTTAGAACAAGATATTTATAGTTTGAAAAATGAAGGTAATATCCTCCTGCTAGGAGACTTTCATGCTAGGACTGCAACTAAACAAGATACTCTTTTAAGTAATGATTCCAACCATAATTCTTTAAGGCTAGATGAGGACCTTGTTTGATCTAATAGCTACAAAATAATCTATGAAGACCTCATTGAGAATTTGTTTGGTACTGAGTTGGTCAAGCTCTACAACTCTCAAGACCTAATAATTTGCAATGGAGTAATGAAGTGGCCAAACTCCAACCAGATGACGTGTATTCATGGGCTAGGTAGTAGTGTTGTAGATTATGTGATATTTGTATCCATGTTTCCAACCAAATAGCAACTTTTGACACTTTAAATGACCATGAGCCTGACTATGATCATAAACCTTTAACCCTAACTCTAAAATTTTCCATGCATAAAAGCACCATTGAAGAGAATTTTGATAATCAAAGGAATTTGTGCTTTGAAAAAATTAAATTTGACATTTTCTTAAAGGATTCAAATAGTAAATTATATCTCCTAACTTATTAGGACAACATTGAAGAACTCTATCATAACTTTACAACTACCCTTTCCACTTCTATTAACAAGTTCTCTTTTGAGGTGTCCTATAAAAAGAATAATAGAAC
>ML787420.1:40370-66837 GCA_009831015.1 Picea engelmannii
GAAGATGCTTGAATACCAAACTATTGACATTTTTTTATCTAGGTTTTTCTTTCTGATGGAGGATCATTTAACGTCCGGGGTTAACTATCCGTGGTAAGATTTAAATGCCGAAATTGACACTAAATGTTTGACAAAATTTTCACACGTTCTTGCTTGTTTTTAGGACCGATTGGTGTTCTTCAGAAACCGTTCAATAAATTTTTACATAATTTTAAGATTTATTTTAAGCTTTAAATGGGTGGAAACAGTCCCAATCTGTCCATAAAAATCAAAATCAATAACATGATAGTTAATAGTTTTTGATTGAAAGTTTTATGAATTTGGTGAATTGAACTAATAATAATAATTTATTATTAAAATCACCAAGTCAAACACTAAATTGATATATTAAACCTGTAGACTTTGAAAATAAGTTGATTTCCTCTTACTTCAATTGAGTTGATTAGACTTAGATGTATATACATGCATACTATTAAATTTAATTATTTAAATTAAATCTATTATTAAAATTACGATCACGTTTTAAATATTATAGTATTTGAATTTGAATTCAAATTGGTGCGAGAGAGAAAATCGTCTTGTCGTCTGCCAAACGATTTGCAATTACAGTTCAACAAGCGCCCATGGGGAAACCATCCCTAAGATCAACAGTCCCAACATTCACAGAGGTGTATTACAACAGTTTTGGGGTGGACAAAGGAATGAAACTCGTTTTGGCATTTTTCGAACATGTCACACACAAACATAGATAAAATTAGATCTCCTTTTTTGTTTTTTCTTAATAATTTATTTTATAGATGGAAATTTTCTAATGCTATGCCTTGGTATATTTAATCTAAAATTAGTAATTAATTTTTAGTTTTAATTTTATATTTCTTACTGAATTTATTATACTATGTAAGTTTTGTAGTTGTTCAATTATTTTACTTTCTCTGTTTTAGCTTAATATTTTATTCATCCGAAGAGATGAAATTACATTTTCTAAGTGTTTTTAGAGCACATCACATTAGTGAGTATAAAGAGCCAAGGCAAATAACATAAACCTTGGGAGAAACTATATTCCTTAGCAAAACAACATCACAGGATAAGACACACATCCATGTTCGATCCAAAGGAGCACATAATACATATAAGCCAATATAAGGTCCATCGAGAAAAAAAAAATCATTCAACATTGCAAAGAGACATCATATACAAAACAAGGAGAAAACAAAAATTTGATGCTGTGATCACTTTAATGATCTTGAGCGAGGCCACCTATGAATGGACGGTGATAAAACTCATATATCTTATCCCCAACTGATTTTGGGACATACCATTGAACAAAAAGGAGCTAAATCCCTGCTTTTGACCATAAATCTACGACAGAGTTCTGATTCCTATAGACATGTTTTAGAGCAACGGAATGAAAAGACTCCGTAAACCTGAAAATATCCTCAAATACATGAATCAAAAAAATATTGTGGCAAATTTGAACTTTACAAGCCCAATTGATAACATTCATAGAATCCCCAAAAAATTGGATGGATTGAACCCCCTTCTCCCCAACAAATTGGAGTAACAGCTTTAAAGTCATAAGCTCGGCATAATTATTTGTCCCATGACCCAACCCCATTTTGATTTTAAAGAAATGGTTATCAGATAGATACAACACTGCTCCACCCCCACAACATTGATTATCATTCTGGGAAGCATTGTTGAAAAAGGCCCAGGGCCTGGAAAAATCAATGAGTTCAGGATGGAAAACTTGGATAGCTGGAATATCCTTTTCCTGAGGAAAATAAGATAGAATCAAAAGGCTTTGTGAAGCAATGTGTTCTGGTAGAGTGGGATTATCCTTGAAGATGGCAGAGTTACGTGCCAGCGAAATGCCCCAATAGACTATCAAAGGAAGGGCTTTGATTTTCTTATGTTCAGGCACCTAGAGCCAATCTTTCCATGCATGTTCCAAAGAAGGGCCCTCCCAAACACATGCATGTCTTAGAAGGGTCGAGGTATCTTGCCAGACTCTCTAAGTAAAAGGGAATGATATAAGAATATGAACAATAGATTCATTTTATGCTTTACAGAGAGGGCACCAACCTGGGCCAACACACTTCCTCTTCCTCATATTGTCCCAAGTAGGGACCTTCTCATTATAGCAAACCACATGAAAATTTTATCCTTCTGAGGACATTTTAACTTCCATAAAAAAATCCACCACCAACAAGGATCCCTTTGAAGAAAAATAATATTTAGAGCAATATAACCCAATTAGGGAGTATAGACCCCATGCAGAGCCTTTTTCCAAACCATATCGTCCTCTCGATCAATAAACATGATATGCCCATCCTTAAGAGTTGAGATATAATTATCCCGCAAAAAATAGAGATTGTCATCTAATCCCAAAGAAGTAGAGTTCCTCCACCCTTGCTACCATAGGGAAGTTGAAACCGAGTCTGAAATTTGAAGTAAAAAGTGAATATCCTATAGATGGAGCCAAGTAATAAGATCATTTGGAAGAATATGTGAGTTCATGCACCTTGTCTAGGGATCAACCCCGATACAAACATGATTAAATCTACCAACACTCCAAGACAAACCATCACCCACCACCGAGAAAGAAGAAACCACATCTTTCCAAATTATGGAGCAATTCGAATGAAACTTTATTGGTCTCCAAATCCATTCATCCAAAGAATCCAAATGAATGCATTTATGTTTCACCACAATGGTCCATAGGCTGTTAGTCGAAAGAAGACGCTAACTGACTTTAGCTGCCAATGCTTTTGAGAACAATAAAATATTCTTTAAACCCCAACCACCCAAAGCTTTGGGCCAAGCAAGTCACTCCCATTTTCCCCATGGTGGAGTATATTGATCTTGAGGCCCAAACCATATGAATCTAAGGCATATATGCCTAGCCTTTTCTAAAAGTCCCTTTGGAATCCAAGCAAGAGACATCCAATAAACAAGGATGGCTTCCAACACCAATTTTTCCAGGGTTAACCTTCGAACCCTAGACAACCACCTGAAACTACAGAGTTTTAACCTCTTTTCTATCTTGGCTAGATTCCACCTCCAATCCTCTTTGCGATAAGATTTAGGCCTTAGCTGGAACCCTAAATATTTTATGCCATTAGAGAAATCCTGAGTCAGAAAAGGGAAGAAAGATCAATAAGCTTCGACAACCTCTTCCTCCAACCCAGTGAATGTAAGGGTAGATTTTTTAGGATTGATTATCATCCTTGTGGCTGAACAAAAGAGATTAAATATTTCTACTAACTTCTTTGCATCCCTAGGTCATCCATTGCATAAAATAATCACATAATCAACAAAAATAAAATGGGTAATTCTAAGACCCGGGGCGATCAAAATAACTTGAAAGTCCACTACACTAACATGCGACCCAATGGCTCTACTTAAACCCTCTGTTACCAAAAGAAAAAAAAAGAGGGGAGAGAGGGAAACCTTGTCTAAGGCCCCTTTTCAAAATGAAAAAAGGTGAGGTTGCACCATTAATGAGAACTAAAAAGGAGACTGAAGAAATGTAGTCCATCACCCATTTGATGAAAGGAACCTGAAACCCCAAGTGAGTGAGCATAATACTGGTGAAGGACCAATTTACACAATCATATGCTTTTGAGAGGTCTATCTTAAATATTTCCCTTTGAGATCTAGAGTTCTTTAGGCTATGAAGACCCTCCTGAGCCAACCCAATAGCTTCATGAATTTGACGACCTTCCAGAAAGCCAAATTGTTCTTGAGATATAGAGTTCGATAAAATAGGCTTTAACCGTCGAGCTATATTTTTTTCCACAATTTAATAGATGCAGTGCAAAGGGAAATGGGCCTAACTCATAAAAATATTGAGGATCGTCCTCTTTTGGAATAAGTGCAATAAAAATTGAGTTAAAAGGGGCATGTATTCTCCCATTCTTTCTAGATTCCTCAACAACTTTAAGAAGATGATCACCAATAAGCTCATAAAAACCAATATAAAATTCAACCGCCCACCCATCCATCCCCGGGATCTTATCTTTCCAGAAAATGTGGAGCATTTATTTTAACTCAACTTCAGATACTTCAACAAATAAATCTCTATTTCCCTCCCCATCCACAAATCTAGGGAAAATAACGCCAATCAGACAATATCAACAATATTAGCTCTCTGGTCGGCCCTGAAAAGTGTCTGGAAATGATTTTTTCCCATCTGAGCAAGACCCTCAAAGAAACAAACTTCATGGCCCCCTTGATCCTTGAGTTTCCAGATGGTATTTGAATCTTTCTGACCTTTTTCATTATCTTGGAAGAATTTGGTGTTCTCGTCCCCTTTGTCTAGCCAGATAACCCAACTCTTCAGCCTCTAGGAAACCTCATGGTTTTCTAGCAAATGCCTTCATCGCATCTCAAGTGCCTTTATGTCATCCCGGGAAGATGCCAAAGAAAAACTAACATCAACTTATTGATAAATTTGATCGAGTTGAGATTCAATTTTCCTTAGTTCTTACTCGTCAATTTTACCCTTCTAAGGAGCCCAAGGGATGACCAGATGCTTAATTCTTTTAAGATTTGTTGCAAATTGAACTGCATCAAATTGGCCATTACCCGCATCATAAACAACCCAATTATCCTTTACAAGGTTCTGAAAAGTCTCATTAGAGAGCCAGGTGGCATTGAATTTGAAGGAGGATGCAATTTTTTAGGACCCCCTTTGATCTCCAACCAAACAGGAAATTGATCAAACTCGCCCCCACTGCCAATCCATTGATGGAACTAAAGGGGAAGCTCCTCCGATTTTCTCTGTTAAATAAAAGATATGTTGATATTTTAATAACAAGTGCAGGGGTCGTTTTAGATCTCCATGGAAACCATAGATTTAATTTGTTTTGAAGATTTGGTCACCTGTGACAAATAACAATGGAGAGGCTTTGAAAGGCCATAGGAAAGAACTCGACAAGATGTCATGTTAGTTATATTTATCAACGTGTATGTATTGTTGTTCTGAGTGTTGTTCCAATTATGTGAGTGAGAAGTGAGAGTTAAATCCTTCATGGAAATCAATACCCCCACAAGAATTCTCGTTGGTTATGGAATTTATTATTAGTATGACTTAGTATTTAAGTTGGTTCTTTGACGTTGGACCTCTCAGGGGATACTTAGTAATGATTTATGGGTTTCAAATTGGTGGTGTAGAAACTTCACTAGTCACTTCATGGGAGAGTTAGTTAATGAAGGACATTAGTTTTCATTTGCATCACTTCATGGAAGATTTAGTTAATGAGGGACATTGATTTTCATTTGCATTTCATGGGTTGCAGAACACAAAAGGATTAACTTGGAACTAATGTAAATTTGGAGTTTCCATGGGTAGTTTCTATTGCAGAACCAAATGCTATGTCTTGTGTAAATTATTGGATGTCATGAGAGGAATGAGTTCTAAAAACCAAGTTTTAGAGGTTCAATGTGAATTGACAAATTCATCGTGAAAATGGAAAAGATAGAAAGAATATTGGTAATACAAGGAAATGGTAGAAAAACATGTTTGGGATTATTATGTAAGTGAATCTTCCCTTCAAATGTTAGTGTTTAGAGAATATGAACATGGGTTTGTTTCTCTTGTGCACAGCCAAAAATGGAAATATGAAGAATTAGAAGTTAGATTGGGTTCCATGTACGCATTGGTCTCCCAAATCGTAGCACATCTACAACTTCCAACAATGTCTATGCAATTTCCTACTCCTCCCAATGTATGCAATTTCCTACTCCTCCCAATTTTTTTGTTGACACCTCTTCTTGATTTGGTCCATCTTAGGTGAAGGAGGAACATCCAATGCCTCAGAGCCCATTCAAGTCAACTAGGGAATTTGTTGCAGACATAGTGGACTTGGTTGACATGGATATGTGCAACCACTTAAGCATGTGTTAGAGATTCATGTTGGCCTCAAAGACTAAGCCCCTAGTGAGCCAAATTCTCTATTATATTTTGTGTTTATCATGTTTCATCAAGTAGGTTTTTTGTTCAATCAATATGAATAAGCCCCTAGTGAGCCAAATTCTCTATTATCTTGTGTGTTTATCTTGTTTCATCAAGTAGGTTTTTGAATATATAGGAATAAGGTATGAGAAGGTTGGATAGAACATATTTTGGGTGAAATTATTGTTTTAAATAGAGCCATTGACAAGTAAAATATTATTTTATTATTGTGCTATCTAATTCAATCACAATCCTCTTTTAATAAAAAAATTGTTATTAAAATAAAATAATAATCAAATAATTATATATATATATAACCCTATCATAACTATTTTTTAAACAAGTATGTTAATAATTGTGAAGCTTGGGTGGAACCCTAAAACATGTAAGGAGAACCTAGTTAGAGAAATTCACACAAAGGTTGCAAAATAAATAGAGAGATACACAAGAATGAGAGAAAAGAATGAATGGATTGTATTACATTGAATGGTAGAATGAATAATACATCTAATATATAGCTCAATGGCTAAGTTAATGCACCATATTTGGTTGCATGGCTAAGTGAATGCACCATAGTAGTGATCTAGATAGATATAAACGCCCACTTATAGAAACCAGAGTTAACTACAACTTTATCTTCTTCCTTGTCCTAGTTAATTGTCCATGCAAGTATCTGTTAACTGAGTCACACGTGTGGAGGTGAGAAAAACACTTGCATGCTCAAGATATCCACCCTCATGACCATATGCATGTGATATTCTCTCTCTTGGTGAGAAAATCAAGGTGAACTTGCAAATGTTGTTGTTCGAACCAAGGTTTCCATGCATGAGTTACCTCCACTAGTCTAACTGAAGTCTAACTGAGTCAAAACTGAAGAGGAGAGGTGGCCCTGGTTTTTAGGAGACTCTATATTTTTAAGAAAATTCCCTATTTTGTAGGGAATATTATCATGAGGGAATATTCTCATATACCTCAACATTATAATCGCAAACTTAGGAAAATTAATTATTAGGTGAGTGTGTAAGATCTCCTACACCCCTCGAAACACTACTCGGGTGTAAATGAAGAATTGGTCCTGGCAACAAGGCCATGTTAGGTACCCATTTCACAATGCATCTAATTAATGAACACTGAAAAAAGAGGAAAGAGGGAAAAACTCATGGGAAAACCCCCCTCTTAAATTACAATGAATCACAAATGAAGAAGGAAAGAAAAACAATTGCTAAGCAACTATGTCCTTCACCCCAATATAGTCACGCATAATGTGGAACTTCTGCCTAGTTAAAGTCTTGGTGAACGTGTTGGCAGTCTGTTCAGATGTCGGATAGTACTACAAATATATGATCCTGTCATGAACCAAATCTATGATGTGATGCATATGGATCTTGATGTGTTTTGTTCATTGTCATTGTATTGGATCTATGCAAAATTTGAACATGCTCTAGTTGTCACACTAGATGAAATTCAGATGATGGAACTAGATACCAATATCAGTGAGGATGTTTTGAAACCAAAGTGCCTGAATAGTGATGTTGATTGCTCCTCTGTACTAGGCCTCTATTGATGATAAAGAAATTGTTGACTTCTTTTTACTCGATCAACATATGGGACCATAACCAAAACTAATCATGTACCCAAAGGTGGACTTGTGATATAGGTTATCTCCAACCAAATAAGAATCTGTGAATCCCATGAGATCCAATGCACAACCTGTTGCATAATGAATCACATAATTGGTGGTACCCTGAACATATATGAGGATGTGCTTAGCAACCTTTTAGTGTAACTCATGTGGCTCCTTCATGTACTTGGAAACTACCCCTATCACATATGAGAGATCTGGTCGAGCATGGGTGTGATACAATGTTGTATCCTCTATATCCTCAAGTTGTACCCCAAACAAGAAGGTTGTGGTTGTAGACTTGCAGTCGGTGATGTGGAATCTAACCAATAGGTCCCTAGCATACTTAGTATGAGACAACTTTATTCCTGAAGCATCCTAGTTGATCTCAATACAAAGGAAAAAGTGAAGTGGCCCCATATATACCATATAGAACCTATCATGAAAAATATATTTGATTGCAACAATTGTTGAGTTTGAATGACCTGTGATCAGGAGGTCATCTACATAGAGTACTAAGATCAACAAAGAATCATAGGACATAAACATATAAAATTGGGATCTAAATTACATCTAACAAAATGTTGAGAAAGTAAATAGGAATATGTCTTCTCATACCAGGATCTTGATGCATTATTAAGGCCATAGAGTGAATTTTTCAGTCGGCATACTAGAGATGAGTTTTGTATGAACCCCTGAGGATGCTCCATATAAATATCCTATAAGATATCCTCATGAAGAAAAGAATTATTCACATCCATCTAGTGATCTTCCCACCTACTAGATACTACAATGGTGAGGTTCAACTGATTGGAGTCCTTCTTTGCTACTGGAGAAAAGGTCTCATCATAGTCAATCAGTGAATCTGCTGAAATCATTTGGAAAACAATCTTTCCTTGTACCTTCTCACATATCCATATGATGCACCTTGGTCTTGTAGACCCATGTGCATCTGAAAAGCTTAATATATGAAGGAAGTGGAACTATATCCCAAGTTTGGTTCTTTATGAGAGGGTTGTACTCCTCTTACATAGATGATTTCCAGAAGGGATTCCATGTAGCCTCTACATAGGTTTGTAGGTCATAACCTGTAACCATGTAGAAATGAATGGGAATCATTGGCTCTATAGTTGTAAGTGCAATAGGTGGCTCCTCGAACTGAGATCTTGTCCTCCTACGATTCGTTGGATCCCCCACAAGATCACATGTTGCCTGTAGGATGAATTGTGCCCATTTGGGCATCTGATGTAGCTCATCATCTGTATGCTCATCATCATATGAATCTGATTTGGAACTCAAATTTGAAGGTTATTATGAATATGTGGACCCATCATCTTGTGTGCTCGGTATAGGCATAAGTACAAAATTCATTGCATGTGGCTCATGTGGTGCATGCATGGGACTTTCCTCAAAATGAACACTATGATCAATGGTGAGCTTATCCATTGAGGGATCAATCAACATGTAATCCCTCACACCCTCGGGATATCCAATGAACATGGATTTTGTGCTCTGAGGATCTAATGCCTTCCTCTTTTCATAGGGTACGCAAGACCATGCATGTGATCCAAATATTCATAAGTGGGATACTTCCAGTTTGATAACACTCTAGGCCTCAAAAGGTTTCCATTCATTCATATATATATGAGGAGATATGTTATGTATGTAGTTATCACAACTAAGTGCTTCTACCCAAAACCTGGATGGTAAGGAATTTACCTGGAGCATGCAATTGGCCTTCTCTTTGACTACCCCATTCTGCTATGGAGTGTAAGGAACTATTTGATGTAGATGCATGGTTTCCGCATCAAAAAGATGTTGTACATCCTTTTTTACGTACTTCCCCCCTTTATCTGTGTAGATGGATTTTATATTCTTCCCATAATGAATCTCTACATGTGCTTTGAATTCTTTGAGAAGCTCAAAAAATTTGGACTTCTTCCTGAGAAAATATACCCAAGTATCTTGTCAGTAATCATCAATAAATGTAAGAACATGCATTGCATTGTTGATGGAAGGATGAGGAAAAGGACCCATGATATCATTGTGGAAAAGCTCCAAGGGAGAGGAGGCCCTCCAAGCTTTCACTTTCACAAACTTATCTTGATGATGTTTTCCTAGAATGCATCCTTGACAAAATCCTTCGAAAAAATGTATATCGGGAAAGCCTTTGACCATTCCCTATTTTTTGAGTTGTTGCATGTACATGAAATTTAGATGACCAAATATTTCATGAAAAAATATACTATCATTATTATCATGAGTCAGTAGCAATGTGGAATCAGATCTAACAATAAACTTAGAAAATGTATACAACTGAGACTAGTGATTTACCTCACCAACAACAATCTTGGAGTTTTCATGCATGTCAGAAATTGTCACAGAATCCAATGTGAATTCCATCCTTTTTATTGTGCATGAGTGTGTTATATGATAGAAAAAGAGTAGATTCACAGAGAGTTTTGGAACATTCAAGACATTCTCAAAAATTTCATGTTGGAGCTCTACTCTCCCCTGTACAGTGACCTCCACGGGAGTATCATCACCCATGAGAATGGGAGGGCTCCTGCTAGTAGTTAAAGTTGATAAGACATATTATTCGACCTCCATGTGATGGGATGTGCATGAATAAAAAAACTATGCATCCCAATAAGAATGAATAGCAATCAAAGCATGAGAATTACCTCGTTTTGTTGGTGCTTGATATCCCAACTTCTTCTTGGCATTCTCGGGAATGCAATCCCCAATATTGTTTTGCTAAAGTGTCTACGTAATGAAGCCTATTGTCTTCTTCATGCACATTGATTCAAGATGATTATTGTGATTGAAATAACTACCTTTTTTCTTCCCTTTCTTTCCCTTCCCACCTTTGGAACTTGAGCATTCATCAATGGGTTTGGAATTGCCTTTCTTCTTTTTCTCAGAATGTCAATAACTACATGTTTTCTTCCCTTTCTTTCCCTTTCCACCTTTGGAGCCCGAGCATTCATCAATGGGTTTGGAATTTCCTTTCTTATTTTGCTCAGAATGTGCCTTGCACTTTCCTTTCTTCTTCAACTTTGGATTAGATGTGTTTCTTCTCTCATGTACAACAAGTGCATGCACCTTGTGGCTCTTGATTACTCCCATATCGGTGAGCTTATGTTTCTCATGCATTAAGGACTCAATGAACTGATCCAATGATGAAATTGTCCAATTTGCTCTAGATGTGAACCTCACTATATGGAATTTTGAGACAAAAGTTGCATACTCCGGACCAAGTTTTGACAAAATTGCAAGGATCAACTGCTTGTGTTCAGTTTATTTTTCAACACCACATCCCTTAATTTGAAGAATAATGGATTGGAACTTCGTGAAAAAGTGCTAGATATTATCAAATCTTTTCAAATCCAATGAATTCAAATCTACCTCGAGCATATGTCCTCTCATATTGTCTTTCTTTACAAAGAGACCTTTCAATTCGGTCCAAATCTCATTTGGACTACTACAAGAATCAATATGGAAGAATATCTTGGGGGATATTGACATGCAAATAAGACCGTAGGCCTCATCCATGTAGTTGAGGTACTTGGATTTCTTGATTACTCATGTTGGTTCAACCGTTGTAGTCATTATTATTCGGTACAAGCATTTACCTCTTAGTTGATGTAGAATATTTTTCTTCCACTCGAAATAATTGTATGGTGTGGAGAATTGTTGGTGAAAATTCCATTTTATTTTACCACAAATTTCTTTTGATCTTGCAAATAAGTGCATGTGCACCTTTCTCTTAGGAACCTATGGAATTTGATACCATGTGAAGTTTGGTTGAGACCATGGAACTTGCATAGAGAACCTAGCTAGAGAAATTCACACAAAGATTGCAAAAGAAACACAGAGAGGGAATCAAGAATGAGAGAAAATAATGAATGAATTGTATTACATTGAATGGTAGATTGAATAATACATCTAATATACAAATCAATGGCTAAGTTAGTGCTCACCCAATAGTAACCCAATATTAAAGGCACTAGTCATTGATTTGTTGCATTGGAGAAATAAAATATTGCATTGGGAAACGTGATTTTCGGTCATTTTTACTTCTTGCAAAGTGGATTGTATTCCTTGTGCCTTGGGCACCTCAGAACCACTAGGGAGTCCCCATATAGGGGATACTTATTGTTTTTGTTACAAAATTTCATCTTCAGCCATTAGGGCTGCAAAAACCCTAACTTACTTGCTTGAATAACTCTCTTATCAACCATTGGATTTCGCTCAAAGTTTGCACACTTTTTTTCATTGGTCCATCACACTTTTTGGAAAAGTTTGAGGAGATTTCAGTGACTGATTTTATTTATGTAATACATTGAATTTTACATCCATAAGGCTGATATAATTTTCCGCAAACAAGAGTTTACAACAACCTTATCATTTGTGCTATAATATTGGCTTTTCATCCTGAGTTTAGCTAGTCTTTCTCTTGTATTTTCTACTTGATCTCTAGCACTTATTGAGCAGTTTATAGTACCATTTACTTGATGATATATGTTGTTATCTACTACTGCAAATTAGCGACAACAAGCTTAACTTCCTGATCTAACTAACATATGCTATGGAAAAGTGTATTTTCTTGTGTCTCGGGCCGGTACAATCATCCGGAGAAGTGTTATACTTGTGGGGCAACAATTACTTGACTTGCAAGGCATTTGTTTGGTTCCAATTGATGATGTCAATCAGATTTTATTTAATGTCAACCCGGGAAGGTAAACTTAGAAGCGCTACCTAAAATATATAGATCTAGAAAGATTCCTAATATGTCCAAGATCTTAAAGTTCCCTTACAAGAACATATTCATCAAAATCTCTTTCAACAACTAATCAAACCTAGATCTAACAATTGTCAAGACCCTAAGGTTCTCTTACAAGAAGACCTGAATTTTAGGATCTCCTCCAATATTAGAACATTTAACAAAACTTAAAAGCTGAAATGAAACAAACCTAAATCTAATAATCGTCTGAGATCTTATGGTTATCTTACAAAAACACTTTCAAATAAGATCCTTCCAGTATTAGAACATTTAACAAAACTTTAAAAGCTGAAATCAAACAAAAACACAAATTATATTATACCTAAAATAAGCAAATCAGCATGCAAGTGAGGCCATGGGGGCCCTCCATAACTCCATAAGCACACCACTTCAAAGGAGACTCAGATGTAGAAGCAACAAAATCAAAGTATGATTCTTTATTTCAAAATCTCCAAAACCAACTCTAAGATTACAACTCTCTCTAATTCTAAGATTACAAGCTTCAAGATTTTTAAATGGAGGAGATTGTACTCCTATTTATACAATGGGATGAGTAACAAACTCATAATTATCATCCACTAATCTCTCTTTAGCTCCATACATCTCTCAACCATCTAGACACATAACCCTCTTTTGTCCTTGATCTTCTCCATGAGATCATGATATCTTATCTTATCAAATTCGAATTTGATCATTCAAGGCCACATAAATGTGTCTTGGAAGCTTCCTTGGCACCTACACATGTCACAAAAGCAATCCACTTTCCATATATGAAGTAAATTATATTATTTTCTAATTTTTAATCAAGAATTTCTCTTAAAAATTCTTGAAAATAAATAATGTTTGGAAAATATAAATGAGACCCATTAATGGTGAATAATAGGGAAAATGAAGTGACATGGTAGTGAATAATGAGTGATGTAATGGAAGCATAGGTCAAAAATGTATGGTAATGAGTGATATTTGTATGACATTTTTGGAGCCCAACAACATCTCTTTCCACCTTTTACTCCACTTAGGCTTGACCTATAGGGGATTCATTTCCATCCATATCCATCTCCATCTCAATCCTCCTAGGGTCACCAGGATTTCCTCCCTAGAGTGACCTAGTCACCCTTGAAGTGCGAGACCTACATCGAGGTGACATTGGGTGTAGGATTCCTAAGTTGTAGCACTTGTTTTGTGGTTGGGTTGGGATTTTCCCAACCTACAACTTGCGCTATAACATTTTGGTGCCGCCTCCAGGGAATATTTTGAATATTGTTCGTACTGTAACGACACTTTGGTAAGCTATCCCAAATCCTTTCCCTTAGATTACCTGCCGACTCCACCCGAGGAACGTTCCCTTTCCACCTTTATTGATGAGTTCATTTTGAAACTCATATGGTGACTCCACCTTCCCAAAACCCACCTTTCCCTTTTTCCCCCTTTCCATTCTTTGATGATCCTTGATCTCATCTGGCGACTCCATTGAGGTGTCCTTTCAATCAATGGAAATATGGCATCATGGGATGAACCCCCATCTAGAAATTGTTATGCCTCAAAGAAGGAACTTTTGCAGATGGAAAAGGAAAAGGTTGCCAATAAAGTTGTTGAGGAAATGATGAATCTCATAAGAGAGTTGTTTCCTACCCCTGACGATGAAGAAATGTTCGAAGAACAGACATATGAAGAAAGTCATCAAGAAAAGAACACAATGAGGTGTGACCCTTTCGAAGACCTTGATGATGCCTTATTCCATGACCTTGAAAGTGAAGAAGTATCAGAGGAAACCTTGGATATGAAATATCCCCTTGAAGAAAAGAAAGCAAAGAAATATGCACTTATAATCAATCCTCTTGTGATGAAGAGGCGATGGAGGGGCTTGTCTATAAAAAGAAAGAATAATTATGATAAAGCGCAACATATTGAGGCACCGCTATCTTTAATCCTGCTTGATGAAGGCGAGGTTGTCCAACCTTGTTCGCCTCCTAATATTGAAGAAGCAATCAGTCTCGATGATGAATAATTTGAAGGTCCAGTTGAAGACGTCCATCCCCTTGATCCTCATGCACACAAATATGGAAATATGGTCATTTTCAGTCATACTGATGGTCTTATGAAAGTACCCTTCGATATGGTTAAAGATCCTATAGATACTTTCATACAAATTGGTAGACACGGATGAGATCTTAGTTGTATCAAATTTGATAGAGACCCCATTTATGACATTGAGGGTATATCTTAGGCAGAGGGGATGTCATCATCAGAGGAGTGGTCCTCATACATATATGAATCAGATGTTTTGCAGTCTGGTGATGATATGGTTACAGATTTGTTTCGCCCCTTCAAGGATGACTTGTCACAACATACTGAGAGTGATATCCAATCATCCTTTGGTACATACCCTTTTGAGGATGCAGATTTATTTTATGAGGACTTACAACCATTGTGCTTACATTTTGAAAAATACCAGGATGTGGCCACCTTAGAGAAGTCAGAGGTTCATTCTTCAAAGCATAAGTATTTTCATCTTGGATATTTCCATGGAGATTCGCAGGGGAAGAGGTGGTGTTTTTCTACACTTGAGACAGTTCCTTGCCTCTTACCCTCTTCTCCAAGAGATCATGCAGTATTCTTATGATCTATAATCTCCTCTAATCCCTCAACAAGAAGTGGGTCTTTACGCACAGATGAAGATGAGCCTTATTCTACATTTAGTAGCCCCCTTCAGAGATGGATTGATCAGTCTTGTAGCTACACTTTCAGGCAGGATGATTAGGATGCTTTTTTATCTTTCCAGCAGGATTTCCTCCCTCCCACCCATCTTCATGAGTTTTATTTCATGATTGGTTATATGTATGTTTACACTCATGATTATTATGTGCTTAAATTATCTTTGTTGTGTTATATGATTAAGCACAGGGGGACATACTTTGATGAGATGATCAAATGGTTGCACTGGTTGTATGGCTTCACCTGACATCATATAGCACGTGATCTTTAGGGCCCCAAGGCCCCAGGTAAGTAGGTAAGTCATCTTGGTTTCCCTTCATTTGAATAACGATTTCTCATATTAGTTTAGATGCATTTCATTTTCATTTTTCTCTACTTTCATATTGATTTCATGCTTAGTTTAGAAATAAATAAGTAAATGTCAAAATTTTCTTTTTCTAGCTTAGTTGGTTTGGATTATGATCATATGAAAACAATGATGATTAGGCCATTTTGCACTTGACAATTTGATGTTTCCTTGTAGGCACAGTTGTACCATGATATGTTGTGGTTCTCATGCACTCTACTATGAGCACATGTCCCCAAGTAGGAGCCAAATGTTATCCCAATTTTGTGGATAAATAAGGAGATCATGTCTCGAGGCCCTCAGGTTGCAGATATGTAGTGTCGAGAGATTACATGACCAACAATACCCTTTTGCATTGATGTAAAACCCACTCACCACCACAGATGGTCAGTCTTGCAGATGGCATCCACCACACCAACTAGCTTCTAGAAGGTAGTGGGCCTTTCTCCATGAGGTACAAGTGAGCATCATTTCAATATTTAAGACATTTAATTATGTTGTATCTTATATTTCTATAGATTTCATGATATGTGATTGGACATTATGCCTTTTGCCCTGCTTCACCTTGGTGGTTGACATTGTGCCCTAGTAAGTAGTTTTCATTGGGGATGGATTTGCTACTGGGAACTACCTTAATGATCCATCGTACCATTCCTGACCATAATTACCACTTTTCGTCATTGTTCCCCTCCATTTCCTTATCTATTGGTATTTTAGGGTGTATTGACCCAAGAAGGGGTTGTCCCTCATTCTATGGGAAGAAGGGGCTAAAGGCCTAGAGGGGTTGGGGTTGGGTAAAAGATAAAAGCCTTGTATAAACCTTCCAGATGCTTCACCCATGGATTTCCCAAGAAAGAAATGAGATGCTTATCTTTGAATAAAGGGGACCCACAATATAATAAATAAATTCTTGAAAGGTTAGTTGAAGGATAGGAGGTCTCATCACGAGCCGACCTATCACGTCCATGAATATCTAGTGGTATGACATTACCATCATCTAGTCACCAAACCAGGGTAATGACTCTCAATTGCATGGCTGAGAGAAAGGGGGTCTCATCATGAGCCAACCCTCTCATATCCATTAGGTGTTTGTGGGTGACATTGCCACCATCTAGTCACCATGCCAAGGCAATTACCTTAAAAATTTCCTTATGCTATATTGAAAGAAATATAAAAGGCAATTGATGGGCTTGGAAAAAGTGTATTGTGGACGAAGGTACCACACACCCTCGACAAAGGCACCCATGAATGAGACACTACGACCCCTTGTATATCATGAGGCCTATGCCCATTGAGTCTTGACCCCTACCACCTCATCCACTTTACATGGCTTAGAGAGGGATATTTTGGAAGCTCTCCTTGACCTAGGGAAAGAACTACCCAATAGGACACCTCATCAACCCTCTCATACTTAAGCTTGACAAGTTGCATAGTGTCTTTGAGTTGTTAAATGTTTGATATAGTGATATTTGATGCACATGCTTAGATGGCTTATTTATTGATTCAATCACTTATCATGATGTTATGACTTGAGATCCTTGGAGGGTGTGTTCATTTGTCTTTGCAGGACCTAGTTGGTGGATAGTTTTGGGAGAACAAGCCTAGCCTGGGCTTCCATGGGGTTACAATCCCATAGGTTGGATTCTAAGGGCCTGCATGCCAAATGGGAGAGATCATATTTGGACGGCCTTGATGATGATTTGGACGACCTAGCCCACCCCTTACTTTCCAAATGATTTTCCCAGGAGGGGAAAAACGTTCCACTTTTGAGCTTGGCGTCATGATCATGGGGGGATAGGGCATGGTGGTGAGGTGCCACTCTTTGACACATGAAAGTTTGAGGAGGAGAAGGGTCTTCACCATGATATGATTTCCTAGATTCTTGACACATGGCCTTTGGAGGCCCATCCATGCTTCTCCAACACCACCGACTTCCTCAAAGTGGAAAAACGTCCCCTAAACGGGTGACGTCCTCCTAAATTAGGGTTTAATTTGTGCAAAAAGTGAAATTTTAAGTGAATTGTTTAATATTACTTTGTTAAGGGGGAAATATTAGGGTTGTTGACCCCTAATCTTGTGTTTTACTCCTTATTTTATGGACAAACTATGTTAGCTACTTTTAGTATAAATAGAGATTATACGATCTCATTTTAAATCATAACTCTTCCTCTTATGAGAGTACTTGGTCTGAAATTTCCGGCCCCCTTGGATCTTTTATCTCTTGTGCACTTATTTTATGGCTACGTTTATGAATTCTTGATGGAGGAGGCCTATCGCTAGCTTTGGATGATGCTTTCTAGCTCTTGTGGTGATTTATCTTGGCATTTATCTTGATCTTGGTATGGTTTTCTACTATTATGCTATCATTTTTTAAGTTCAAGTATTGTTATGATAGGAGCTAGGTGGGAAGTATAAGGTCATACACCCCCACCATAACCTTTATCATTTTATTTGCTCCATCTCATTGATTAAGGCTTTGTTAAGAGAAGTATAAGGGCATACACCCTCTTAGCTTAAACCCTAGATTAGATAAACTTGCCTTGGGGAGTAAAAGGGATTACACCCCCAAGGAGGTAGCTTCTCTAATATACTTGTGACTCCATTAACCCAATAGTAAAGGCACTATTCATTGATTTGTTGAATTGGAGAAATACAATATTGCATTGGGAAACGTGATTTCGGTGAGTTTTACTTCTTGCAAAGTGGATTGTATTCCTTGTGCCTTGGGAAACTCAAAACCCCTAGGGTGTCCCCATATATGGTATACTTATTTCTTCTGTTACAAAATTTTATCTTCAGCCATTAGGGTTGCAAAAACCCTAACTTACTTGCTCGAATAACTCTCTTATCAACCATTGGATTTCGTTCAAAGTTTGCACACTTGTTCTCATTGGTCCTGTGCACTTTTTGGAAAATTTTGATGAGATTTCAATGGCTTATTTTATTGCTATAATACATTGAATTTTACAGCCATAAGGATGATATAATTTTTTGCAGACAAGTGTTTACAACAACCTGATCATTTATGCTAGAATATTGTCTTTTCATCTTGAGTTTACTTCATCTTTCTCGTGTAGTTTCTACTTGATCTCTAGAACTTATTGAGCATATTATAGTACCATTTACTTGCTAATATATACTTTTATCTACTGCTTCAAATTAGGGACAACGATCTTAACTTGTTGATCCAACTAACATATACTATTGCAAAGTGTCTTTCCTTGTGTCTTAGGTAGGTACAATCATCCAGAGAAGTGTTATACCTATGGGGAAATAATTACTTGACTTGCAAGGCATCTCTTTCCACCTTTGAATCCACTTATACTTGAAATATAGGGGCTTCATTTCCATCCATCTCCATCTCCATCTCAATCCCCCTAGGGTCATCGATATTGCCTCCCTAGAGTGACCTAGTCACCCTTGAAGTGCAGGACCTACATCGAGGTGACAATGGGTGTAGGATTCCCAAGTTGTAGCACTTGTTCCATGGTTGGGTCAGGATTTTTCCAACCTACAACTTGAAGAATAATGATGAGATTTGGTGTTGCGATTTATAATGAAGATCCAAGGATAAGGACATGGGAAGAGAAGAGGTGATTGAAGGATTGATCTATTATTCTCAATGTTATTCATTGGATATTATTCACAAGAAATATTTATAACTATAGCTACAACTACTCAAGAAATTACCAAAATCGAGAAATACCTGCAAGGAAGAGAGAAATATATGTGGAGGGTGTAAGTATGGTTGTAGGTGAAGATAGGGTTTCCCTGGGTTAATGGAGACATCACAAGTCATAATGAGGTTAAAATTTTGGATAGAAGGTCCACATGGTCAATTAGGGTTTTCTACTGGTTATATAGGCATGTGATTCCAGGAAAGTTGTTACAGTGGGCACCATCTACCATGAATCTGTTATGATCTATAGTTGTTGGTTAGAGTTTAACTATGATGAATATTAAAACAATATAGTAAGGAATCATCCATCCATATGTAGTAGATAAAAACATTTATCAAACACCATAGAAATGTGATTCTGAAGTAGATTCAAAGGTTCTAATATTAGGGTTTCAAGTTTAAACAACTGGACATTGTTGTAGGAGATAACCCTTGTTAAATCGAGGGCAGGCATAGGATCATGGATGAAGAAGCAGTTGATTATATCAGTGATCCCTTGGAGGGGCACCAAATATGGGAAAAAAATGATGTTTTTGGTGAACAACCATGATACTCAAAGTTATATGTTGCTTAGTTGGTGGAGGATGACATCCTAGCCATCCTAAGCACCATCTTTGAGATATTGTTAATCACAGGCCACATACAAATAATGGGACTATGAATTTTCTTCCCGTGAATTCAAGCTTGTTGGATAACCACTGCATTAGGGCCTCTAATGGATCACACAGATCTGTGCTTAAGGATGATTCTCACATTTACTCCTTGTCCCCTTTCCCAAAGATATATATAGAACACATCATTGTTCTTTTTGGGCTTCCAATTCCACCCATAGCAATAATGGGGATAGGTCTAATTTGATTGCAGATAATTTGTTGGCCTCGTCCATGGATTTTGTTGTGGTGGATTATTTAGATGGAGGTTTTATTGGTAGATCACTATCAGGGAAACAAATGAGTGGAATTCCAATTGAGGAATACATGGTTGCTACCCAAGAGAGGATAGGATTGGGAGGTCTAGGAGGAAAAATAAATGTTTCAAGAGGAAGATTAATGAAATCAACCTATAATTGGGGTGGTTATTAAATTCCACAAAATTATGGCTATGTAGGATTCGACCTTCATCGGAAGGTTTGATAGAAAACAAATGATGCCTAAAATCCTAAAAGGATAGATCTCTGAAAATCTTGTTAAGGTACTTAGGAACAAGCCTCAGAGTGTGATTTTATCCAAAGGAAGGATGTTTTGGATTATGAGATTTCGGATGATGCCAATGAGATTATGAATTCAAAGTGGAACTCAGGTGATCATGCCATTTTTTTGAAGAAATGGAAAGTTGAATTTGATGTGAACTCTGAGAAATTGGAACGGGTCCCTATATCGGTTAGACTATTGGATCTGTTGTTGATCTTGTGGTCAGATGATGTGTTCAAAGATATTGTGAATTCTCTTTGGTCAATTTACAAAGTGGAAAATTCCTCCATGATTACTAGCTACATGGTCATGGGCCATATTCTTTTTGGATTAAATTTATCAAATGGTCTAGGAGACACCATTATTATTAAGAAGGGGAATTCCATTTTCTACTAGGAGTTGGATTATGAGGGAATTCCCTTCAAATGTGGTCATTGTCACTTTTATGGACATATAGAAAATGGTTTATCTCTCCCCTCTAAAAGAAAGATCTAGGTCTGAGAATGAATTAAATCAATGCAAGATTCTACTAAGTGTACTCTATTCCAGGTTTTGAAGGAGAAGACCTCAAAGATAATAAATCAATCAGATTTATCTTAGGTAGAAACTTCTCTACAAAAGATGGGAAACTCCTATGCTATGGAAAATAATGGCATGAAAATCTTGGGTAAGATTATCTCTTCCCCGTCCCTCTTCCATTTCAAATTGTTGATGAAATCCATTTTGGTTCCCGAAAATGTTTACCCGCCTACTTTGGAGAGGTCTTAGAGAAGGATTTCCTATCCAATGTCTTCAAAAAATTGGATCCTTATCCCTCAAACCTTATTTCCCTCCATGATATAAACTAGGCTATTGATAATTATGCTTCCCCTAAGCCTTGGGACCCTCCCTCCACCCCTTCTACATATTTTACTTCTCAAGTCGATTCCCATCCCCCTGAAGGTTCTAAATACAATCTATGCTCGAAATCCAAGGGAGCCCCAAAATTCTTGGGTGGTATTAAAGAAAGTATCGGGACTGTATAAGATAGGGACATAAATCCTTCTTAGATAAGCATAAAATATTTTATTTCTCTTGCTAAAAAACAAGGAAACTCAAAAATAAGGATTGGGAAACACCATTCTTTACTAGGGGCCCTTATAGATAATTCTTTAGAAGGGGTCTTCTCATTATTATTCTTTCTTTGAACTACATAAGGCTACCCAATCCCTAAAAAATGGTCAATAAGAGATTGGTGGGTACAATGAATCATGCAATCCTTTTCTTATAAGAAACTATGTTGGATGGTGACAGAGAAATAAAATTCCTATCTCCCCATTTGAAAGGTTGGGTGTTTTTGTTATAGATTCTCAAGGAATATCAGGGAGCCTTATCATGAATTGGAAAAATGGTCCTTTGAAACTCACAAATGCATGGGAATTTCCGCCAGGCCTTGGAACCTCTTTTTTTTCTATAGATATTACTAAGGAGATCAATTTCTTCAACATTTAGGACCCTTATGCAGATTGACAATGTTTTTGGGAAAATACCATGGAACAATCATGGTTCCACTCAAGCATAGTCTTGGTAGGAGGGGACTTAAATTTACCCCAGGAGATTTTGAAATCTAGAGATCAGAAACTCAGATTGAAACCCTAGTATAATTCTTCATTTCCAAACTAGATTTAGTTGAGTTGTTGAAAATATAACTCGCTAAAATATCCCCAACATAAAGAAATATGAGAATCGGGGAGGCAAGGCTGGCCAAATTCCTAGACTGATTTTTTACCTCTGAATCTTTCGTGGATGAAAATATTTAGTTTGGGTAACATGTTTCTATAGGTGGAGACTCTCGCCACAACCATATCATCTTGGAGTTGGCTCTCCTCCATAAACCCCCCCCCCCAACCCTTTTAAATTAAACCCTATCTTAGTTAGAGGAGGACTCATTTATGGAGAAAATAAAAGAAATTTGGCAGCCACTCAGTCCTTCCTCCTATTTAGTTCCAAAAAAACCTAAAAATGGAAAATAAAGTAGCTATAAATTGGTATAAATAAAAAATGAAGAAGGATGAAATACTAATGTAGGAAATTGAAGGAAAAATGGAACTTTTCTACTAAGGAGAGGGACATGGGTATCTTTCAATCTCTCAAAAAACTGAAAATAAGAGTAGACTTGAGGATAATAGGAGGAAAAGCTTGCTTGAAAAAGAAAATAAATGGATAATAAAGAGTCAAGTGATATGGATACAAGATGGAGATGAAAATAAATAAAAAAATTGTTACGTTGCAAACAACAATAAGAATATTAGCATGATTCAGGGAATTGAAAAGATGGATGTGAACATAGTTTCTTCATTCTCTGAAAAGGAAACAAAAGGTGTACATTACTTTATCTCTCTTTTTAAAGAATAAACTAGAGCCTCCATTGATGTTATTATAAAGGTTGTTATCTTCTTTCCAATATTCATAGATTCAAAAGAAAGCATAATCTGGATGGCATAAATTTCCAAGGAGGAACTCCTTAGTAGCTTCCAGAGTTTCAAAAAAGATAAAATCTTGAGTCTAGATAGGCTTCCAATTGATATTTTTCAAGGATGTTGTGAGTTTATTGAAAGAGACCTATTGAAGGTAGTTAATTGTTCTCAATGCAATGGTCAAACTTTAGCTTCCTTTAACACCATCTTCCTAGTATTGATTCTGAAGTTTGATAACCGCTAAATATTTTAACATTTTAGGCCTATCTCCCTCTGTAATATTGTGTAAAAAATTATCTCCAAACTAATTGATCGAAGGAAAAAAAAAAAATCCTCTCAAATAAATTTTTTTAGAGAAATTTGGGTTCCTAAAAGGATGATAGATTCACAAAGCAATTGGTATTTCTCAAGAGGGGGCTCACTTAATCAAAACTAGGAATCAGAAAGCTCTTTTTTTAAAGTTTGATCTCTCTAAGGCGTTTGACAGAGTAACGTGGATATATATTAGACTTCTTATCATCCATCTAGCATTTAGTCATTATTTTGTGACTTGGACTCTAAGTTGTATCAACTCTACGTATTTCATCCTTGTTATACATGGTTCAACCTCCCCCATTTTTAAATAAGAAAGAGGGATAAGATAGGGATTCCCACTATATCCTATTATCTTCCTTCTGGTGACTAAAGGGCTTAGCATATTGTTGAAGGAAGCCTCAGCATTTGTAAGACTAAAAGGAATAAATCTTGTCCCCTCTTGTAACATTAGTCATCTATTATTTGTAGAGGACATTCTCATTTTTTGTGAAGGAAAAAGTGAATCAATGGACAATCTTAATAAACTCCTAAACCTTTTATATAAAGAAATGAGTGTGAAAGTCAATAGATAATATCCTCCCTTATCACTCGGGGCCTCACTGACTTGGAAAGACATAACATATCCCATCTATTCTCCTTTCCATTAGGGGATCTCAAAGTGGGTCTCAAATACTTGGGATTTTCCTTTAAGGTAAACCATTATAGAAAGAATGATTGGTTATGGATGCTATAAAATATGCAAAGTAAAGTAAATACTTGGTGAAATAAATTTCTCTCAAGAGTGGGAATATTGGTCCTAGTAAAGGTAATGCTTGAATCCATATTAGTCTACTATATGTCCTTAATTTGGATTCCAAAAGGAATTCTAGGGAAAATTAAATAAAATTGCTTTAGGTTTTTATGGTCCAGGGACATGGAGAAGAAAAAATGGTTTATCCTCTTGGAAAATGTTATCCACTTCTAATTCAATCGGTGGGGCCTAATTTTTTTTTTCCTTTTCTCTAAAGCCCTGGCAAAAAAAAACATTTTTGGGTCTTATCTAGGATATAGGCCTATGGGTGCAATCAACAAAGGAAAAATATTTTCCTCGGGAATCAATTGTGGAGTGGATTAGAAAACCCCTTGAGAAATTTCAAAATGGCTCCATTATATGGAAATCAACTCTCGTTTCTTTTCCCTTGATTGGGAAATGGTTAATAGGAAAAATTGGGAATGGTGCACGAGTTCTAATTGGTAAAGAACCATGGATCGATTGCAAGAATAATCACATTCTCCTTGCTCCTCTCATATATTAACTTAAAATACTGGGCCTCTACTCTTTAAATCAAGTTGCAATTAGAAATCAAGCAACATGATGAAGTTGGGGGCTCTCCTAGCAAGAAATCAAACCTGGTGTCGACTATGATGACTCTTGGGACACATACATAAAATCCCTTAGAAGTTCCTTCGTACATCTCTCAGAACAGGATGATCAACTTCTTTGGTCCTTGAACCCATCAAGTGCCTATGAATCGAGGATAACATATAAATATCTAGCCCAAGCAAATAGAGAAGAGTAGTTTCCATGATGGGAAGGCAGGGGAGGGATTATGGAAGATGAAGTGCCCAAAGAAAACAAAAAAATTAATGTGGCTATTATTAAACAACAAGGCTCTTACTTGGGATAATTTGCAAAAGAGAATATTTCAAGGACTTGGAAGATGTTGTTTATGTAGGAAAGATATTGAAACTAACTACCATCTTATCATTTCATGGAATTTTACTTTAAAAGTTTGGAGAGTGGTATATTTAATCATGAGACTATCCAATGCTTGCTCGAGAAACAATTTAGAAGAAGCACTAAAAGATTGTCTCTCCAATCCTTCAACTTCCAACTTTAAATCTCTTCCTCTTACAGTTTCTTGGAGGATATGGATAGCCATAAATAGATCCCTCTTTGAAGAAAAGGACCCAATTCCCTTAAAATGTGATTTTCAAAGCATACATATTGGTTTAGTGTTTCCTCAACACACTAAGACTTCCCATCCTAAAAAAACATTGATATACCCAGTCATAAAAGACAGCCCATGGGCCTTCTTTGATGGGGCATCTTAGGGGTATTCCTCCTATGGGGGCGTCAAGGGAATCATTCACCTTTCACTTGATCAGGCCATCTCTTTCTCATCTAGAATTGGCAATGGCACTAACAAATTTTTTGAGCTTATGGATCTCAAGCTTACTTTGCACATAGCCAAGAAAAAGCGCATCACACATCTACACATCTATGTTGATTCCATGCTATTGATTCAATGGATGAAAGAGGCCTTCAACATTAAGAATTTCACTTTGATTTTGCTACTTCAAGAGATACAAAATGGTTCAAAAGATCTCTCTTACATATAATTTGACCATGTCTATAGGAATAGGAATCAGGAAGTTGATAGACACTCCAATGTTGGACTAGTGCTTAACCGAGGCATATGGAAAATTGCAAAAAAATCCTAGGCTCTCCTCATAGAACATTTCCATGACTCGTGGTTGTAGAAAATAATATATCATTTTCTTTATGCTTTTACTTATAGTATGTGGATAACTGTGATGGCTTGTTGATGTGAGAAGAACATGGATATGTTACTTGGGTATTTCTTTTTGTAAAATTCTAAGCAATTAAAGAGCTATGAAAATATAATTCAACCTTCAAATGTTGGAGAGAAATGTTGGAGAGAGATGTCGATATTATGTGCTCTATGATATATCATTGGAGTAATATTATAATCATGTAAGTTTATTTTTTCAAAAATAAAATTAAGGTTTTTTTCCTCAATTTTTTTATTAATTATAAATTTTAGTTTTTATTTTTATTAAATAAATGAAAAAAAAATATTTAAAAAATAAAAATCATTTTTATAAAAACACTAAAATTTATATTCATATTCACTATAAGATATATTTTATTTTTATTATGGTACAAAATAACAAAATAAATAAATAAAATTGTGTCCCATAAATCTTTCAGTAGCCATTCATATGAATCTCCCTTTCTCACCACCAAAGTAGATTTATGTTAAACTATTATCAAACATAAAAGGGATCCAATTTATTAAGATGTAATTTTATTTTTATTATTTCATTTCATTTTATTTTTTAATATTTTATTATTATTATATTTAAAATTAGTAAATTTTATTTATTATTTCATTATTATTATTAATGATTAATCCAACTTTATTTTTTTATTAAAAAGAACATATAAAACCTCAAGTAGAATACCTAATACCTAGCTACTTTGGATGCAATAAAATGGTATCCCATAATCTCCCACCCTCCCCTTCACATGAATCTCCCTTTCTCACCCGTATACTTTAATTTTTATTTTTTATAAATAAAACTTTACAATATATATTAAAAAATAATAAAAAAGATA
>ML787420.1:80123-98926 GCA_009831015.1 Picea engelmannii
GGTCCTCATCTAGCCATAAAGGATTATGGTTGGACTCATTACTTAAAAGAGTAACTTGTTTAGTTGCAGTCCTAGCATTAAAGTCTCCTAGCAGGAGGATATTACCTTCATTTTTCAAATTATAAATATCTTGTTCTAAATTAGTATAGGGACAATTTTTATATAGATTATTTTTCTTATAAAAAGTAGAATTAATAGGTGCAAACTAACAAATTGCTATATACATCTTCTTAGCATTGGGGTCATCCAAATGTATTGATTAAGAGGGTCAATCTTATGAATTTGAATGTGATGAGAAATGTTCTTTCTAATATAACAAGCTATGCCTCCTATCCCTCTACGGTGGGATTTTTTGTTCCATGCCGACCACAAGACAAATCCTTCCATGCTAGGGACCTTAGACTCCTCATGCTCCCAAGTTTCAACTAGACAGATAATATCAATATCACTCTGGATCCAACTTATCATATGATCTTTGCGTCATGAAAAGCCACAACCTTTGTTTATTTATAGTTTTTCCTATATTTTAGATTCATATTTAATATATAATAAATAAAAATTACAAATGATTTGATTAATTTTGAAAAATAAAATTTATTTTAAATATTAATGGATACATATATTAGTGTTTATTTATGGGTTTTCCTATATTTTAGCTTCATATTTAAGAATGACAAATGATTTGATTAATTTTGAAAAACAAAAATTTATTTTAAATATTAATGGATACACATATGTCATTCTTAACTCTTACATATGGCACATATGTTAGAGCGAATCAACATGTATTTATCATCATGAGCTTGTTTTATGTGCTAAAAACTTGTGTGTACAAAGTTTTGCATTTATTTCTATTAATAATTTTTCATATATTTGATTCATGGAAAATGGAAGAATCATAATATTTTTGTTATTTTTTTTGTATGGATATAATTATACGGGTGTATTTGGTGATGATGGAGCACCTATATCATTCAAGTCTTAATAATGATGTTTATCATTCAATAAGATCATGGATAAATGAAGGGATATTGATTAAATATATTTCATAGTCATTTTTATATAACATTAGTTTTATTGAATTTGGACTAATAAGTGAGAATTTGAACTAAGAAACTATGAATTTCAATTTCAAAAGTGTTTCTAATGTGTAAAATTGAATTTCAAAAGTGTGAATATCAGTTTTTAAAAGTGCAAATTTTAATTGTGAAACTATGAATTTTAAAGAATTCAATTCTAAAAGTGTGAATTTTTTTTCTTCCATAAGTGTCAATATTGAATTGTTACAATTTGTATTTGGATTTCAATATTTTGATTTAAACTATTTTTAATGTATATATTATATATAAATCCAAGATTAAAGTGTTGAACATTTTATTTTTATACGTGCATGCATGATATTAATATTAAAGACATTGCTAAATGTATCAAAATGGAATAGATGCAAGAAAACAATTCCAAACAAGTGATGGTGAGAATATTTTTTTTTTCAAATCAATTTAAGACAAGTACAATAAGCTTCCATATAAACAAAATTACAACTATGAGTCACCTATTTCTAACAACTTCCTCACCATAACTACAAACACTATAACTTTTTTATTAAAGAAAATTTATTCACAAAACCCACATACAAGCCAAGAAAGAAGATAAAAATTGACCTTCAATAGTTTTCCCTAATAAATACTTATTAATGCCCACAGGGGTGTAGAGCAATTGGCAAGTGTCATGTAAATGGAAGGAAATATGTAAAAAGAGGTCTCAAGGTCGATTTTCACCCTGATTTACTCGGAGGGCATGCTTGTGGGTTGTGTGTTCCTCCCTAGGGGTTATAAGGTAGCCGGTAGGATTCGACCATGTGTCACGCGAGTACGATATTGTCGTTGTTACCGATTCCCCTAGTTACAAAAAAAAAAAAAATACTTATTAATTAAAATTATTTAACATATTGTATACAAATCAAATCAAGACATGCATTAAATGAAATCTTTCAAAGATGCACGCTATATGGCTTTGATATTGTATTAGAGAATACGAAAAACATGTGACCGTAGCTTGCAAAAGAAAAGGTGTGCATGATGAATGGGCCTTCACACGAAGATGATGGTTGAAAAAGTGGCAATGGGATGCTCAGGAATGCGCTCATGAAGGTATATGCGTGTGTTCCTAATTTTTCAACTTCGACATTTCTTGAACCACCATGGAGGTTTCCAAGACAACGTCATTAGGATCGCATGCACGTTCCTAAGAATGAACATGTGCTTAGAAAAACATGCACATTCCTATGAACCCACTAGTGCTATAGGAACATGCATGTGTTCTTATCGGGAAAATGTTTTTTATTTCCTACGACCAGTGTACTTCACTAATAGATTGTGCCACATGTTTTAAGAAACATTGAGAAAATTTGGGAGAGAAAATTGACAAGAGATGAAAAAATCACTACCAAAATTCATGGACTTTGTCTTCAATTGATTCATGGTAAGTATTTTGATGTAATTTTTTATTTTAATTTCTTAATCTGTTTAAATGATAAAAAATAAAAATAAAAATTAGTTTACCCTTATTAAATTGCAACACACTTAATTAATATGGAACCTGGAGAGAACCCAAACCCAACATCACCATAGGAATACACACCAAACCCCAACCTACAGCTGGAAAACATAAACAGGGAAATCGATTTAGGGTTGAGATCTCTTAGAACCCTTATACATGACTTACGAAATACCAGAGAGACCTCATGATTGTCACTAGACACTTCCCTAGACACCATTGTATCTTCCATTGCAAATGCCCAAGGCGAGTTCACTCACATTTTTTATTATAGATCCAAAATGTATGAATATTATAGAAAGGGTCTAGATAAAAACCAAGTTAGTGACCTTAGCATTTCAAAACAAGACTATCACACACCCAATTTTTATTTATTTTATATATACCATAACATTTTATATTCAACTTAAATAAGGAACCTTACTCACTTATTTAAATCTCATTAACAAGACATTTCTTACCTTTGAAGTTTTTACTTCTAAAATTTCCAAGTACTACTATACTTGCATGGACTACCTCATAGTCTTTGTGTCACAACTTTGAAATTATGTTACAATTATGTGTGGTAGGGTTGAATCCTAGATTGGAATTCTCATGTATGCATTTTGTGTTAAGAACCTTTGTTGGTCACCCTAAGGGATACCCTTGTCACGACCTTGCATACCTTAATCTAATTTGGTGAATTATTTTGATTGATTACTATCGATGCAAGTAAAGGTGACTTGTCTTGACCATTCCGACATAAGTGTAAATATTAAATCGTTAACCATATTAGCATTATGTTTGTTAGTCATTCATTAATCATGCTTGGCGTTGAGTATAGAATATTTAATCATGCTTTGGAAATTAATACAGGGGTTGTTGGAAGTTGTTAATTTTCGGGCTAGACATACCCTGTATTCATAAATGAACATCTGTCCTTAACCGTCTGTGGTAGTCCTTCCATGTGCCAAGTGTGATTTCTTGGAACACGAACTGAGAGGATAAGTCTTGACCGCCACGCACAATTCTTTATCTTTCACTTCATTTTTTGGTAAACTTCTAGAGGAAGGAAAGGGTTCCTGCTAGTTTGAGCTAGATGGCCCTAAGGTTTTGTTTCTTTGTCCTTTATTTTTCTTTGTTGGATGCATGGGGTTCCCATTTCATATTTTGACTCCGTGTACATTCTATCTTGATGTTTCTTTTCCTTCACCTAGCTTACTGTACCGTTGGGAGCCTAGGCATAATCTTGTTTATAGTTTATGTTTATAAGTTTCATTTTGTAACAGTCGAGGGTGGTGGCTTGTCGAAAGTCTTGTTGTCCTACACACATTTCCTTTGCTCTGTATAAATTTGAGTCGTTGTTTTTTATCATAACCTTTTCTAGAATTTTGGTTTGTAGAACACTATTGGGTATTTTGTAATGGTTGCACGCGTCTTGGATTTATGTTGTTCATTGTATTATTCCTCTGTTAATATGGATTCATTTTGGATACTTTGAAAAATGATGGGCCCTTGTTGTTTTTCAAGGGCACCCATCAAAAAGAAAATATGTGGGTTCCATCTGTTCTTTTCGTTTCGCTGCGGGAGTTCATTGCAGGGCCGAGCTATTCCAAGTAAATTCATACCCTTTCTCTGCATTTATTTGGTAAGAAATTTTAGTTATTTTTTGTAATACTTCGTTTGTTTAATGCAGGGATATTTCGCCATATTGTCAGGGTATTTATCCCTAGTTTCCCTTTTCAAAATCTCATAAGTGTTATTTATTTTGATTGTTTCCCTTTTTGAATATGATAAAATCTTACCCATATACCACTCTAATTCTGCATTTGGAAACTTGTGGACAAGTGTGGGATATGGCTCCTCGACTAAAGGAATTCCACCATAAAAGGGTACTTTGATTTCCATAATGAACCTTAACTATGGATGAGGAATGGATAGCATGATCTCTGCTCTAAATCAGTTTGGGAGGTTACCTATCATAGGTCTGTTGAACCCATTTGGTCTATCTCTGGTTTTTTTTTTTTTTGTTTCAAGAATGTAATTGGCTTTGTATTCCATAAATTTGTATGTGCATGGGGGTTCTATATTTTTTCTTGTTGGAGTTTAAATTATGACAGACCTATTTCTCATGTATATTGAAGGGGTTTTTACCCCTGAAACTCACCAAGATGGGTGCAAAAAGTTGTAGTTCTATGAACTTAATTCAAAATGGAATTTTCCTGTTTCTTTTCAGATGAAGTTGTGCTTGGTTCCAATCTCTACTTTCCATGCTCACATTATTCTCTTTTGTTCTCTTTTCGTTAAAAGAGGGTTACATAACTACCCGTTTTGTTTCTATCTTTTAAACCTATCATTATTCTCTTCAATGGTCAATACTCATAACCTTTAGTTTATGTTCAAGGTTTAATAATGGCAACAACATTATTGTTTAGTATTTTAGCATGTTGATTGTATATAAAGATTCCTCTCTATATATCCTAGAGTTTCTTTATGACAATAGCTTTATTGTGTTTTCATAGAGACTGTAAATATAATATCCTCCATGTTCTATGATTTTGTTTAACTTTCTGTATTGGTTATGAATAAAATAATTTTCCTCATGTTCTATGATTTTGTTTAAATTTCAATATTGGTTATCAATAAAACCGTGTTCCTCATGTTCTGCGATTATTTTTAACTTTCAGTATTAG
Organism: Picea engelmannii; assembly: GCA_009831015.1. Lineage (NCBI taxonomy): Eukaryota > Viridiplantae > Streptophyta > Pinopsida > Pinales > Pinaceae > Picea > Picea engelmannii. The sequence continues at coordinate 85,352 of ML787420.1, forward strand.
TTATGAATAAAATCGCTTGCCTGTAATAATTGTATAATAGAATGATACTATGAGAACAATAATATTTTATCCATAAACTTCCAATTGAACAACGATTAAAGAATACTAACAGAATATTCACAATTTACATCTCTATACTAAATTAATCAAAATAGATTATCCATAGAATATTGAAGAAACAATGTTTCAATCCAGAACAGAATGGAAGAATCAAACTAAAATATAAACATGTAACTGATATTTCCTTAGGGGAAAACACACGTAAAGTGGGTTGTTCCTCCCAACCTTAGATCAAAGCTACCACATGTGCCCACTCTGTCACCCCCAAGCTAAATCCCGATCGAAAACCAACCAAGTGACTTCCTGCGGAGCGTAGGGTTCCAAACTTTATGTGAAGATTTCTATGTCATTTCAATATTTCTCAAATTTCACAAAATGGCATCCCATTCTCTTGTTTTTCTTTCTTTATAATATTTGCCTAGGTCTTTGACACTTTTACGAGCCTCCTTCTCATTGACCACCTATCAAATTGATTTTTGCTCATTGACCACTTGTCAATCTAATTTGTACACATGTTCCTTAAAACTTGAGATTTTATCTCACTTTTGTTGAGTTAACTTAACCAATATTCACCACTTGTCCCCCTTCTGTTGTCACTTGGCGGTTCTCTTTGGATCCACAAATTTTCTCTTATAACAGTCCCACCTCATGTGTGTTTCCTCTTTTTCTTTTATTAATAAAATAATAAAAATAAAACAATAAGTTTTGAGTTAGATCACTAGGATCAATAATGTGTTGATAACAAAAGAATAAAAATAAAAATAATAAGTTTTAAATTCGAAATTTTGGGTATTACATCCACCCCCCCTTAGAACTTAACACCATCCTCGATGTTATTTAATCTTTATCTGGATCTGTAACATCCCACTCTTGCGCGCACTGAGCAAACTTACTCTTGAGGACACTTGCTTGCAAGTGATCCAGATTATGATACTATTGGCCATTTGATTTTGATTATGTGGCATTATGGATGTGATTATATTTTATTTTGTGTATTTACATAGACAGGTGCTATTGACTGGGTTCTCCTAAGTGTGCATGACTTTGGACCTCGAGGATGCAGAGGCATCGATGAAACCTCTTGGACTCCAAATCGAGTCAGGGAGTGGACTATTGGGGTTTGATTGTTGTTGATATGACATATGCACATTTGATTAGAAGTTATGATGATTGATTTTATTTCTGACATGCTTTGTTGATGATGTAGGTTGACGATAGCTTGCCGACTAGACTCACATGTGGAGTAGAGGGGTCACGCACGACAACCAGAGACATTGAGGGAGAGGTGTGGACAACAGCCCTACCACATCCTACTAGCACTCCCGTCGTGACTTGAACTGTAGTTTAACGATTACCTAGTTCGAGAAGACCTGATATGCCGTGATGGAATACTGCGACAGTCGCTCACGATGATTCTAAGGGGTGCGCAATAAGGTAGGGGCATTATTCCTTAGAGGCCCATAGTCTCCCACAAGATCACCTAGCGGAGTATTGACTCCAGGGGTTTTATATGTCTACCAAGTCGTTCAAGAGGCGAGTTTCACCCTTGGAGCATGTACTGCGTCCTAAAGGGCACATCGCGCAAGAAAAATGGAAAGAGGCGAGTGGCACCCTTGGAGCACGTACTGCGTCCTGAAGGGAATGTCGTGTAAGGGAAACAAAATGAGGCGAGTGGCACCCTTGGAGCACCTAGTGCATCCTGAAGGGCACGTCACATTGTTAACGACTAAGTGAATAAACCTAGACGGCCTTATAACGGATGATGTGATAAGAATTATTTAAAAACAAAGTCCCTAATAAAAATGTCGCACAGGCTAGGAAATTAAAATCTAGGTCTAAGTGATACTTGTGGTTAAAAAATAATAATATAATCATAATTAAACATGTGACGAGAAGGGGGTAAGCAATTCAACTATTTTATTAAAATCAAAGTACTTTGGGGAATTAAAATTTTAAAAGGGGGGAAATGATTGTTTTGTTACATATGCTAATTAATATTTATTAATTAAAAAGAAAAAGGGGTAAAAGGTAATTTTTCTACACTTACTCATTTGAGTTTTAGATAAAAAGGGAAAAGAGGGAAACTTAAAAGAATTAGGAAGCTAAGAGAAAAAGGGGAAACATAAAGAAAAAGGGAAACATAAGGAAAAAGCAGAATGACTAATTTAGTAAGGAATATTGCCTTTAAGAACTTTCTAAATTGAACTCAACTAGGAATTTAGTAAGGGCGTAAGTCATTAAAATATGTAAGGGAATATGGGGACACCTAGGAGCGATTTTAGGAATGCTTTTAGGTGGGTGAGGGAAATAGGAGAAATTAAATCATTAATGAAATTAATTTCTAGTGCAACTAGGGGGATGGGTGACATGTGTACGGGGGAGATTCTTCTGAATTAAATTGATAAAAATTAAATTAAATGGGAAATTGGGAAAGAAATCACTTAGAAACCCTATAAAAAGAGTGGAGGAGGAGGAGTATGGGATCATCTTTTATGCGTAACGTTACGCTGCAAAATTTTTGACTTGATTGACTTATCTTGTGGGAGTTGGGATACCCAACTCGGGTAGCGAGTGGTAGCTTGGTCCTGCGAGGCGATCTGGGAGCTAGTTGTTCTCTGATATAGTGTGGGTGGCCCCTTTGCGGCTCGGGGGGCTAAGGGGGAAGAAGAGTACCCCTAGCGTTGGCTGGGAGGTACCAGTGAAGTCACATAGGTCAGCAAGCGGGAGCTGGATAAAGCGTGCACGAGACAACGACTCGGAGCGGTCGGCTTGGGCTACGATACGCCTGCGTTTATTTTGAATGGTAGATAAATATAGTTCTTACGCTTTCATTTCTGTACTTTTATTTTGTAAAGAAAAGTGTTTTACTTAGCGTTTTTAATCGAGAACTTAAAGTCATCATAGATTTACACTCACTGCATCGAATTGATTTCCTTTGCAACCGACCCTTGATTGCTTGATTGTTCTATTTTGTTTTATTGATTATTTGAAGAGATTGTGCCTTATATTTCGTCCTCATCCCTAGATCATCGGTCCACACCTGAGCAGTTGGCCAGGAGTCTAATCAACGGTCGTCACTTCAGTGCATAGCGACCTATAGATTCTAATGCCCTATCTTTCTGTGCGTGGATGATGAGTGATGGATAAAGTTTTTTCCCAGTTGTCTACCCTCACTTATCTTTGAGTTGATTGATTCTTGGTTGATTGATTGTATGGTGCCTTCCTGTGATTGAATATCTCGGCACATTGTACATCATTTTTCTCTGCAAACAACTTAATACTCTTTGCGTTTAAATCGTATATGGACTACGTTGTTGTCCACTGTAATGACAATGTTTCTTTTACTTTTATTTCTCTGTGTTTGACAATGATTTGTAGTTGCTTTTAATGTGCAATGGTGGCGTTGTTATTGTATATTGGTTGAATGTTATTACTTTTATTACTGTGATTTTAACCTTAACTGCAATTTAATATTCTGGACAACGATCCCTTCTCTGTATATTTCAACCCCCTTTTAACATTTGTGACCACATCCTAATAACTAAACTGTGTGTTTTCCTTGACTGAAAATGACAACGATATAAATTTTCTGCGTTTTCTTCCAAGACTATGTATGCATCGCATTACTTACCATTGTGAAACATTACTCTACGATTTTTGTTGCTTACACTTGTTAACCTCTGCTTGGTGATCATCATTACCCCAGCGTGTGAGGGGAGAAACCTTTGTGTTCTTCCACCATGAATTTATCCTAGCATGTTCCAACATCTAATTCATTTTTTCTGGGCATTTTTACCCATCTTTTGGCTGCCATTTTAACCTTTTATTTTCCTGGTGAAATTACTTTGTGGTTTTTGAAACCTCTTGTCTACGTATTCCCCTCTGCGGTTTATTACACTGATGGAAAAATTACTCTGTGGTTTTAATACCTATGGTCTGCATATTCCCTTCTGTGATTTGTTACTTTTAATGCTGAATTTTACCATGTGTTTTATTTGGCCCAACGCAGCTCACTCCACACCCATTCAAGTTGCCTACCAGCGATTTCATTATTTGTTACATCTGCATGTTTTTTTTTACATTTAATTGACAGTGATTTATGCTATCTATGCCTGCGATTATTATCCGACTGTGTATACCCGATTGTGTATTATCCAACTGTGTTTCTGTATTAAAGGATAAGGTTGTGTTTTCTGTTCTTTCAAGATCTGCCTTTCCGTTCAATGTTTTCCAACCATTTATTAGGATATCACAGTGAGTGTTTTTGTTATGACAACGAGTTTGTTGGGATGCCGCAGCGATACCCTTTAAGGCAGCTCAACGATTCTTTTATGTTATCACAATGAATGTGTTTAATATTGATAGCCATATTATTAGGATAGCATGTGTCACAACCACGTTTCTGGTATCAACGTAATTATATTAAAATTTGGATTGTGATTGAATCGCGGTGTTATCATACTCTGCGATATGATAATGATAGCATGGTTATTTAATGTGTGTCAGACATGCACTTGCAGAATTTTAGTAATAGCAATGTATTGTACATAGGGATATATGCAGAAATATTTATAATAGTGCGATTATTTATTATGTGCCAGAGAATTACTAAAATTAGGAACAATGATTTACTCATATTGGTTTCTGCGTTTTTGACAGTATTAATATGTCGACAATTTAATGTTTCTTGGCCGCGTTGACAAAAGTCTTGATTATATGAACAACTTTGGTAGAATTTACAATGAACAGTCGTTTGTGAGGGATTTTATTCATGATGAGTGTATTTTTATCCTTTTTAGTAGCCAGCGAATGTATTTATGATTTAGTAGATATGTTTAGTTAGCTAACACACACCTTAAATGCAGCGATTGTATTGTATTACTATTTGCAGTTCCATAGAATGAAATTGTATTAGATTGTTTTCAGTTTAAAAAGGTCTTCATTATATGGAAAAGTTATTTTACTTATTACATAGATTACACTTGTTACATAGATTATAAATTGTAATTTTTCTTAGTTAGTGATTTATACCCTTAGTACTTACATTGATTGGACAATGAATCTTATCGACAACGATAAGAATGATAGGGTTGGAGGAGTTAACTTGGGCTGACCAGAAGTCATATGTTCGGGTTTGATGATTGGATTTAGACCTTGGTAATAAGATCTTGTTTAATTAATAATTGACTTGAGAAGCGAGAGAGAGGATTTTATCGCTTCATGTTTTGTAGAATGGATTCTTGGGAATATTCATACAATGGCGTTTCACGTATTTTAATTGATGTATTTTTGCATTAGACCTTGTGCGCCAGGACTTTAGCATGTGGTATGATTGGTATAGTCGTCAGTTTCCCTTGTGTCTTGTTGACTTTTCATTTGGGTGCTTGGGTTGTTTTTCGTCTTGTGGTTGACAGATATTTCAATCTTCTAACGCGTTTAATATTCTTGGGTTTGGTCGAGATATGTCATGTTGCTCCTGGGTTACTGTTACGCCTATCGTCGTGTGACGACATGATTCCTAATGAGGGGATCATTGCGCTTATTAATGAATAGAGGCGAACAATAACTTGGCTGGAGTCTGTGCTACCCGTTGCAAGTGTTTGCTTGTTGTAGTTTGTTGTTGGCGTTTGGGATGTAATGCCTTCATGCGCTGGGTTTGCGCGCCATAGAGGTTCTATTTATTGGTCGTCGGGACCGTTGTGTCAGGATGGTGGATGTTATCCTTATCTTGTAAGCGTTGACATGTTGTGTGTTTGGCGGGTAGTCTTTTATATCTTCTTGATTTACGCATGTTTCACCCAGTTGATCGATGTGCAGTGTGTTGAGTCGTGGTGGTATGTTGCCTGATCTGTGTGTGTGTGTGTTCGTCATCAGGTTGTGTAGTTCAATTGTTGTTGTCGATGCCTTCTTGCCTAATAACAAAAAAAAAATTGTATTTTTTTCCTCGCTTGAAGTCGTAATGATTGGGGTCATTACAAGATCATTCTCGAATAGAAATGGATATGCTTTCTACATATGATCCTCCATTTTCCATGTAGCCTCTTCCAGACTAAGATGCCTCCACTACACCTTTACCTGTCCGATGGCTCGATTCTGGAGTGTAAGCTCCCTCTTGTTGAGAATATGATCTGGATAACTCGCCCTCGGGTTCCACCTATATCATATTCCAATCCACAACATGAGTAGGATCATGTATATATTTTTTTAACAATGAAACATGGAATACATCATGCAATTTTACCGTGGCTGGAAGTGCAAGCTAATAGGCTACAGGTCCTATTCGTGCAAGCACTTCAAAGGGACCACAATATCTAGGAGCTAATTTAGTATACTTGGCCAATCTTAAAGAACTTCTTTTAGGTCTTACTCTTATATACACATGGTCTCCAATATTGAGTTCTCTTGCAGTTCTTTTGGAATCTTCATGACTCTTCTTCTTGTCCTGAGCTTCTTTCAAATTATGTTGTACCTATTTCATTGTTAGTTCCATTTCCTTTAACATTTTGGGTCCTATCATTAATCTATTGACAAGATTACTCCATGCAACATGGGTATTACAGTTTTTTCCATAAAGAATTTCAAAAGGACTAATTTTAGTTGAAGCTTGGTAATGATTATTATATGCAAATTCAACTAAATGTAGATATTCTTCCCATTTGTTTGGTCTTCCCATAACATACATTCTGAGCATATCCTCTACTATTTGATTTGTTCTTTCAATCTGCCCATATGTCTGAGGATGGTAAGAAGTTTTGAATTTTAGTTGTGTATATAATCCTTTAAACATCGATTTCCAAAAGTTTCTAGTAAATTTCGTGTCTCTATCGGATATTACAGTTTTAGGAATTCCATGTAGTCAGAAGATTTCCTTCATAAATATATTTGCTATGTTAATAGATTTATAAGTGGATTTAACTGGTATGAAGTGTGCTTCTTTACTTAATTTATCAACAACAACCATTATAGAATCATTATGTTTCCTACTTTTAGGCAAACCTGTTATAAAGTTCATACTTATAATTTCCCATTTCCATTCAGGTATGGGTAAAGGTTGTAATAATCTGGATGGATGTCAATGTTCAACTTTAACTTGTTGACATTCTATGCACCTAGCTAAATATTCAACAATTTCTCCTTTCATGTTAGGAAAATAAAATTCCTTTCTTAGCATAGCAATTATTTTTTGATAGCTAGGATGTCCACAGTATGGATTTTTATGTAATTCATTCAGTATTAGTAATTTAATTTCTTATGCTTTAGATATGTACAACCTAATTTTATACATCAACAATCCCTTTTTAGAAAGTCTGAGGTCTGATTTTTCAGTTTTCGCTTGATTTTATTTTAATTTATATTTAATACTTTGATATTTTATATCCTTTTCAGCTGCCATCTTGACTTTTTCCTCTAAATCAGTTTCATAATTACTTCTCGTAACTATATTAATAAGATTTTCATGTCTTCTCAAGGTGTCAGCTAATTTTATTTTCCCTTTATATGTCTTATCTCAAAATTATATTCGCTCAATAAGGCTAACCACCTTGTTTGTCGAGCATTGATATTTTGCTTATCAAATAGGTACTTTAAAAAATATTGTCTGACATCAATAGGAATTTTCATCCTATCAATTAGTGTCGCCACATCTTTAGTGTATGTATTATTTTGCGGATAACTCTAAATCATGTGTTACATGATACCTTTCGTGTTCCTTAAGATTTCCAGGTTTGTAAGCAATTACATGATTTTCCTGCATTGATACTCCTCCCAACCCTTAAATGCATGCATATGTGCATACAACGAAGTCCTTGTATGGATCTGCTATTTTTTAGTATTGGAGTTGTTGTTAGGAGATGTTTTAATTTTTCAAAACTTTCTTGGCATTTTTCATACCATATAAATTTTGTTCCTTTCTTTTGTAGGGGTGTTATTGGATGAACAATTTTTGAAAACCCTTCAATAAACTTCTTGTAATAACCTGTTATACCCATAAATGATATGATGTTTGAAACATCCCTTGGAATTGGTCAATCCATAATGGATTTTGTTTCTTAGGGTCTACAACTATTTATTCTTTGGAAACTATGTGCCCTAAATATTGAATTTTATCCTTGTAAAAATCACATTTACTAAGTTTATCATATAGCTTATGTTCTCTCAAGATTTGTAGAACTATTGTTAAGTGTTCTTCATGCTCTTGTTCATTCTTTGAGTAGATTAATATGTCATCGATAAATACAATTACAAATTTATCTAAGTATTTACTTAGGATACTATTCATTAGACACATGAATGGGGCTAGGGAATTTTTTAACCCAAAGGGTATCACTACAAACTCGTAATGCATGTATCTCGTTCTAAAAGTTGTTTTGTATGTGTCTTCCTATTTAATTTATACTTGATGATATCCTACTTGAAAAACAATTTTTGAAAAGACCGTTGCCCCACATACTTGAGCGAATAGATCACCGATGCAGCGTAAAGGATATATGTTTTTAATTGTCATTTTATTAAGTTGTCGATAGTATATACATAGTCATAAGGTTCCATCTTTCTTCCTGACAAATAATATCGATGCTCCCCAAGGAGATACACTTGGTCGAATATACTTTTTTTCTAATAACTCTTGAAGTTGATATTTTAGTTCATTAAGTTCCAATATATTCATCTGATATGGAGCCTTTGAAGTTGGCACCTCTCCTGGTAATAATTCTATGGAGAAATCTATCTCTCTCTTAGGAGGTAATCCATGAATCTCTTGGAACACATCTTGGAATTCTTGTAACATAAGGAAATTTTCTATATCCTTTTTATTTTCTTCTTTTTCATTATCTATCGCATGAACAACAAATACTTTTCATCCCTTACGAACACATCTTTTAATCTACAAAGATGAGAACTTCCTAATACTAATGGTTCTTTGTATTCCTTTAATATCAATAATGTTACCATTGTCATCTACAGAAGCAAATGTTTTATCATAGCAGTTTAGAATTACCTTATATTTTTCTAACTAGTCCATATTGATTAATACATCATATGATCCTAGTCGTAAAAAAATCAAATCTTCTTGAGTTTTAAAGCCATTCATACTAATTTCACAGCCTTTAACAAGATTTGTAACCTTCCTGTTTATTCCTGTAGCAAGTTGTACTAGCCATGCTTTTTCAAAATTTTCTTTCTGTAACGTACAAATTTCTACTATCTTAGGTAAAACATAACTTAGACTAGCACTTGGATCAATCAAAATGGAGATTGGTTGATTATTCAACATACCTTCTACTTCCACCATGGAAGTTTGATTATATGCGTGTTTGTTCTCTAAGGTTGCGCTAATATTTGGGGTACTCCTTGCTATTTCACCAACTATAGTAGCTTATTGAACTATATGTATATTTTTGTTGCTTTTCTCTCTGTGAGGACAATCCTTGAAATAATGTGGTTCACCACACTCCCAACACTTTACTGGTTCTTTTTGGGCAGTTTCTTTGTTATAAAAAATTGTTGGTTTTGCATTTTTATTATCAGACGGGTTATAGGGCTTATTATTTCTGTAGTTATTTCCCCAAAACCCTTTTGCAATGTTCTTATTTAAAAAATTTCCTTCTTTTCTTCTTGGATCAAACCTTTCCACTTTCTTTCCCTTCCAGTTTTTAGTATTTTCATTTCTAGATTTATATTGTTCAAAACATAATTTAGCCTTACGCATAGCTTCTTCTAAAGTCTTAGGATTGTCAAATTCATTATTGTCTTTATATGAGGCAGGTAGGAAACTCAAGAAGCATTGTATCTTTGGTTTTTCATCCACAATTTATGGTACGTAGCGTAATAATCTTAAAAAAAAAATTGCAAAAGTCCTTCATGGTTAAATTTCTCAGTTTGATTTCATAAAATTATTTAGACTTACTTTCATAATATTGTTCTGATAGATATTGTTTCTTAAAATATCTCTTAAAAGTTTTCCAAGTGATTTTACATTCCTTAATGTTCTTTACCCTTTTTATATCTTGCCACCAAATGTCTTCCTTCTCAGACAGATTATAGATAGCCATTTTTTCTTTAAGTTCACTCAAATACTTATATATATGAAAGTATTTTTGCATCTCAGAAAGCCAAGCTTTTGCCTCTTCTCTAGTCTCAATCTCACCATTAAAGATTGGAGGTTTTATCTTTTTAAATTCTCCCATAATTTCCTCATGATGTTTATGTTTCCTTTTAGTTCTTTGTTCCAGTTTGGCATTGTCCTCACTTGAAGTTTTAGTTTCATTAAAAACAAATTCCGTCATTGATTCAGTGTGTTCAAATTTCCTAGAATTCTTCTTGTGAAGATTTAGTTTTAGAATTACTGGAATATTGACGTTTATTCTTGTTAGAATTCTGATTACACAATTTGTCTAACAATATTGTGTTAAGTTCTTCTTGTGTCTTTATAATTCATTCATTATCTGCCTTAATAGTTTTCAATTCTTCTCTTAGACCTGGTACAGTATAAATTAATTCTGATTGTATGTTATCCATGCTTTCATTCAAGTTAACCCATATATTTCCTTCACCAATATTTCCTTGTTCATGAGGATTTTCTGGTTCATTTTTATGTGAACCTTCTTCAGGTAGAATAGGTACTTTTGTCATATTTCCTGCAAATCAAAATATTCTTCCTAGTGGTAAGGAGAAATATAAAAATAGTAAATTAGTCTTCGTAGTTGAGCTCATAAGACCAAGTGTGGTTCCTAAATATCCAATACCATTATGCCACACACCCAATTTTTTATTTTGTTTTTTATATACCATAATATTTTTATATTCAACTTAACTAAGGAACATTTCTCACTTATTTAAATCGCATTAAAAAGACATTTCTTTTCTTTGAAGTTTTTACTTCTAAAATTTCCAAGTACTACTATACTTGCATGGCCTACCTCATAGTCTTCGTGTCACAACTTTGAAATTATGTTACAATTCTTTGTGGTAAGGTTGAATCCTAGATTGCAATTCTCATGTATGAATTTTGTGTTAAGAACCTTCATTGGTCACCCTAAGGGAGACCCTTGTTGCGACCTTGCTTATCTTAACCTAAGTTGGTGGATTATTTCGATTGATTACTATAGATGCAAGTAAAGGTGACTTGTCCTGACCATTCTGACATAAGTGTAAATATTAAACTATTAACCATATTATCATTATGTTTATTAGTCAGTTGTTAATCATTCTTGGCGTTGAGTATAGGATCTTTAATCATGCTTTGGAAATTAATACAGGGGTGGTTGGAAATTGTTAATTCTTGGGATGGGCGTACTCTGTATTCATAAATGAACATTTGTCCTTAACCGTATGTGGCAGTCCTTCTGTCACATACCCACTATGGCAAACTAAAAATTTTGCCTCTTTTCTTCGAGGAACAGAATCCCTAAATTCCTACGGCGGCCTAGCGCAGGCTAGCTTTCCCCTTATCCACCTCCATGTGATCGTTGGTTATGACCACAAGCCAAGCCAAGAGGCACCTTTCCCATTTTGCGACTCAGCGATGCAGAAGAGTCAAGTCTTTTGACTCTTCAAACCCCAAAACCCGATATCTTACCTTTGTTGAGATCGACGGTTGCGAATTTTCCCCTGATCTGACGGTCCTAGCCGTATCGGGATTTCAATAACCAGGAGTTTGAAATGAAAGAGAGTCAAGTATTTTGAATCTTCAAACCCCGAAACCCGATACGCGAGTCCTTGTACGAGATCCAACGGCTCACGGGATTTTGGAGCTTTCCCCGAACTCTAACCGCTCACCGCGTGTCTCCTCCGATGGACGGTCCAGATCCTTTTGGGACTCCTCCTTTCTACCACAGAGCGCGTCGGGGTTCCAGGTACCGGTATTTTGCGACTTGCGAAGACGAGAGGTCTTTCCCTTTGGTTTCTCGGGTGCTAAAACGTAGAAACGTCGATCGGCAGCCACGTGTCCCTCCAATGGACGGCTGCGACCTTTAGCCACAATCGACCATTGTGATCTTTTCAGGATGATCAACAGTCATGATCAAATCCCTGCTTTCTCAAACTTATTCACACTAAACCGATTCAAGGTTTCGTATACGGGGATTTTGCGATTTGCAAAGACAAGGGGTCTTTCCCTTTGGTTTCCTGGGTGCCGAAACGTCGACCGGAAGCCACATGTCCCTCCAATGGATGGTCTAGGTAACTCCCATGGATCTTGGGATCTACGGTCCTGATTCCTTCACTACTTGCGAAGGCTGAAAGGGGTCAATGCATTAACACCTACGTTCCTTCCTCCAATCTAACGGTCATGACGGACCTCAGATCCTCTGAAAGGATCTCGTCCATGCATCTAGAAAATGAAAGGGTACTCTCTTTCAGTATTTGAAACTCTCTATCCTTCCTGAGCTTCGTTAGCTATGAAGGACTTGAGAGCTTTGCACTCTTTCTCCTGGACTTGACTCTTAGAAGAGTCTTCAGCACAACTATTGCGCTTCTTCATCAAGGGGTTTTGGGTTCAGTTTGCCTTGCAGAGAGCATGTGCATATCTGCACTACCTCTCCTGAGCTTAACGGGCTTCATCCTCCAAGGGACTCAAAAGGATTAGGAAGGTTTACATACGTACATGAAACTGTGTCCACGGTCGATGAACGCACAGTTCGTGACTCGGGCTTATACCACCATAGGACACAAGTATTTATGGGTATAAAACCTATCCTAACCATATGCTTTCTTACTGGCCTAATTATACAATCAAGCAGAAATAAGGGGGATACAATATATCCATTAAGAAATATGCCTGATTCCTGCAACATACACAGTATAACCAATTCATACACAGTTACAGATAAATTACACAGGGTAAGAAATCACTTATCTATTACATGTTTCCGCCAACCAACTGATTGTGGGTGTTCGTCCTTCCACCTGACCATAGGCTCAGAGGCATTCAATCTTATCACTCTGGCCACCCCCGTGCCAAGACATGATATCACCATAGAATTCTCATATTTCTTGAGGGTTCTCTCTCTGTTTTTTCTTCTGCTTGGATCATGTTCTCTGTAACTCATATATTTCTCTCTCGGTGATGGCCTCGGCAAGGTTTCTCAGTTGCCCCTCGGCATCAAGCTCGCGGCCTTCATCTCACGACTCGCTGGAGAGCTCTGTTCATCTCCCCTGCGAGCTTACGCTCTTCTTCTCCCCATCTCTTCCCGTGTCTCCTCTCTAGTGTGTGTGTCCCTCTTACCTTGGGAGGTTTTTCCAACCTATCATGTTCCTTCTGTCAGAAGGAAGCTCAGGTCTGCAGGTCCTTGTGGTACTTTGAACTGACAACCCATGTTTCCATTCATGGGGGTGGTTGGTGATTCAACCACCGATCCTTTCTTCATTGACTGATTTTCTTTCCTTGGGATTCGAAGGAGGTTTGTCATACTTATCAAGGGAGATTTGGGGTTATTTGATATATGAACCCTCTCTTATAGTTTTCACATTCTTTCTCTAGTGATATCATGGCTAGTACTTTCAAGGCTTCACCCCCCA
>ML787420.1:123824-138683 GCA_009831015.1 Picea engelmannii
AGATCTCCAAATGACAAGATAGGACTAGGATACAATGACAGTTTGAAGACAACAAAACAAGAGAAGGAAGATGAAAATGATGAAACCAACACTCCAGAACAAGTTGAACAACAAGATAGAAGACAAGAATTCAGAAGGAATGAAACATCAAAAATATCCTCTCCCATCAGGTATGAAAGAAATCATTATGAAGGAAACTACAAAAGAATAGATCGTGAACCCAGATGGACCACACCACAAAGAAGATCACTTACTCCCAGGTATCAAAATTTCTTTCTTGGACATTGTTATACTTGTGGAAATTTTGGACACAAGGCAATCAATTGTAGAATCAATGACAGGCATAACTATGCAAGCTACATGAATGGTGAAAATAGTAGATATGGAAATTTTCATAGACCTGTCAACAAAATTTATAATCCATTTGAACCATTAATGGATCAAAATATTGTATGTTACAAGTGCAATAATCTTGTTCACAAAGCACGAGATTGCAGAGAGATAAAGGAAGATAATTGTATGCCAAATGTTTGTATACCAACTACAACATGGAAAAGGAAAGAAATTCCACAGAATGAAAATTGTCAAATAACATTAGTCGCTAAAGAATGCAAAGAAGAAGATGAATGGTTCATAGATAGTGGGTGTTCATCTCATATGACCGAAGATCAAAGCAAATTTGTCAGCTTGAAGAAAAAGGGTGGAAATGTTGCATTTGGAGATGACTCATCTACCAAAATCATTGGAAAAGGAATTGTAAAGCTTGGAAGTGAAAATGTAAAAGCAGGAAAAGTCCTATTGGTTGAATATTTGAAGCATAATCTCCTCAGTGTCAACAAAATATGTGATCAAGGATACACTCTTACATTTGACTCTCAAAAATGTAAAATCAAAGAAAATAACTCAGGAAGATTGGTTGCAACTGCAACAAGAAGACCGAACAACATATACATCCTAGACATGAAGAAGAGAGAGGATACAAAAGCCACACAAAAGGATTCCAAGGAAGAAAAAGTCCCAAAGACCAAAAATAAGGATGAAGAATGATTGAGTGCCACATGTTCAGGGGGAGCAGCCGCAAAGAAGAGAGTTACCTTTTGTCATTATATTCAGGGGGAGAAGCCCTACCCTTTGCCATTGATTTCAAAGGGGGAGAAAAATTGGGATCATGATAATAGGGGGAGCATGAGTGTTGTCATCAATGACAAAGGGGGAGATTTTTGGAAGATTGGTTGTTGTCATTGATGTTAACCCTAGTCATTGGTTTTGGACTGCAAGATTGATGAACATATTTGGACATGAAGGAAAATGCACTTGAAGATACAACACCCATGGATGGATAGTATACATCATGTTGTTTCCGGTGGTATGTGTCACTTCACGTGGATCCTCATGGTTGAGGAGAAATGAATTTTTGAAGATGACAAAGTGAATTGAAGAAGGAAGTACATGTAGGCCCTCAAGATAATTAAAGAAAAGAATTCCAAAATAAGAAAGTGTCATGTCAGCCCTAATGTTAAAAGGAAGTGACATAAATGGTATAAACAAATATCATTATACATTCATTTGACACACAAGTCAAATTTCAGAGGAAATCAGAAGTAAAGAAGGTCGGATTTCAAGGGAGGATGAAGTCTTTTGGTGATGTGTTCTAAGGTATGTTATTTACAGGTCATCTTACCATTTTCGCTATAAAAAAATTTCTAGAATGATTCAGATGGTGAAATTTCTATGGTATTGAGAATACATATCAAGGTACCTGTGGTAAAATTTTCATCTCTTTATTCGCTGCAATTATGGAGATACACTTTGTGGAAGATAGGGTTCTTTACCAGTCCTGAAGCTAGTCAATAAACAGGTGTTTCGGGTAAAACAGTCATAACTTCTTCATAGAGAATAAATATGAAATGGGACAAATTTCATTGGAAAGAGTACGGACTTTAGTTTCTTTTGTGCAAGTTTCCGAATCTGATGTTAAAAATTGAGTGCGGGGCATTATGTACAAGTTCGCTCTCCTGAATAAACCAGAATTGAACAAGGTCTACCATTCTCTCTATAACTTGTTTTTGGAGAGGATTCAAGGAGTGAAACTTTGAGAAGTTTCATAGAATGCATTGAGTAATATTATATATAGGATCATATTATTCCAAGAATTGAAGAATTGCAGAAATTGAAGAAGTCTCAAGAAGCATTATCAGGTTATATGTGATGATTGGTTGATGGTGATGATTTAATGTAAATTTTTATTATCTCCCATATATTCTTGGGTGGAAGGAAGGGGAAAGGATGGAGATTTCAACCCTCTCTTGATATTGGAGGATTGTATCTTCCTCTTGGAGGTTTATCCCTCCCTTTGCATTTGGAAGTTATAGCTACCTTTGGAAATCATTACTTCCCTTGAACAATAACTATTGATTATTTCTCATATATTGTGCATGGTGTATTGTGGTTTATTGGTGTAAATATTATACTATAGTTCATTACTCATTGGATATAATTGAATGGTTTAAGTATAAGTTGAAAAAGATTTTAAATTGTAATTGATATTGATTCACCCACCTCTCAGTATCAACACCTTTTTCATCCATTTATCAGCACCGTGTAGAGCTTGTTCATCCACCATTAAAAAACGCCCTAAAGTGTTACCTATCTTCTCCAATGCCTTTGAATTCCATAATTGTAGTGGAAGCCCCGGAAGGAGAACCCAGATGTGGCAGAAACTGAAGTACTCTATTACAGGATTGAAGATGATGCGCCACCACTTCAGCATCAAGCTTCCACCCCCATAGCCCCAAATATTGTCGAGGATACAAGATGAATCCTCTGGACTCTTAAAAATAATCCATATCCAGCCTCTAGGTAAAGTTAAAACCTTGGGAGAATAGCCCAAAACAGGCTCCCAAGAACTCTTCATCCACTCAGACAGCTTTTGAGAGCAGCGATCTATGTAAGCTAACCTACGCACAAGTGCGCAGAGAGAAAGGTTGCGGGCTTATTCTAAGCCTACGTCCATAACCATTACTAAGCGATGTTTTTTTCACTTTGGCTTCCACACCCACTGTGGACGCTTGTTTAAATCCTTCTTATGACATATAGGAGCCTCCAGTCATTATGAAAAACTAGCCACACAAGGGGAGCTATAGTCTACCAACTAAGGTAAAGCACCTGGTACACCCTTTTTTTAGGCTCTCCTAAACGTTGTAACACCCGCAGAGCCCTCCTGTTTTTTATAATCTGCAAGTTGTAGTGAACCCAACACCGTCTCTTTACTAGACGAAAGACAGAAATGAGAGTTAGAGCGAAATGTAGACGAAGGAAAATTGGTAGTTGAAACACTTAAAACACAGTTATTACTCATCCTCTTGTAATAACGGTTACATAGCTCGTCAACTGAAGCTAACAGCCCTTGCCAATCCCAATGTTCCACATCCTCCCCTCCCGGGAGATTCATGGCCTCACTTTCCATTAGGAAGGTTCAGTGCCCACCTAAATTGTTGCCACCTCAAGGAAGGTTTGGAGAAGCAATTGAAGAACCCTGTCTCAGCAATCGGGTGAAAATCGAGATGGTCGGAGAATATAAAATATAGAGGTGACTTAAACTACTTAAACTATAAGTAACATCCTAACTATCCACCCACTCCATTAAAGAGAGCTCGGCTTCCACTAACCAAATAGTTGGCTTTATTTGCAAATAACTTTATTTTTTTTCTCTCCAAATTAAATAAAATGTCATATAAAGTATTATTTATTGAGATAGGCATACACCTCGATAAGAGAATTCAACCATATATTTATGTGGAGTCCTTCCATAAATGGAAAATTCCAAGGGAGTCACCACTAGGTATAAGTTTAGTTTTATATAGATATATATATATAGACACACACATTGACACTTTAATTAAAGTGAAAAGAGTGTTGCAAATAATAGTTGAGGGGGTTTGTCCCTTTACTTTAAAAAGTTCTTAATGGCTCATTTTGTTTTTACATAAGCCTTTATCACTAAGACTTTACGTTATATATTTTGAAGTATAGAAGGGGATCACAGTAAAAGAAGGGTGTTAGATGGTGTGTGGATGCATGGTAAAGTCGGAGGTCTTATTCAATTCTAAATTCAAGCAAAGCAAAGTCATAAGTATGATTTGTTAGTAACGTTGAGGGACATGGCATGATTAAGCCTAGTATATGTCACCTAGAGTAGCCCATATTAACATTGCTAAGAGAAAATTATGTATGTGTATTGCAAGAGGGACAATCATTACTTCTGAGTTATGAAGGATTAGCCTTGAGAGGAGGTCAACGAGTTGTAGGCTATCGTGGTGTTAGTATATTATGAGTGGAGAATAATGATGCTCCCCACACAACTCTTGTGTGTTATGTGTTGTGAGAAGATATGTGGTTTTATATAGGACCACTTGTTCTCCCAAGAGATAAGGACAAATGACTATTCACCTTGGAGGAAGCATCTTTTGGAGAAATTGACATGGGGTGCAATGTATAGAAGTTTTGCTAGCTTAAGAGTATAATTTATGCACATGAGTTTCCTCTATACTTAAGCGTGGATGGGAAAGAGAATTGTGGATTATATTTGATGATTATTCAGGTTAATATGGTGATACTAACAACATAACACTGTAATGGGTGCTTTCTACGTTCATACGAACATTCAAAATGATATTATAAGTGGGCTTATGTTGTGAACCATGAAGGAAAAGGTTCTTAAGGGATAGAATATGTGTCATCCTCTGAAATGGCCATAAAGAGGTTTTTCTCCTTACATTTGTGCCTATGAAAATATTTTTCATCACAAATGTAGCAAAGACCCTTAAGTTGACGCTCTTCCATTTCAACACGAGTCAATTTGTGTATGTTGAGAGGATGGGAGGAAGGAGAGGGATTGGTGGGATGGGGAATAAAGGATGGTTTTTTAATTTGGTCATTGATAACCTTTTGGCCTTCCCTAGCTTATCAAGAGGCTTGGATCCAAGTGGTAGAGTGACCCATTAATACTTGGGCATGTATCTCTTCCTTCATACCACTAATAAATCATTATATGAAGAAGGTATATGACATGCCTTCGGTGTGGAAATAAAGTTGTTCAAAAGTAGAGATGTACTTTGAATTCCATAACTGTAGTGGAAGCCCCGGAAGGAGAACCCAGATGTGGCGGAAAMTGAAGTACTTTGTTACAGGATTGAAGTTGATGCGCCATCGCTTCAGCATCAAGCTTCCACCCCCATAGCCCCAAAACTTATCGAGGATACAAGACGAATCCTCTGGACTCTTAAAAATAATCCCTAGCCARCCTCTAGGTAAAGTTAAAACCTCAGGAGAAGAGCCCAGAACAGGCTCCCAAGAACTCTTCATCCACTCYGACAKCTTTTGAGAGTAGCGATCCCTGTAAGATAACCTACCCACAAGTGCACAGAGAGAAAGRTTGCAGGCTTATTCTAAGCCTACTTCCATACMCATTACTAAGCGATGTTTTTTCCTCTTTGGCTTCCACACCCACTATGGATGGTTGTTTAATCCCCGCTTATGACAGATAGGAGCCTCCGGTCGTTTTGAAAAACTAGCCACACAAGGGGAGCTATAGTCTACCGACTGAAGTAAAGCACCTGGTACGCCCTTTTTTGGGGCTCTCTAAACATTGTAACACCCGCAAAGCCCTCTTGTTTCTTAGAATCTGCAAGTTGTAGTGAACCCGACACCGTCTCTTTACCAGACAAAAGACGGAAATGAGAGTTAGAGGGAAATGTAGACGAAGGAAACCCGGTAGTTGGAGCACATAAAACACAGTTATTACTCGTTCTCTTGTAATAACGGTTGCATAGCCCGTCAACCGAAGCTAACAGCCTCTGTTGATCCCAATGTTCCACGTCCTCCCCTCCCAGGAGAGTCGTGACCTCACTTTCCATTAGGAAGGTTCAGTGCCCACCTAAATTGTTGCCACCTCAGGGAAGGTCTAGAGAAGCAGTTAAAGAACCCTATCTCATCAATCAGGTGAAAACCGAGATGGTGAGAGAATATTAAATATAGAGGTGACGTAAACTGCTTAAACTATAAGTAACATCCTAACTATCCACCCACTCCATTAAAGAGAGCTCGGCTTCCACTAACCAAATAGTTGGTTTTATTTGCAAATAACTTTTTTTTTTCTCTCCAAATTAAATAAAATGTCATATAAAGTATTATTTATTGAGATAGGCATACACCTCAATAAGAGAAGTCAACCATATACATTTATGTAGAGTCCTTCCATAAATGGAAAATTCCAAGGGAGTCACCACTAGGTATAAGTTTAGGTTTATATAGATATATAGAGAGAGAGACACACACACATGGACACTTTAATTAAAGTGAAAAGAGTGTTGCAAATAATAGTTTAGTTGAGGGGGTTTGTCCCTTTATTTTAAAATTTTCTTAATGGTTTATTTTATTTTTACATGAGCCTTTATTACTAAGACTTTACGTTATATATTTTAAAGTATAGAAGGGCATCACAGTAAAAGAAGGGTGTTAGATGGTGTTTGGATGCATGGTAAAGTCGGAGGTTATATTCAATTATAAATTCAAGCAAAGCATAGTCATAAGTATGATTTGTTAACATTGCTAAGAGAAAATTATGTATGGGTATTGCAAGAGGGACAATCATTACTTCTGAGTTACGAAGGATTAACCTCGAGAGGAGGTCAACGAGTTGTAGGCTATCATGGTGTTAGTATATTATGAGTGGAGAATAATGATGCTCCCCACACAAATCTTGTGTGTTATGTTTTGTGAGAAGATATGTGGTTTTATATAGGACCACTTATTCTCCCAAGAGATAAGGACAAATGACTATTCACCTTGGAGGAATCATCTTTTGGGGAAATTGACATGGGGTACAATGTATAGAAGTTTTGCTAGCTTAAGAGTATAATTTATGCACATGAGTTTCATCTATACTTAAGTGTGGATGGGAAAGAGAATTGTGGATTATATTTGATGATTATTCAGGTTAATATGGTGATACTAACAACATAACATTGTAATGGGTGCTTTCTACGTTCATACGAACATTCAAAAGGATATTATAAGTGGGCTTATGTTTTGAACCTAGAACTTGAGTTTAGAATGATAAGTGAAACATCGTGATAATATGTTTATTTATATAATAAGGTGTGATGGGGTATATGGACCAGTTCCTATTGCCCAATGTGATGTTAAGTCAAATTGTGTCAAATTGTTGATTTTTACTTAATTGTACTAGAGTAGTGGAGTTCAGGTATATCTTGTGAAGGATCCATAAAATTAATAAGAGGAGTGATAAGTACCTTAATAGATGCTAGTTGATGAAGAACAAAGGTTAAATATGAAGCTCATGTGGAAGATGTGCCCAAGCTATTGAATAAGCTTGAATATTGAATATGAAGAGAGCAGCCTTGAAAGGGTTGATTTTCTTTAGAGAGAATGCTTTGTGAAGAGGCGGTGTCCCTTGATTTTGGAATGGAACCTTATAGTAAACTTATTCTTGATCTAGAAATGTTCACTAGCCACATGTTAACATGGTGCTCTTTTACATATAGGGATGTTTGTAATAGTGTATTCTTGATAGAAAGCGTGATTTTCCTCTACTATGATGAAGAGAATCCTATACTCGACATTTAACTTGGTAGAAATATAATTTATATGACTTAAGAGGAAAGTGAGATTGAGGACAATGACCAAATAAACCATGAAGCGACGACATCAAATGATAATCAATTAGCATTAGCTTAGTCAATTTTCCTAAGCACAAAAAAAATCTTAGTGTCAATCTCACGAGTGATGGCATATGCATTATCAAGCTAGACCGGTAATCAAAGTCAATAATTATTGTTTATAATTATCAAGATATCCCAGGTGGGATTGTATTTATAACTTTATGAAACTGTAATTGAACTCAATATAAGATTCACTTAGCTAAAGAACCAATAATGAGATAAGATTCTAATTGGATGTCAAACTAGTAGAGTATACTTTAATATAGAACTTAGGATGAATAAATCTATAAGAGAAGTGTGTATTTTCATCAATCTAATTACTAGTGGTAATAAAATAGAGTTGGGACATAGTAAGGTGCTTGCTAAATAGGGGTAGTTGCAATCAATATATTAATAAACTCAGCATGTTTTTCATCAAGTAAAGATATAGTGGGACCATTATAGCACATGGTTTGTTAGGAAGATACACAGTAGTCGTGTCATGAATTTTCTTTATATTATGAACGACCATAACTTTGGAATGAAGTTTCTTGAAGGGTGGGTGTATTTGACACCCCATAGTTTGGCTTTAGGTAGTTAGAAATTTGATTTTTCTCATCATAGTATTTCATTACTTAGTAAATGTTTGCAAGTAGTGAGACTGATATAGACATGTGAGAGGTGTACATCTAGACATATTTATGTGTGGCATAATACTATTTTTACTGTTATATGTTCATGATGATAATCGTTATGTGAATTGGTTAAACATGTAAATTTAAATGTGGAATTTTGGTACATGGATATTGGTTCAAGTTATGTTGTGAATGCATAACAGATGCAAGGCATGATAAAAATAAACATACATTTCTTAATTGAACGATAATACATGTATAGATTCTTTATGAAATTGTGGTATATATGCATGGATATGAGTTATTGGTAAACTAACCTATAGGTTGATGAGCTATGTGATATCCAAATGACTATAATGTTGAGGTAAATTGGATGTCATAGACATCAATAAGATAGTGTATACTACAAGTTTCACTTATTATTTAATTTATGATTTGAAATATTGTTATGATTTATGGTAAGTGTGGTTTTGACAGGACGCACAGCTTGCCCAAAGTGGTTGTTTGATGACGTGACTCTAAGAACAGTAGTTGCACAGTATGGATCGATATAGGGTGTTGACCCTAGTTTTATTGGAGGGATGGAGGTATTGCCCACCATGTATCCTATGAAATCTGGATTCGTGGGAGGGTTGTGTGAATTCACACTCCCTAGACGTGTGATGGTGACTGTCAGTTTCTTGCTAGGGAAGTTTGGTCGAGATTTATGACACTTCTTCTTACGGGTTCTATCTGGAGTTAGGTCAATATAGTTGGCGCTCCAGCTTAGTCCAGCAGAGGAAAGGATAGGATAGAAGATAGAAGTAGGTTAGGAAGGAAGGACGTTTCGATGTTAGTTGAGAATATTTATTGGGGATTAGATGTGCCACTATTGTTTATTCACTTGGTTCCTACCATGTTTAAAACCCTCCTCTTATTCCCTTTTGATATTTTAAGTGTGATAATGAGTTATTGATGAATTATTGTAATTTGTTCGTTAAGATTATTAAATGATGCATTTACTTGATCTATTGTCTTGCATAGCTTGGTGTGATCATACAGAAAGTATGTACTAGAGGCGGTGGTTGTTTATCATTAGTGCATGCATAAGATATGTGTCTACTAGCTACGCACACATACCCTACACATGTACACTATTACAATTAATTAATGTATTAATTACTAAAGTAGATTATTAACTATTCAATTGAATAGTTGATTGATTAAGTAAATTATATTGCATAGAAAATATCTAGTAGTATTAAATACCTTATTTGACTTTGATTAATGGTTGGTATGATGAATTAAATGAGTATGGTGGGTTCTCATCTACATTTTGGGAAATTGTCAAATTGCATTTATAAGCTCGCATGAAAAGAAAGACTTTGCATTTTATTCATTGTTATTTTAAGTAAGTCATTTATATTTTATTTTATTTTATTTTTTTCCAAAAATCTAGATAAGGAAGGTCGATTGCTAATAATGAGGGTGGTTAAGAATACATGGGGAAGTGGGTATGAAAACATGATAAATTGGAAGAGAAAGTGGTGATGAAGGGGGAAGAGGTTGAGAGGTTGGATAATTCTCGGAAGATCTATTTCTTGTGATGCTATTCTTATAGCGTTTGTGATTTGTTGTTCTTGGAGTCACGGGCACGGAGGGCCAAAAAACCGAAAGGTTTCTTGGAGCTAGGAAGCAGGCTTAACCCCTAGTAGGCTGGAAGGATTCCGTTGTTTCACTTTGGGTAAGTGAGAAAAGAATGGTTGTAAGCATTTTCCTACTACTAGAAAAGCTACATTGCAACTGATCAACTTCAACACACCATGGAGAAGGTATTTTGTTAGTATGTATTCATTATGTTTCTGAAATTTTATTCAAAAAAAACAAATCTTAGTTTACATCAAATATCGTAATGCATGTGTATAAATTGTCACTTATTAATTCATAGCATCACTTGGAGAGGCAATACATTTTCCCAAAGTAATTTCTAGTTCCCTACAGTATGTCATAACTTTTATGATTGTAATCCACAAGCCGACTTTTTACTTGCATGCCATATATAATTTTGTTGGTGGTGTTTGGCTTCATGACTATTTTATTCTTCAGTGTTAGTAGTTCTTGTTCTCCAAGAGATTGAAACTACAGTGAGTTCTAAACACTTTTTATGGTTTGTTTCTTGTTATGTTACTGGATTTTAATATTTGGTTTTATTCTCCCTCTTAATAGATGCATACTTTTGTTGAGGTGGGGGAAATATTAGGGAAAGCTTAATCATCGCTACCTTTATGGGGTAGCTTATGATTCGAAAACTTGTCGTTTTGATCAATAAAACATCCTTGATCATTTTTACTCAGGCTTTTGTGATCTTCTTAAGTGCTCTTACATCAGGTAAGCCTATGTGATCTATATGTTTGTTCTAAAAAAATTCTAAGAAAAATTACTAAGAGTGTATGTTCTATGAAATCCTAGCAAAAGATGTCCATTTTAATATATTAAAAATAAAAAATAAAACCTAATAATCTTACCAATGTTAAAATCTTCCAAAGTAACTAATGCAAAATACACAATCCTGCAAGTTATACTCAACACTAAACTACTCTCTCTCATATATATATATATGTTAAAAAATAAAAAATAAAATATCTTTATTTTTATTTTTTAATGTATCTTCTAAACAAAGACTAAATTATTTTAATGTAAATTCTAAACAAAGACTAAATTACTCAATGCTGGTTTTATATATGTGTGTGGAAAAAAAAGACTGCACACTGATGAAGGATTTGATTCTATCAATTTTACCAACGCCCCGGGCATTGGAAAATGAGTATGAGTATTGCTGTAATAGATAAATAAACGCTAATACACAAACCCCTCGTGTTGACGCCGTCTTAGCTCAGCTGGTAGAGCGCGTGGCTTTTAACCACGTGGTCGTGGGTTCGATTCCCACAGACGGCGTTGTCTGTATTCAAAGATACTCTTTTTTTCTCCCACGTCGCTTTGCATGCCTAGATATGCTTCCTTTATGGAACTGGAATATCTTATGTTTCAAAAGATATAATATCCCTCCAAAGAAAGAATTCGGCACACTGCACTAATCACAGTACAACACATGACTTCATAACTCCCATTTAAGGACTTCATAACTCTCATTTAAGGCTAATCATTATCTTTGCATGAAATTTTATTTTTAATGTGTTGTTGACAGAACTGAGTACACTTTACAATGGGTAAGAACAAGTGTTTTTTTTTAAGAGGTCACAAGTTCAAATCCAGAAGGGATAGGATATGTATACCTCCGTAGACTTACACCAATTTGATATGGCTTGACCGTAACCTTAAAAATAGATTATTATTATTATTATTATTAAGTATAGATTAGATATCTTATTTGTTTAATATTTTTAAATTAAAATCAGTGTAATTTTATTTTATCTTATATTTATTAAGAAATTATAAAAAAAATATTTTATCGTATATTTATTAAGAAATTATAAAATAAAATAAAATATGAAGATT
This sequence comes from Picea engelmannii, assembly GCA_009831015.1. Lineage (NCBI taxonomy): Eukaryota > Viridiplantae > Streptophyta > Pinopsida > Pinales > Pinaceae > Picea > Picea engelmannii. Next base: position 135,676 of record ML787420.1, read on the forward strand.
AAAATATATTAAAAGTTGATTTATTTGTTATTATTATATTTTTTTAATTTTATTTCATTATTTTAATTATATAGTTTTTATTTTTCACTTTATTAGTATTAAGTTATAAATACATAAAAAATTAAATTATAATTAATGATGATGATGATGATTAATGTCCACTAAGACTAAATTGGTTTGTCGAACCTTAAGAGGGTAAGGAATTACTTGCAATTATTTAGAATTTTGTTTATGTGCTCGAAAGGCATTAAGAGAAGCTTTCCAAGATCACCATAGTTTTGTTGAGTTGAAAGATTAGGAAGGTTGGTAGAGTGACAAATATTTTGAAATTGAGATCTAATCTAGGTATAGGCTGGACAATCTAAGATGAATTGTTTTTCATCTTCAAGCCTCTTAGTGTCACAAAGGGGACACACTCTTTCATCTCATGGTGTTTTAGGAATTGACCAGCACCCAGTTTCACTATGGAGCTCATGAAAATTTGTTCTTGTCTTAGCAATCCTTATTTTTTTCTTTACATTTGTCAAAACAGAGAGATAATTTTGATCTTCTAGATTAGGGTTGATTACCTCCTTATAATACCTTACTTTTATTTTTCCTATCTCTTTATCACACCACATTTTATCCTTAAATTTTGATTTAATAATATTTGTAATAGTATATTTATTCTGCAAAATGGTCTCTTCCATGATTTCCCAATGGCTTAGCCAAGACTGGGAATCTTTGTGCCATCCCCGCTTGAGTCGAAGGTGGTTACAGTTGGAGTTTGAAGCAATTTTAGGAAGCCTCTTGTTTTCCATGTTGTTTAACTTGTTCTTATACATTAGGTATCTAGTCATAGTTGTGCTCTGAATGGGGGAAAGGCTCACCTCTAAGAGGAGGATAGGATAGGGTGTATTTCCTTTAATTTTGAGATTATAGGTTATAAAATTATTTTGGATTTGATTTATCTTTCTCCAAGATTCTCGAGAGATACTGCATCCAAAATTCGCATCCATAAAGAATGGAAGGTGTAACCAGAGTCTCAAAAAGGAGTTTATTCTTCTCCCATATCCAAAGATCGACTGATTTACAATTGTTTTCAAGCCCATAATAAGATTTCCATCCTCCAATTATCCTTTGCTCAATGCTATAATTCTATTTGAGCTTGTGGTCAATATCAATTCTCAGATATTTGTATGAAGTCACTTCCTCCAAGTTGTAGTTGTCATATACGAAGGTATCATAAGTGATCTTATTGGATTTAATGATCATGACTTTAGTCTTCTTAGTATTAACAGTCATACCCATATTGGAGTAGTAATCCTTGAGGATTCTTAGTTACATTTTGACCTTCATCAATGTACATAGGTCTGTCGAAATAAAATTCTCAAAACATGATTTCCATGCTTTATCAATGAACCCTCCTATTTACAACGCTTCTTGTTGGATTCATTTTAGGAGTTTGTAATTTTTTTATAATTTTATGTTCAAAATATAGAAAGTAAAATGCAAGAGTTTAATCCCAGTACTATCAGCAATTTAAAATAGAAAAAGAATTGAAGTATAACATTGGATGAACATGAAAGTAGAAATAGTAAATAATATTATGTTTATACAATATTGAAGAAGAATAAGATATGCAAAATAGTTAAACATTGTCTAATCCTATCCCTATTCCAATATTAGTTTAGCAGACAATATAGAGTGAAATTAGGTGCCAAGAAATAGTTCGAAAGTACAAATTTATAGTGAAACCAAAGATTTCATACATGGAATGAAGATAACTCGCACTCAGAAACAACAACTTTAGCTTTATTAGATCAATTTGCTAACAATCCCTCGGTCATAGTTACAAGATAGCGTCGTTGCCCCAAAATTGAGAACCCTTTCTCTAAAGTGAGTTCACCCTTTTCTACAAAACAGAGGTTAGAAAGTTGAAGTGATTCAACTTCCCAATTCTTTGTTTTCCTTTAACTAGTCATTTAATTGTTTTTATCCCTAAGTCCTCCTACATAGTTTTTACATGTGTTGTATATGAGGATAATATGGGGTACCTAGGGAGGTACCAAATGGGGATAATGAATGTAATGTGGTCATAACCATGCAATGGGTCCATTTGGCATTTGGTGGGTAATAAACAAGTCTGTGAGGTAGTTAGAAGGAATAATATAATAATGAGGGGTAGTTGGCATAGACTCCAAGGAATATTCATGAGAAAGTATATATACACGTGATTATTATTGTATTGAATAAGTTGAGTATTGTATTGTAATACGGATGGCTTGTGGAGTGATTCATTACACAAAGAGTATTTGATGGTCATACCCTACCTTAAGGGTTCTTTCTATATATTGGTATTATTTTTGTGTGGATGCATTCTATTATTTCTAAAATTAAGAGTGTATATTTTATCTATCAAGGTTCACTAAATTGCATGCATTAAATGTTTTATCTAGTTTGAATGAACTACAGAAGTTGTGTTGTTCAAAATGTGCTCATATTAGACATAGTCCATGCTGAGATAAATACATATGGGCGAGTCTTTTTTATAACTACATATTGATGTTGCTCTCACCACATCTTTTTCGATACATGGTACCAACTCCATGTAACACCTCATTTGTTTCTGACAATTACTCAATAGAGACATCAAATTGGTGTGTTACACGAATGTGTCATTTACTCTCAAAAAAAGAGCTTGCACTCTTCTACCACTTCTATAAATCATCTAGATATTGGTTGCAATATTTAATCAATTATTTGATATCCTCACCTAATATTTTGGATGTGTCTTTCTAATAGTTGATGCTAATGTAGATCCAGTTGATTTTCTTCACTTGTAGGCAAGGAACATTGTGGGGGGGGGGGCTCTATGAATTAGTGCTTCCATAAGATCAAAGAGTCTTCTCCATCATCCTCCTATGAAATTGAGTCATTCCTCTACGAAGGAGGCTAGTATCATTAATTCACTAAAAAAAAATCTTTATCAAGCATGAAATTGTAGAAATCCTTGTGAATTAGTGATG
>ML787420.1:145972-165248 GCA_009831015.1 Picea engelmannii
AGAATACTACCAGGAGATCAACAGAGGATCTTGTGGGTGACAAAAGGTCCCGATACGGGATCTGAAGGGCATTGTAAGCTCTTTGGGCCTAAGTGAAAGAGGTCCTGGTGGAGGCGAGACGCGTGACTGAGGCGTGCTTTCGTCAATTAGTGAAAGTTTGTCATCGATTTCTACTATGTACTCGATGAAATCGTTTATGTTTTACTTGGTTTTTTTGCAGTATTCCACCTAACTTTTGTTCTCCCGAATCTCTAGAACCCAATAGAAGAAACGACACTCAAATCGAATACCGGAGCTTCCAGAAATGGCCCGCAAAGGTGCGCTCCTCAACAGCTTCCCTGCATAAAAATGGTTTTGGCTTTGCTTTCCTTCAGCATAATTCTGCTCTGAATCTCCCCCTATGGCCTCAAGAAGGACTAGTTTATATAGGCCTAAAGTTGGTTATCATCCTCCAACTTCCTCCCAAGATCTGGCCTCAAAAAGGGTCCAATATCCCCCAAAAATGGGCCAAATCCTCCAAAAACAGTCATAAAATCAATTAAAAATCCATATACCAAAGTGGAAAACCCACTTTTTCCAAATTAAAGGGATAAGCCCCTTATGCCTAGCGTGCATTGCTTAAACTCAGTCACATGCATTGATGTGGCCAAGCGTTATCCCATAGGCTTGTGCGCTAGCCCCTTATCCCGAAATATCTGGTCACATGGCAATATAGCATAAGACTGTGCCCATATGGAGCGCCCAAACACCTAGTCATGGCTCTCAAATTTATGGTGGAACGATGCTACAACTGTGCGCTGGTGGTTATGCTCTGGCGCCCACCCTTTTACTTAATATGTTGAATCTGCGGGCCCCAACCCCCTTCCGGCCCCACACATAATACATGCACTTTATATAGTTTAAAGGGGGTTTTAAAACCCAAACAAATGCGTTGGCGCATTGGCCATTGTACCTCTCCCAAATCTGTTTCTCCAACCATAGGTCATGGGTTTGAACCCCAACAAGTTTTAAAACTTCCATCCAGTGATAGGGTGCCACGTGGCACCATTTAATTTGTCGAGAAGGTGCCACTTGTCAACTAGAGATTGGTCCAAGTCATCTACCCAGTCAACATGCTATTGTGTTTCCACATGTCTCAATGCTACGTTAGCATGATGATGTCATGCTGACGTCAACATGGACTTTCTTGCATGTTGACCTGTCGACTTTTTACATGTTTGGGAAAACGGTTAGAGTGTAATAACTCTCGCATACAACGTCTATTTGAGAAAGTAAATATATGGCCATAATCATCACGACGAGATGGTCGCAATGGAAATGGTTTTATTCAATTTCGATAACTTTCATTTTTTATCCTTTTCTGGACCCGGGAAGCCTCCTAGATCCGATTCTGGATCACACCTCCCCGCTAAGGACCTTTTTGTCCCCAAATGGTTACTAACCAGTCAACAAGTTCGGGATAGGCCACTCGGATTGTCCTCTGTCTTTGAACTATGTCATTTTCACATGTCTTATCAGGATCAATTGTAACACAATCATGACAACTGACAGCATATTGTTAGCCATTTGAACCCTGTCACATTTTACTGAAGCCACTATCATCCATGGAGACAACATTACTAATGATAACATCAAAAATACGACTGCAAATAAGCCGATATATTTGTAATATTTGCACGACATGAGCTTATCTTGAAGCAAATTGTGAATGATTTTCCATTCAACAATCATTTCATGTTCTTGCTTAAGATCGATTACTTCGTTTGAAACAATTATTGGTTTGTTGATTGATTGAACTGTTTTTTTTAATTGTTCCATAGTTTGAAGTGTTTTATTTGCCTTTACATGATGAGCATGAACCACATAATCTTGACCTACTTTGGTTAATTGATATTGATTCTTTGTCTTGTAGAATATTGCCTTGCGATCATATAAGTATGGACTACCTAAAACCATTCCACATTCACTTAGTGGCACAACATCACATGTTACCTCGTCCACATACTTAAATGAAATTGCAAATTTGATTGTGCACTGCTTTGTTATGTGCATTTGATGATGACTACTTATCCATTTAAGTGTGTATGGCTTATGATGTACTTGTGTTTTTAATCCCAATTGCTTAACTAATTCTTCTGAAATTAGATTAGATTGAGATCCACTGTCGATTAATGTGTCTATCTTAGTGTGTCACATGATGGTCCTTATATGAAACAAGTTACTTCTACAATCAATTCCTTCACCAATTTTACCTGTCATGCCAACCAATGAGACCTTTGATTCATCACCTGAATCTGATCCCAAGTTTGTCAGTTGTGTTGTCGTTGCAACTGTTTTCCTCCCTTTCTTTTCATTGAACCACTTTGGCTTCTTCTCGGGATGCAACTGCCAACGGCGGTCCTCATCATGTCCCTCTTTCTTGAAATGCTTGCAAGAGGTTCTCTCTTCCTTTCTCGTCACTACATATGACTTATTTCCATGTCATTTCCTCTTGTCCTCTTTCCTTGAAGATGATTCCCCTGATACACTTGCTTTCCCTGCTTCAATATACATTGCTTGAACAGAAACCTCATCAAGGTTAGTTGGTCCAAACATGAATACAGTGTTTCTAATGTGTGCAGGTAAACCTCATATATACTTCATAAGGGTTTCTTGTGTATGTAAAGGAATATCTATCATCAAAGCCATTTTTTGAAATCCATTTGTGTATTCTTGCACTGTTTGTCCTTTTATTAGTTTTAAAGCTTGCCATTCAATTAATGTTTTTTCTTTATAACCCAAAGGATATAATCCCTTCCTAAGTGCAGAAATGAAACTTTTCCATGATGGAAATACATTACCCACTTTTTGTGTTATGTTTTGCAACATACTTTGCCACTAGATGAGAGTTGTGCCTGCAAGTCTCAATGATGCCAACTTGATTTGTGTGGCCTCATCCTTTATCTGTTTCACACTGCAATAGACCTCCATATGTTTGACCCAATTGTCAAGTCTCTCTGCATTAACTTCACCATCATATATGGGTAACTCAATTTTAACATCAAGTTTTAATAATGGCATTTCATTCTTATGTTTATGAACATGTTTCTTTGTATTGGATTTAGAACTTGAACTTGAAGAAGAAGGAGGTGATGATGGAGGTGAAGGAGGAATCTGAGAAGGATCCTCTCCTTCTTCACTTTTTCCCTTTGAAGATTCACCCAAAACTGGTTTCTTATGTTCCAAGTAATCCTCGTACAAAAATTTCATCATCTCCGACATGGAAAAGAAAGCTTTTCGAAACTCTTTCTCATCCTGAGAAAGTCCCTTTTTTGATGCCATATTCTCGGTGTGAGAAGATCTCTTTCTCAATCCAATAAATGGATTCTCTTCAACAATATCGCCTTCACCATAAAGTAGCTTTTCCTTGGTTAACATGCAAAACTCAAATCCAAACATCAACTAACTTTGATATCACTTGATCCGAAAAGATCTTTTAAATGACTATGGTTGAGTTATTAAACATGTGTTGATTAACCAATTAGTAAGATTAATGAAAGAGGAAGAAGATATGAGAAGTTATCACAGCCACATAAACATGTACATAACTAAAATGAAGAAATAAACAACAAAAAACCATAACACCAATGTGATAACAGAGTTCGACAATCTTGCCTACGTCTCTGGGCCTTTGTCTCAGTGGGTGAGGCTTCTTTATTTATGTTAAAAGCTCAATAAGTACATCACAGCAGTTCCAAAAGGCTACAATACTGATCTAGTCTTGTTCTCCCAGATATCTAGAACCTAATAGAAGAAAAGGTACTAAAATCAGATGATCGAAGCTCCCAGAAATGGCCCGCAAAGGTGCGCTCCTCAACAGCTTCCCTGCATAAAAATGGTTTTGGCTTGGCTTTCCTTCAACATAATTATGCTTTGAATATCCCCCTATGGCATAAAGAAGGCCCGGTTTATATAGGCCTAAAGTTGGTTATCATCCTCCAACTTCCTCCCAAGATATGGCCTCAAAAAGGGCCCAATATCCCCCAAAAATGGGCCAAATCCTCCAAAAACAGTCATAAAATCAATTAAAAATCCATATACCAAAATGGAAAACCCACGTTTTCCAAATTAAAGGGCTAAGCCCCTTATGCCTAGCATGTGCCCCTTAAACTCTGTCACATGCATTGATGTGTCCAAGCACCAGCCCATAGGGTTGTGCGCAGGCCCCTTATCCCGAAATATCTTGTCACATGGCAATATAGCATAAGACCGCGCCCGTATGGAGCGCCCAAACACCTATTCATGGCTCCTGAATTTATGGTGGAACGGTGCTACAACTGCACGATGGTGGTTATGCTCTGGATCCTACCCTTTTACTGTGGTCATATAATATGTTGAATTCGTGGGTTGGGGCTTAGCCCCAGCCCCCTTCCATCCCCACATATAATACATGCATTTTGTATAGTTTAAAGGGGGTTTTAAAACCCAAAAATATGTGTTGGCGCGTTGGCCATTGGACCTCTCCAAAAGATATTTTTCTAGCCATAGTTCATGGGTTCGAATCCCATGAACCCCAACAAAGTTTTAAACTGCCATCCAGTGATAGGGTGCCACGTGGCACCATTTAATTTGTCGAGAAGGTGCCACTTGTTAGTGAGAGATTGGTCCAAGTCATCTACCCAGTCAACCCAATACTGTGCTACCACATTTCTCAATGCTACGTCATCATGATGATGCCATGTTGACGTCAGCATTGACTTTTTTTTGCCTATTGACTTTTTACCTATTTGGGAAAACAGTCAGAGTGCGATAACTCTTGCATACAGCGTCTGTTTGAGAAAGTAAATATACGGCTGGAATCAGCACGATGAGTTGGTTGCAATGGAATTGATTTCATTCAATTCTGAGAACTTTCATTTTTTAGCCTTTTTTGGACCTAGGAAGCCTCCTGGATCCAATTCTGGATCATTGATAGCCTTCATACTTTAGCCATGTAGGCTCTTTCCTTAGGTACGAGGTCATGGTATTGAAGAATGCATCAGTTTCTTGTGCATTCCTGACTCTTTCCCTGACATTCGTTTCACAGGTGCTCACCACTGCTAGGTAAATCGTTTTCGCACTTCTGCTAAGGGCATCGGCCACCCTATTTTCCTTTCCTTTGATGTGTTTGATTTCGAAATCAAACTCACTAAGGAGAGCCATCCACCTAGATTATCTAGCATTGAGATTTGGTTGATCAAACAGGTGCCTCAATCCACAGTGGTCTGTCATAAGTACAAATCTCCTACCCAGGAGGTAATGCCTCCACATTTTTAAAGCATGTACTATAGAAGCCAACTCTAGATCATGGGTCACATCATTGATTTCATGCTCATTCAATTTTCTGGATTCGTAGCAAATTAAACGTCCTTCTTGCATAAGGACTCCTTCGAGTCCTTCCTTGCAGGCATCTGTACACACGAGGAAGTCATTATCAGGGTCTGCAATCTTCAGCATGGGTGAGTGGGTCAGAAGGTATTTCAGTGCCTGAAATATTTCTTCACATTCTAGTGTCCAAGTGAATTTACCCTGTTTTTATGAAGGGCGGTTATTGGACAACCAATATTGGAAAATACTTTTATGAACCTTCTATAGTATCCTACCAAGCCCATAAAGGATCTAATATCATATACATCCTTTGGGGTAGGCCATTCCATAATAGATCTGATCTTGTCAGGGTCTACTGTCACTCCTTCTTTAGAAATGACATGGCCTAAGTAATGGACTTGCTTCTGGAAAAATTCACACTTGCTAAACTTAGCATAGAGTTGATGCTCTTGTAGTACCTGAAGTACGAGTCTAAGATGTTCTTCATGCTCCTCTTTGTTCTTGGAGTAGATTAGGATATCATCAATGAAAACCAATACAAATCTGTCTAGGAATTTGCTGAGTACATTATTCATCAAGCACATAAAAGTGGTGGGGGCATTGGTTAATCCAAGTGGCACCACCACAAATTCATAGTGACCATATCGAGTTCTGAAGGATGTTTTGTGGATGTCTTCATCCTTGATTTGGACTTGATGGTACCCGGACCTTAAGTCAATCTTTGAGAAAAAGGAAGCACCCCATAATTGATCGAACAAGTCATAGATCCTTGGTAAGGGGTACTTGTTCTTTATGGTTGTCTTATTGAGTTGTCTATAATCTATGCACAGTCAGATTGTGCCATATTTCTTCTTCACAAACAGGACTGGTTCTCCCCATAGAGACACACTAGGTCGGATGTAGCCTTTGTCCATGATTTCCTTCAGTTGCAGCTTGAGCTCAACTAGCTCGGGTGTATTCATCCTATAGGGTGTCCTAGACACTGGCACCGCTCCTGGTGCAAGCTCTATCGAGAAGTCAATGTCTCTTCTCAGAGGTAGACATGGTACCTCTTCTAGAAACACGTCTCTATATTCTCTTAATATGGGGTAGTCCTCTATGTTCGGTCTGTCATCCTCAACATATTCCAACACCTATATTGCATATAGAGGACACCCCTTTCTGTAATACTTTTTTCATTTGGAGGGTTGATATTTGTCTCACTGAGACAGGCTTCTGAATCCCTTGGAGGGTTACATTTCTCCCTTCTTCATTTACAAATTCTAAGGTTTTATGGTAACCATCCAACTTAGTTTTATGAGTAGTTAACCAGTCCATACCAATCAACACGTCATAAGATCCTAGAGGAAGTATGTTAAGGGTAGCTTGGGTGGGCAATCCGTCCATGATGAATTGGCAAGCTGGTATGACCTATGCTACTTTTCTTTTGGTTAGAGTGGCTAGTTGTACCAACCATGTCTTAGCATGTCTAACTGGTTGGATTTTACACTTATCAACAGTCTGAGGGGCCACATAACTCAAATTAGAATCAGGGTCAATTAAAATAGAAACTAGATGGTTGGCGTTCATACCTTCCATCTCCACCACCAAAGCCTTGTGATCGGCTTGTTCATTATCCACGGCTACATAAATTTGTGGCATGCTTCTAGCCACATCATTGATTGTGGAAACTTCTTGGATGTTGTAGACTCTCCTACTGTCATTTTCTCTGTGGGGACAATCCCTCAGCAGGTGCTCTTCTCCACAACCCCAACATTTCAAGGGTTCCTTCTTTGGGTTATCAGTTCTTCCTCGGGTTGCTCCAAAAGGTTTATTTCCACTATGGGAGGGAAAATTTTGATGATATACACTTCTAGTAGGAAGGATTATCTTAGATTCCTTCCTATAGTTCTTAAACCTTGAGGATTTGAACCCCTTCTTATTGAATCTCGAACTTCTCTTCTTCTTCCAATCCTCGCGAGGTTCTGTCTGACTCCTAAGTTATTCATAACAATACCTTGCCTTCCGGATAGTGTCTTCTAAGGTCTTTGGCTTGTCAAACTCAATCATGTTTCCGTAGGTCTAAGGTAGCCCACTGATCAATCGTTGCACTTTTACCTTTTCATCCTTTATGTAGGGCACATACCTCAGCAGCTCAAGGAATTTATTAACATATTCCTCTATGAAGATTTGTCCCAGCTTGAGTTCATAGAACTCCTTAGTCTTCCCATCAAAGTATTTCTCTGACATATACTTCTTCTTGAAGTGTTTCTCAAACTATTTCCATGATAATTCATCTTCATGGATTCCTTTCACATTCTTAAGGTCTTGCCACCAAATGGAATCATTTTCATTCAGGTTGAAGATGGTTATTCGAGCCTTCAAGTTTTCAGAGTAGTTATGGACTCTTAAGTACTTCTTTAAACCAAGCAGCCAAGCCTCTGCCTCTTCCCCTTTCTCAATCTCTCCATTGAAAGAGGGCGGTTTGGCTTTCTTGAACTCTTCAGGGTCATGAATTTTGGAATGCTTTTGCTTCTTCCCTTTCCTTTGAGAATGTGAGCTAGTTTTGATACTAGAAGATCCCTTTGAGTTGTCAGTTCCCTTTCCATAGGACTCTCCATATGAGTGTCCTCTATCTCCAGGTTGGACCTTTCTCGAGGTACTCCTCCTGGTGTGGCCACTTAAGGGACCACATCTTCGTATCTCAGGTGGGATTTGACTTCTCTTCATATGTCGTCGCTCCACATGACTGGTTGCAGGTCCATGTTGCAGTTATCTCTGTATGTCGAATAAGCTCTGCATCAAGACTACATTATTTTTTGTTTGATTTTATTTCTCCTTTATCAATCTCTCGTTGTCGTTCTTGCAACTATGTAATTCAGCCATGAGGCTCCTTACAGTTTCAGCCAAATCCAGAGGGGTTTCCACTGCCCTCCTCTCACCGGACTCTTTTTATCTATTGTGGGAGCCATCCCCCACTTCATGGCGTTTCACCATCCTATATGCTTGTAATTTCCCGCGATTCACTGACTGCTTGAGTGTTGAAAAAACACTTGTTGTTAGCTAACAGTCTATTAGTCCATGAGTAATACACAGTTCATATTTTTTAAATACACACACACACACACACAGTAGAAATCTTTCATTCTTTTCTTCAGTAAGAGTTTACCCAGACTCTTTAGGAGAGAGGTAAGGTAGGGTGTCACCCTTTTTTTACACAACTCGTCCATGAGCCCAAGTGGTCCAAGTGTTGTAACCATGCTCTGATACCAATTTGTAACACACCCAACCCCTGAGTGGCTTTCCTAGGGTTGAGGCCTCAAAATTTTCTTCTCTTTAGGTGATCAAATCCTTCATTCTAGGTTTCTACTACACTATGCTTGTCCAGATTTTTCCAACCACGCTCTCCATGCTCAAAATCGATCCCAGAACCTGCGGATATATCTCTCCGGAGTTCTTTGGGTGTTTATTGGTTGAGATCCACGTGGATCCACCTCACACGTGTTATCCCCAAGTTCCTTCCCCCACTATGGAAGACCATTCATAGTCTGATCCCATGACTGGACTCACTCTCTTCCTCCTACGCCAGTTGTGGAGGGATTCGATGTTTCGGCGTTTCACACCTCCTTACTATCTACGCACGAGATCGCCAGGAGTTATGAACTTCCGAAGTACCGTAAGATCAACATGTGGCTCAGGCCTTTGGGTCATTCGGTCTCTCTTCCATACTACATACCAACTCCTCCAGAGTCCCGACTACTTCACCAACTACATTGGCTAGGCAGGAACGTACCAGGAACCGACACGTAGGAGCGGTCAGGGTAACACGTGTTATTTTCCAATGGACCTACAGGGTGTGTGGTACACACGAATCTGGATGACATGTGGCATGTCAAGTTGGGGTCCACGTCACTCTGGGTGACATCACTGCGCCATGTTACCCCGGACTGGCAGGCTTCTAACATTTCTCAGATCTCACGGTCGAGATTTGACCACGTAGGTTTATAGATCTATGGCTCGGGTTACTTAGGGGATTCGGCATTCGGGAGTGTTGTGATGTAAACTCATCTCATCTACTGAAGTCCCCAATCTTCAAACTAAAGGTACTAGTGCCACGCATCTCCATTAGATCGATGACTAGGAAAGAACCCGAAGGGTCCCTCGACCTACGACTCTGGGCCCTTCGCGATTCCGACCTTCTAGGTTTTGAATCTTGGTTTAGCCGGTAGGATAGGTCCACCTAACCCCTAGGGAACTGCCTAATGTCAGTCAACCTTATGGGAAATTGAGTCTCTCGGTTACCTTCATCCAGTATAAGGATAGTAAGGTCAGTCATACTCCAAAGTCTCAGACTTTTGAAGCTTCGAACCTAGGAGGACTTAGCTTTCGTAGGCTTAGTCCAAGGTTCCTAGTTATTGGTCATATGGGTCCTCTCGGATGGATCTCATCCGCTCGTCTTCCAAATGAAGAGACCTTCTCCTTTCAAGGCTTGAACTTTTCTATTCTTCCTTAGCTTTATCATGAAATGATTAAGGACTTGGGCCTGGAATCCCGGTCACACAACAAGGAGTCTGAAAGAGGTATTCTCTTCAGTTGGGCACATTCAGGTCGACACGATATCTCCTATCTCAGTTGTCTTACAATCTTATGCCCCAGGTAGACTTAGGAGCAAAGCTGGGAATACATACTATCAGTCAAAAGTGTAAGTTCACGAAGAGATGAAGGCATACACATATCATAACCATTCCACACAGAAGCCATTTATAAATACACATGTATAAATCCAAGCATTCATCCATTATTCCAATTTAATACATAAAACGGGAAAATATTTATCAGAACCAGATAATGTGAAGCGACTTCTGAAAGGGGTGCTCATTTCCACCCAACCATAGGCTCAATCACTCTTAACGTATTTATGACTAGCCACCCCCGAGCTAGACCACGATGCTCTGCGATAAAATCTTTTCTTCCAACTCTGCGATAAAATCTTTTCTTCCAGCTTAGCGACAATAGGGACGGAGGTTACTCTCCTCCTCCTGCAAGATCTTGGCAACGGTTTACACGATACCAAGCAAGGAGGACCAGCCCCGTTTATCATCTTGTAGCATAACCTCGCTAGCCATCTCCCTTCAACCAGAACACTCCCTTTTTTCAGTTCTTCCTTGAACCCGAGAGCTTAACCTCTTGTCTCTGCACTCTTCGCGGGTCTTCTCTGCCCACCACATTGTTCCTTCTTTCCTCTTTCAGCAAGGTTGTGTGTGGCTCCAATTCTCAGTCTATGGTTAGGTCTCGAAGCCTTACATATGGGTGCTCTTCCCGATCCCCTCATTAAATCTTGATGAGGTATTCCCACCTACCAACCTGACTGTAATTCATTTCTGGGTCAGAGGATTGTTCTGGTCCTGAGCAATTAAATTCAGTAATGTACTAGTTTGGTGAAGGTTAACGCAACCATTCGTGGTCCCCTTCACCATCTCTTTGCATAGCATTCGTGGTCTTTCTTAGTACATCCCCCTTCCATCAGTCATGTAACACTTATCCATTTTCTAGTAAATAATAGGATTTACATTCATTGACCTTTTATACAAAGGTCCATCAAATCAAACATTCACACATATTGAGTTTGTCATAGTCTCTTAGCCAATATAGTTGTATTTACAAATTGGGGGAAACAGGGTGTTACAGGAACCAAAGAGAAATCATAATAAAGGGTGAGGAGGAAAGGCCATAGTTGGACCCCATGTCCACATTTCACTAGGATGGATGGTTGCTCGTGCATGGTACTAGTTGACTACATTGCTTAACATGTCATTATATGTATTCTTCTCGTGATTCATGGATGAAACATGTGAAGGGGGATGAAATGTAATGTACTATGAAGAATAGTATCGAGTAGCTACAAAGGTAGCCAAAAGGTAATGAATGTAATGTGGATATAATCATGGAATAGGCCCACTTGGTAGTTGATGGCTAATAAATAGGCCCACTAGGTAGTAAAGAGAAAATAATATAATAATGAGGGGTAGATGGCATAGACCCCTAGGAATTCTCATGAGAAAATATAAATATATGAGTATATGTTAGGGACCTAACCTACCTAACCCCTCAAGTGGGTAGAATAATATATTTCCATGTAATAAAGGTCAATATTAATAAGGCCTAGCAATGAGGAGGAATAAGTCAAATGTAAGAAGACCTAATAGAAGCTTTTGCTTCTAGAAGGATCTTCCTCTAGATTGTTCTTTTGGATAGATAGGTTTAGTATATATAGGAGTAGAAGGTATGAGAAGTTTTGTCTTGAAGAATTATCGTAATAGAGCTCTACTCTGTTGGAGTTTTCCCCCTCGAAGAGGAAGGAAAACCTTGTTTCCTATAAATAAAGGTATAATTTTGGTGTTGTGGTTCCATATAATTTTTTGTTTCATTGTTATCTCTGTAGTATTTTCGTATTTTGTTGCTATCTTGGTGTTATTTACTACATTATTTCTCTTTTCTACTAATATAATAGATTTGGTACCTTACAAATGGTATTAGAGAACTTTCCTCGGTAGAAAATTGTGGATTAATTTTTATCAAGGTAGAGACGTATTCTGACGTCTTAAAGCTACAGAGATCTTTCGTTACTCGCATAAACCCACTGGCAGGGAGTAATACACGCAGGAAATACAAGTGGTACTCAAGTGCACATCTGTTGGCCACCCTTGTAACCCTTGTTGGTACCCCTTCTAGTGGTAGCGCATCAACCAACACATGTAAACGGATCGGCCTAGATATCTTGAAGCCCTCTATAGATAAATCAATTGACCGCCTAACTACTATAGTGCCACCAAGAACAACACTCAGGAATATACTCTCTAGTACTTGGGTAGTCAGGTAGTACGGTTAAGGGAATGGTCTAGCCTCCTTAGTTGGTGCCCTAAGATATTGGGTCGAGTACTACTGTTGGACCCCGCACGTATATCAGAGATATATTGCACAGGGAAAACCCTTGTCTATATAAACCCTAAACACCCTACCCCTTGGGACGGAAACAAAAAACAAAACAGACAAGATTTATTGCTGCGCAATTGTGTCTTCTACATTCTAGTTGTGAAATTACCACACATTTCTTCATGTTAAGCATTTGGGCATTTCGTCACTACGGTACTATTCAGGCCAGAGTATAACTCCGCAGGAGTAAAAACAAAAGTATATTGGTCTCATCGGCACAATTATTTAGGACCTATCCCATTGGATTCCCCTTTTCTCCCTGATCGTAGTCGTACCTTTCATTTTTAATCCTTTTTTTCAGTGGACTGGACCCCTTCCCAGTTTCCCTATTTTTCCGCCTATTTTATTATATTTCCCTTCTCACCCTCATCTTCGTGATACCTATCACTTATAAGTCTTTTTTTGTGGTCCCACCCACCCCTTTTCCCTTACCTGCACTCCCCCTCTCCAAATGGGCACCACTCGCAACCAAGACCTACAAGCTTCCATCAATCAAGCCTAGGAATCCATCCACCATGTGACATTGGAGATTGGCTCTACTAATTCTCGCCTTGCACAATTCGAGACCCAAGTCCAACACAAATTTGACACCATGGAGGCCAAATTCATGAACAATTTTAACACCCTTCAGTCTATTGTCGACCAGTTGTTGAACCGCACTCTGGGTCCTTCCTCCTTGGCCCAACCAAATGTTGTTAATTCCTCTCATTCTTTTCCTTTTCAATCTAAATCCTTTCATCTTGACCCTCATCTTCCCCACGTTGAGGTCAATAAATTGGATGGTTTCTATCCCATGGGTTGGGTCACTCAAATGGAGGATTATTTTTCTTTGCATGGTATTATTGATGAGTTGGCCAAACTTTGCTATGATGTCCTCTATCTATATCTCGAACGATGGCAATCGTGGAAATGGTGTAAAAATTCATGTCATGGGTATATTGCATGGACCCAGTTTGTTGCAGAGCTCTATGACCACTTTGACAATGATACCCACTATCTCGGTCATTTGACCAAGTTGAAATAGTTAGGCACAGTGGAAGACTTTATAGTTGCTTTTGAGCATTTGGCCTTTCGAGCGGAGGACGTGTCAGATGCATTCTTTCGTGAATGCTTTATCAGTGGCCTAAAGGATGAAATTTCATCTCAGGTTCTCATGGCCCGCCCTCAGATTTGGTTGGAAGTTACTAAACGTGCTAAAGAGGTCCAACAAGTTGTTTTTTCTCAGAACAAAAAACCCTCTTTTGTTCCTCACCCTTGACCCACTAATCCTAACCCCCCTGCCACTCCCCTCAAGGTCCAGAAATTAAATAGGGATGAAATGATTGAACGCCAATTGAAGGGTCTTTGCTATAATTTTGATGAAAAATATTTTCCCGGCCACAAATGTAAGGAACAAAAACTTTTTATGGCCATTTCTGAAGATGTTCCGAAAGAAGATGTGACAATTCCCCTTGTTTAAGATCCCTCCCTTCCCGATGCTACCCAGGAGCCCGCTGACCCACCTGAAGTTGACCCACTCGTTTCCTTGCATGCCCTCACTGGCTTCTCTACTCCACAAACCCTCAAGCTCATTGGTTATATTAAGCATAGGAAGGTCATCATCCTTGTTGACAGTGGTAGCACCCACAATTTTATTCATCGTCGCATTGCCCAGGAAACCAATTGTTATATTCGTGTTATCAATAATTTTCAAATCATGATAGCCAACGATGGATCCATGAAATGTGGTGGGCGTTGTGAAAAAAGTATGTCTTCAAATTGGACATTACCACCCGAAATCTCATATGTTTCCCATTGAAATGGGCGGTTGTGACATTGTCCTAGGTGTTGAATGGTTATGCACTTTGGGCCCCATTCTTATGGATTTTAAGGAATTAACCATGCAATTCCAACATGAGGGACAAAGGTATCAATTCCAAGATCTCACAGTTGGTCATGAGATCATCAGTTCCCATCGCATTGAAAATCTCCTCAAGAAAGGCCACTCTGGTATTATTGCTCAACTCCATTCTATTCACGCATTTGAGATACCCTTTGTGCATGCTGACCTCCAAGCTATCCTCTCCAAACATTAAGTTGTTTTTTCCACTCCTCATGGACTTCCGCCTTCTCGTGGTGTTCATGATCATTCCATCCCCCTTGTTCCTGGAATTCTTCCTCCCATTGTTCACCCTTATCGTCATCCCTTTGCCCAAAATAATGAAATTGAGAAAATAGTGCAAGAATTGCTCCAAACGGGTGTTATCCGCCCCAGTACCAGCCCTTATTCTTCTTCTGTGGTCATGGTACTTTAGAATGAAGGTACTTGGCACATGTGTCCTAACTTTCGCGCCCTCAATAAACTCACCATCAAGGAAAAGTTTCGCATTCCTGTCATTGATGATCTCTTGGATGAGATGAGTGGTTCTCAGTACTTTACTAAACTTGATCTATGTTGAGATGAGTGGTGCTCAGTACTTCACTAAACTTGATCTATGTTCTGGCTACCACCAAATACGTATGCAATAATTTGACATCCCCAAGACTGTCTTTCGAACTCTTGAGGGTCACTATGAGTTCTTGGTCATGCCCTTCGGCCTGTGTAATGCCCCCTCCACTTTCCAAAGCCTCATGAATCATGTCTTTCGTCCTTTTCTCTATCATTTTGTCTTAGTTTTATTTGATGATATTCTCATCTATAGTAAAACTTGGCAATCCCATCTTGCCCATGTGGATCAAGTTCTCCATCTACTCTCTCAAAACCAACTTTTCCTCAAACACTCTAAATGTGCCTTTGGCACCTCGGAACTCGAGTACTTGGGTCATATTGTTGGCAAGTCTGGTGTCCGGGTGTATGCTAATAAGATTGAAGCAATGCAGGATTGGCGCCCCAAGACTATCAAAATATTGTGTGGTTTTCTAGGTTTAACAGACTATTATTGCAAGTTTGTTCATAATTATGGAAATATTACGTCGCCTCTCACTACTCTCCTTAAAAAGAATTCTTTCACTTGGACTCTCGCATCCAATCGGGCCTTTCAAGCCTTGAAGGTGACTATGTGTACTACTCTGGTCTTGGCCCTTCCTGATTTCACAAAGATCTTTGTCCCGGAATGTGATGCCTCTTGAAGAGGAATTGGAGCATTCCTTATGCAAGAGGGAAGACCTTTGGCCTTTACCAACAAACAATTTTTAGAACACAATTTAGGCCAATCAATCTATGAAAAGTAAATGTTGGTTATTTTGCATGCAGTAGATCTATGGCGCCCTTATCTCTTTGGGAAACACTTCCAAATTAAGACAGATCATCAAAGCCTCAAGTATTTTTTGGAGCACCAACCTTCCTCCCTAGAGAAACAAAAATGGGTAACTAAGCTCTTTGGATATGATTATGAGATCATTTACAAGAAAGGTAAAGAAAATTTGGTTGTTGACGCTCTTTCTCAAAAATATGAAGATGAAGGGTCCATTTTCTCCCTCTCCTTCATTGTACCAGATTGGCTCCAAGCTGTTTTCCAGGAATGGATACAAGATCCTAAAATTTCTCATCTGATCCAACAATTGCAAGATAATTCTCCAGTTTCTCCAAGATACTCTTGGCACAATGATGAGCTTCACTACAAAGATCATTTGTATTTAAGTAAACAGTCACAACTTAAATCCACGGTGCTTTCTAAGCTTCATGCTACACCCACAGCTGGGAACTTAGGGTTTACCAAAACCTATGACCGGGTCAAATGTTCTTTTTTCTAGGATGGTATGAAAAAGGGTGTTCATACTTTTGTGGCAGAATGTGATGCTTGTCAACTCAACAAGGGTGAAACAATCAAAACTCCTAGCACACTCCAACCACTTTCGATTCCACCCGCTTAGTATCCTTATGGCTATGTTCCCTTCCAGTGGTTAGACTGAATGAAGGAGGTGTGGGCCCATAACCTGTTAGAATATGATGGATGTGCTTGTTTAACCATAGAAAATATCACTATTGTCACCCAACCATAGGCCGAAGCCACCCCCGAGCACCTTAACCTTGACAGAGAATCATTCCGGAAGAAAACCCTAGGCTAGATAGCCAAACAATATAGCGCACCTCTCTCCAAGGATAGCGCACCAAACAAGAGTAACAAGAGTTGATCAGAGAGTCCAAGCCAAAACTGAAATATGCTAGCTGCAGCAACTGCAACGGCAACTCTCCTCCAAACTTGCGTACAAACTAGAAAACTGCAGTGCGCACAAGTGTTGCTTCTGTAGTTCTGAGAATGCCTGCCAAAATGAAGACTGGCCTCCTGTATTTATAATAAAACTGGTAAACTGCCTGGGCCAACTTCTCATTCTGGGTGCCTATTTACTTAGTATATAATATTTCCTTTAGATGGCTTCTTCTCTTGGAGGCTAATAACCTAATACTAATTATCCTCTTGAGCCGACTTGTCTTCTAGGGTTATTAGCCAACTAATTAGGGTTTCTTCTTGCTTCCTGGAATATTCTATTCTTGTCATGTTTACACGTGGAGGTAAATACCTCCCGCAGCTACCATAATATCAACACTCCCTCCTAGCTAGGGAGGTATTTGAAGGTAATGGTCTTGAGCACAAACATACAATTTACCCGGTAGCATCAACATAGCCGTATAGACTATCTCATGACTATATCATGAGCACCATCATCACTATCAATGTCATCAGTTGCATCATCTCTCGAAACCATACTCCATCTGAGTAATCAGACATGATGTTGGATAAGTCACTCACTCCACAGAGTGACACAAGAGCCATTATTCTAATCCAAACATATGTCCTAGAAGAATAAATGTTCTGAACCATTTTTCGTCTGGGAAATCTCTGTCCATTGATCATCCATCTAGCTGATAATCATTTCCAACACTACTAATAGTTTTCAAGGCAATTGGAACAATGTCATTCAATGGAACACAATTGTGTCTATCCATAGTAGTACACAACTACAATCCAGTGGTACACTTCCACACCAAGTAGCACACAGATACTTGTTCAGTGACATATAGTCATAATCATTGGAACACATCCACTACAATAGTATACATCTATTGTCCAGAGACATACAATCTCCATAACAATCATATCATCAACCTGCACAGAAAAGATTGTTATGATATAAACTGAATCATCTGGGCCATTCTTCCACTCACATCTGTGAGATCTGGAAGAGCATCTGCCCTAAGAAGGTAAAACATCAACGATGAGCTATCTGGACTATTCTTCTCAAGAAAGGAAGAATAATTGTCCCGATTTCTGAGCCTGGACCATTCACCTATCTAGGTCATTCCTCCGGCACTAAACAAGGTGCAACCTGGCGAAAATGAGTCTTCCCTAGGGAATGTCTGTCCCTGATTGTTGAACTTGGACCATTCACCTATCTGGGCCATTCCTCCGGCACTAGACAAAGTGAAACTTGGAGAGAATGAATATGCCCTAGGGAATGACTATCTAGACCATTTCCTAAGAAAATGATTGTCCTTCACCAACCTCCAAAATGGACCATTCTTTGAAACTACTCACAATTGTGAGCTTCGAAAGAATGACTGACCAACGAGGCGAACCAGTCTTCTTGACCACTACTGAGAGTGACCACCAAGAAGAGAGATTGTCATATACCATTCCCCATGTTAGCCACAAGGGAAATTGTTGTCTATGTTACATCAACAATCCATCGAACCATTTTCATTACGAAAATGACCATTCGATCTGGACTATTTTCTAAACTGGAAAATGCTTGTCCGTCAGAAATCTCAAACCACTTTCCGAACTGGAAAGGAACTGCTCATATTGGACCATTTTTCGAACTGAAAAATGACTGTCCATAAATCAATAGCACATCAATCCTCCCTCCCAACCTGGGAGTCATCTCTTCCCTTTTCAATAAGGAAGTCGTCTCCACGAGCTCTAGTTGTTTCTTGAGTACGCAAATTGTTTCATTTTGGACAAAGGCTTTACCAAAATATTTGTGTATCTCCTCATCTGTGAAGATATATATTAGAGAACCACTTCTCTTTTCTGGAATTCATCACAGAGAATGTAATGCTTGATCTCAAATGTACTTCAGTCTTTCTGGAACACTGGTTTTCTCTGAAGGCTTCATATAGCTCTTATCAATATAGTATATTATTATTGGATTCGTATTTTGTTTCCTGCTAGCTCATAACATCGTGGCAAGGGTCAAACTGGAACATATCCAAATGGTACTTCTTCTTCCATCATGAGAGTTTGTCATGGATTAGCAATCCATCATCCTGAGCTTCTGAGTAACCATTCTTATACAATATCTTTGTTATAGAAAGTTTTTCACCACGCTTTTGTTGTGCATTGGAAGTCCTTTATCAAGTTGTCTTCTTTCATCTGCATACAAAGGTCTCTTTCTGGTATACCTTAAATTCTTGAGGTTGCTCTTCATATGCTCTTTGTTCAATTATTATGGAGAATAGTCTTTGCATTCATCTGATGTAAACTCCAACTCGTAGATATTGTGGATGATATAATGTCTCATGTAGAGGTATGTCTAGTTTACTAGAACAAACAATCATCATAGTCTTCTCCCTCCATCTGGGAGAACCTCTAGTTCTATATCTCTCAATGCTTACATTCATAAGTCTTCCATACATTTTTCTTCATCATAACTTTTAGTTCCTCTGCTTGATTGCTTTCATATCAGGCTGGTATTCTTGTGATTCTTGATACAATGACTAGTTGTTATGGATTTTCCTTCTCTCTTGGAATCTTCATGTTCTTCGTCATGTTTTTCTTTAGCTCTTAGGTCCATGGAGTTTTCTATAGATTCTATGCCCTGAAGATTCAAACTTCTTTCTTTCATCATAGGATCATGGATGTGGATGGACAACCAGGGATACTTTAAGGCTTCTTTTCGAAGAAGACTTCTTCTAAAGTCAAACTGAACACGTGTTGCTCTTCATGGTTGCTACCATTGATGGGAACATGGATAGATA
>ML787420.1:166012-199042 GCA_009831015.1 Picea engelmannii
AAGTCCAAAGTTCTTCAAATGTGGATAATCCTTCCTTGAGTTCATGCTTGCGGCAAATGCATCCCATGTATTGAGAAGACCATTGAGTACTATATTTAACAATTCCTTTTCTGAAATGATCTCTTCAATAGCTTGTAGTTGATCTCTTAAATGAGAGATTCTCGCAAAGTATGATGTTATGTTGTCATCATCATTCATCTTCTTGTCACAGAGCTCATTCTTCAGACTCATTACTTGTCCATTGTTTCTGACTGAGAAGAGTTTTGTTAGGGCAGCGTACATCTTCTTAGACGAATCAAGATGGGAGATGTAGGGTATCAAGTGGTATTTTATATAATCCACTATGATACTCATGGCATTGATGTCATTGTCTTTGAACTTCTCCATAACTGCAACGTTATGCGGTTCCTTATCTTTTCCTTCTTCAAACTTTGGTTCCACAATCTTTCCTTTCACGATATCCAACACTTTGTTCTTAGCAAGGATGAGATCAATCCTTGTCTTCCATGCTCTGAAGTTAGAAGCCCCATCTAACTTGTTTTTTGACTTCATAGAGTAATTCATGGTTGCTTTGACTTGGTCAACCCTAGATTTGACCAAAACCTCAAACTTGACGTCTTAGCTTGTTGAGAGTACCAGGAGATGCGCTAGGATATGGCGCACTAGTCTATCCGGAAATTAGGTCAATCCCTTCACTTAAGGGCATCAATGAGAGGATTAGGGTTTCTACAACTGCACCTGCTAGTAACCCTAGCGGTGGTGCTTTGGTAACTGCTCCTACTAAAAACCCTAGAGGCAGTTCTTCAACGAGCTTAGTATCCTTATGGCTATGATCCCTTCCAGTGGTTAGACTGAATGAAGGAGGTGTGGGCCCATAACCTGTTAGAATATGATGGATGTACTCATTTAACCATAGACAATATCATTATGTCACCCAACCATAGGCCGAAGCCACCCTCGAACACCTTAACCTTGATAGAGAATCATTCTGAAAGAAAATCCTAGGTTAGATAGCCAAACAAGATAGCGCACCTCTATCCAAGGATAGTGCACCAAACAAGAGTAACAAGAGTTGATTAGAGAGTCCAAACCATAACCAAGAGAGAGTCTAAACCAAAACCGAAATCTGCTAGCTGCAGCAACTGCAACGGTAGCTCTCCTCCAAACTTGCGCACAAACTAGCCAACTGCAGTGCGCACAAGTGTTGCTTCTGCAGTTCTGAGAATGCCTGCTAGAATGAAGACTGGCCTCCTGTATTTATACTAAAACTGGCAAACTGTCTGCGCCGACTTCTCATTTTGGGTGCATGTTTACTTAGTATATAATATTTCCTTTAGCCGATTTCTTCTCTTTGAGGCTAATAACCTAATACAAATTATCCTCTTGAACCGACCTGTCTTCTTGGTCATGCCCTTTGGCCTATGTAATACCCCCTCCAGCTTCCAAAGCCTCATGAATCATGTCTTTCGTCCTTTTCTCCGTCATTTTGTCTTATTTTTCTTTGATGATATTCTCATCTATAGTAAAACTTGGCAATCCCATCTTGCCCATGTGGATCAAGTTCTCCATCTACTCTCTCGGAACCAACGTTTCCTCAAACATTCTAAATGTGCCTTTGGCGCCTTGGAAGTCGAGTACTTGGGTCATATTGTTGGCAAGGTTGGTGTCCGAGTGGATCCTAAGAAGATTGAAGCAATGCAGGATTGGCCTATCAAAATGTTGCATGGTTTTCTGGGTTTAACAAGCTATTATCGCAAGTTTGTTCAAAATTATCGAAATATTACGGCGCCTCTCACTACTCTCCTTAAAAAGAATTCTTTCACTTGGAATCCCGTAGTTGATCAGGCCTTTCAAGCCTTGAAGGCGACTATGTGTACTACTCCGATCTTGGCCCTTCCTGATTTCACAAAGACCTTTGTCCTGGAATGTGATGCCTCTTGAAGAGGAATTGGAGTATTCCTTATGCAAGAGGGAAGACCTTTGGCCTTTACCAGCAAACAATTGTCAGAACACCATTTGGGACAATCAATCTATGAAAAGGAAATGTTGGCTATTATGCATGCAGTAGATCTATGGCGCCCTTATCTCTTGGGGCAACACTTCCAAATTAAGACAAATCATCAAAGCCTCAAGTATTTTTTGGAGCACCGACCTTCCTCCCTAGAGCAACAAAAATGGGTAACTAATCTCTTTGGATATGATTATGAGATCATTTACAAGAAAGGTAAAGAAAATTTGGTTGTTGACGCTCTTTCTCAAAAATATGAAGATGAAGGATCCCTTTTCTCCCTCTCCTTCATTGTACCAGATTGGCTCCAAGCTATTTTCCAGGAATGGATACAAGATCCTAAAATTTCTCATTTGATCCAACAATTGCAAGCCAATTCTCCAGTTTCTCCACGGTACTCTTGGCACAATGATGAGCTTCGCTACAAAGGTCGTTTGTATTTAAGTAAATAGTCACAACTTAAATCCACAGTGCTTTTTGATAGCTACACCCACATCTGGGCACTCAGAGTTTACCAAAACCTATGACGGGTCAAACGTTCTTTTTTCTGGGATGGTATGAAAAAGGATGTTCATACTTTTGTGGCAGAATGCGATGCTTGTCAACGCAACAAGGGTGAAACAATCAAAGCTCCTGACACACTCCAACCGCTTTCGATTCCACATCTCTATGGATTTTATTGTGGGGTTACCGAAATCTGGAAATAAGTCAGTCATCATGGTGGTTGTTGATCGTCTTTCCAAGTATTCTCATTTATGTGCTCTTCAACACCCATTTACCACATCCATTGTGGCTCAACTTTTCATGGATCATGTCTTCAAGCTTCATGGAATGCCTCATTCTATTGTTTATGATCGAGATCACACTTTCACCAATAATTTTTGGCAAGAATTGTGCAAGCTACAGGGAACCCAATTGCATCTCAGTACCTCCTATCATCCCCAGACTGATTGTCAAACTAAAGTTGTCAACAAGTGTTTGGAGACTTATTTGAGTTGTTTTGCCTCTGAAAGGAAAAATCAATGGGCTCAATGGTTACCATTAGTTGAATGGTGGTACAACATTTCTTACCATATATCTACTCACATGACTCCTTTTGAAGCAGTATATGGACAACATCTGCCTTCCATTCTCTCCTACATGTTAGGTGTCTCGAAGGTCCAGGCGATTGACCAAAAGCTTACAGTTTGAGAGACTATTCTTTGTACCCTCAAAGAGAATTTGTTCATGGATCAGAATCGCATGAAGCAACAAACCGATCAAGGTCACTCAGAACATCAATTTGTTGAAGGAGACCAAATATTTCTTCAACTGCAACAAGGCCGAACATTGTTAGAAATTGGCACCCAAATTTTTTGGTCCTTATACAGTTCTCAAGCGTGTGGGACAAGTGGCCTATCAATTAGCTTTTCCCAATTCTTCTAAGCTCCATCTTGTTTTCATGTCTCCTCCTTAAAGAAGGTGATTGGAACTAAGTGTCAAACTCAAACCATCCTTCCTGAATTGGATGAAGAAGGATCCATATGGTCGCAGCCACAAGCAGTTTTGGACCAGCATGAGCGTCGTCTTTGTCAACGCACCATCAAGGAAGTGTTGGTCCAATGGAAAGATACAACTCCAGCATATGCCACATGGGAGACAGCTATCATTCTGCAGCAATTTCCTCATCTCAAGCCTTGAGGACAAGGTCGATTTTAAGGGGGAGGGCATGTTAGGGACCTAACCTACCTAACCCCTCAAGTGGATAGAATAATATGTTTCCATGTAATAAAGGTCAATATTAATAAGGCCTAGCAATAAGGAGGAATAAGTCATATGTAAGAAGACATAATAGAAGCTTTTGCTTCTAGAAGGATCTTCCTCTAGATTGTTCTTTTGGATAGATAGGTTTAGTATAAATAGGAGTAGAGGGTATGAGAAGTTTTGTCTTGAATAATTATTATAATAGAGCTCTACTATGTTGAAGGTTGCCCCCTCAAAGAGGCAAGTGAACCTTGTTTCCTATCAATAAAGGTATAATTTTGGTGTTGTGGTTCCATATAATTTGTTGTTCTGTTGTTATCTCTACATTATTTTCATATTATGATGTTATCTTGGTGTTATTTGCTGCATTCTTTCTTTTTTCTCCTAATATAATAGATCTGGTACCTTACAATATCATTGTATTGAGATGTGTTGCATGTATTGCTTTGTAGTAAGCATGGTGTGTGGAGTGATTCAATTCATAAGGATTATTTGATGGTGTTACATTGTCTTAAGGGTTCTTCTCTATATTCTTGTGTTTTTTATGGTGTGAATGCAGTTGATATTTCTCAAGTTTAAGGATTCTATCTTGCTTGTGATTCAATTTAAAGGTTAGGTATTATTACAATGTATAAGTGGGGAAATAAATAGGTACGTATTTTGGCAAACCTCATTCGATGGTACATAGGTTCAGTGTTGTGTAATTATATCTCAGTCCAAATTTCATACCTACAGTATACTTGGTCTGGCCTTGGAGTGCATTTTTGTATTGACTATGAAAATTGGTAATTAGTGTCAATTGTTATTTTGGTAGACTTGGATTTCATTATAGAAGATCTATTTTAGACAACTGAGTATGAGATGTATAAAAATTTTGTAACTCCAAGGTTGGAATGTTTATGATTCCATTTACCATTAATTATAGGTCTTGATGAGCATTTCTTTGAGACACTCAACTTTTACTTTTACCCTATGAAAAAAATCAAATTTGGAGTATTTTTGCATAGCATAAATTTTACGTGTCAAATTAAAATTATCAAATTATATTAAGTTTTGTAATAAGTAAAGCTAGCCAAAATTGTCTTGCTTCTCTAAAATATATGTCCGAAGTTCATTTATTGGTCAATTTGAATGATTCAAATTGAAGAGTCTATTTTGGAATTCTCTATAATTATACAATTTAATATTTTTAATTTGAACCTTAAAAGTTAATTTTTCATATTTCATTTATAGATATGTAGAGATTTTGGTGGACCTGATGCGGGGGGTGAATATGTTCATTATTGTATAATTGTGTTTTAATCCAAATTTTATACCTTAGTGTACTTTGGCCATGGAGTGCATTTTTGTACTAACTATGAAAATTAGCAAATAATATCAATCGTTATTTTGGCAAGACTTGGATTTCATTGGAAAAATATTTTAAACAAATGAATATGAGTTGTATAAAATGTTGGTAGCTCTAGATTGGAATGTTTATAATTTCATTTACCATTAACTATAGGGTTTAGCTCTAGAGTATTTTTGCACAGCATAATTTTTTATGTTGATGCTTGAGCTTTTTGGAGACAAATTGTGTACAAAATTTTGAAATGTCCAACATTTCAAGTGGATACACCCATTATCAAGGACACAAAGCTAAAATAATATTGTAAAATAGTGTTGGAATTAAGATTTATAAAGTAAATTTTGATAATGGATATGAAATAAAAGAAAATTAACCAAGGTTATTATGTAAAATGATTAAAATAATAAATGTGAAATTAGTGAATTAGCAGAATTAACGGCAAAGTTGCTTAGTAGCTGTCTCTTATGAAAAGTTTTAATAATAAAAACAATTATCCAAAAAAAAAACATTTGCAAGAAAGATGCATAGCTCAAAATCATTGTGATTTGAGACCTCTACCAATTAAAATTGTCTTGATCTGAAGCATATTCTTAATATTGTTATTGTTTGTGTATGCTTAATTGTGACCAAATGCAATGAAAGTGACTATATTGTCAAAATGAGAAACCACAACGTTCTCAAGGATCATGACGACCTACCTCTAAATGCAGACATGATTCCCTAAAAAACATAAATTGTGACTGTTGTTTTCTAGACTATTATGAATGCACATGACAACTAGCCACACTTGTTGTTTTTAATGAATGTCAATTTTTATGTTATATTATTAAGCATAAATTAGAATTTTGTACTATAATATAGGGAAATTTTAGTCTCAAGACTCTAGGACACTTTCTAAAGTTGTAGACTCTTCTTATCATTTTGTCTAAAATGTCTTGTACACACATTTTGAATATCTTAATAGTTGTCAAAAAAACATCATTTCCCATATTCATATTTGAGTTGTAAATCTATGAGAACATGCATATATACAATATGAGCTCACAAGAGTCAATAGAGTTTAGTTTATGTAGTTGGAAGGAATGATTGTTATCCTCCCCACCCAGGTTCAATTCTTTGTAAGTGACATGGCTCTTATTGAGTGCCTTTGGAGAATGAATAGATTTTGAATTAGTGTATTCTTAAATAAAAAAATCTAACATTCATATTTTTATTATATTTTCGTATTTAAATATTATTTAAATATTTTTCTTAATTTATTTTATATCTTAACATAAATATTAACTAATTAAATATTTGCCATGATTTTATTTTGACATTTAAACATGAATAATATTTTAAAAAATGCATTGTTATTAAAAAATACATATCGCATTGGATTTTGGAAACATTAGTCAATTGAGCTAATGTAGAGGACTACTAGAGAAGCTTATGTATGACAAAGTTGAGAAGGTTACTGTTAGAATAGATATTAGATGTGCTTGGAGATTATTTATTTTCATATAATAAATTGAATAATATAATACCTCTTTGCAACAACTGTGTCAAATTTTTAAAAAACATAGTTTTTAAAATTTCATTTTATTTTTAATTTTTCGTAGTTAATCTTCAAACCACATAAAATAAATCTTATCAATCCTTTTAACCAGTCATATAAATCATATCAATCCTTTTAACCAATCATATAATTTAATGTGATATTTTAAAAAATTTAAAAAAAAAATTATAATTTTCAAATATGTAGTTTAATATATATTTATTTGGCCCAACTAATTAAAAGGTAAACCAATTTCACTACAAACTTTATATCAAAATCAATTAATTAAAATGCAAAGCAATTTCACTACAAAACGATTACAATATACTATGCCAAAATAAAAAGGAAAATTAAAAATAATAATTATTAGATACAATATAGTAAAATAGGAGGAAAATTAAAAATAATAATTATTGAATGCAATATAGTAAAATAAAAAGATATGGCATATTCCCATAAAATAATTCCATATGAAAATAATAAATAATAAAAGCAATAAAAAGAAAGAAAATAAAAAAATATTAAAACTAGTAAGTTATTAATTAGTAAACCCATTTTTCAATTTGAATCATTCAATTTTGTGATCAGTGATCAGTAACACAAACAAACGTATAAAAATAATAAATACTAAAAGCAATAAAAGAGGGACAAAATAAAAAAAATATGAAAACTAGTAAGTTATTAATTAGTAAATCCATTCTCCAATTTGAATCATTCAATTTTGTCTTATAATGAAAGTTGGATATGCATTAGTGAAGTTAACCAAAACTATCTTAACTACATTAAAATGCACAACCGAACATGCATTAGTGAAGCTAATGCATTAGTGAAGTTAACCAAAACTATCTTAACTACATTAAAATGCACAACCGAACATGCATTAGTGAAGCTAATGCAAAACTATCTTACCAAAACTATCTTAACTACATTAAAATGCACAACCGAACATGCATTAGTGAAGCTATTGCAAAACTATCTTAACTTCATTAAAATGCACAACCATACTTTATTTGTTGGTCCATTTGAGTGATTCAAATTAACCATTGTATTTTATAACTATCCACATTATACAATTTCATATTTTTAATTTAGTCCTGGAACTTTTTGCACAACATTTTCTTCATGCAAAATTTTTTTGGTCCATTTGAGTGATTCAAATTAACCATTGTATTTTATAACTATCCACATTATACAATTTCATATTTCATATTTTTAATTTAATCCAGGAACTTTTTGCACAACATTTTCTTCAGCATGCAAAATTTTGCTTTAGCATAAATTTTGTGAAAGTTGGGTAGAAGTGGAAAAAATAGATACATAGACATTTTGGCAGGCATACGTAATACAAGGGCACATAGGTTCATTAGTGTGTAATTATATGCTCATGGAAGTTTATCATGAAAACATACAAACTGAGACTGATATCGTGGAAGTTGATATATGAAAACATAAAATCAAACTCCAATATGCATGTCAAAGTGGAAGTTTATCATGAAAACATACAAACTGAGACTGATATCATGGAAGTTAATATGAAAACATAAAATCAAATTCCGATATGAATGTCAAAATGGTGTATTATTAAGCAATCAACCAAGTTGCCATTTTACAAATTTTACAATTAACAGCTGGAAAATGTGTTGGTGAAAATCATGAAGCATTACACCTCCCCTCTTATACGTGGAAGAAAATGAATATCTATGAGCATGCAAGAAAACAAATGAAAGATAATGACAATCAACTTAAATCAATCAATGTGGAATAAAGCCAGACAATCCATGCAGAAATGTCAAGCATTACGCCACAAAAATGTCTAGCATTATACCACCTTGAATCACGATATGTCATATGAAATGTCAACATTATACGACGGTACCACCTAAGCTTCTACTCACTCCTTGTATGCCTAGTATAGACAAATAATAACAAACCAAAATGACAAGAGGCAACACATATTGTACAGTAACCACCATATTTTTGAATGAGATTACATATGACCGGCACCATTGTGAAACAACTCATTGTTGAATGAGATACAAATGACAAGCACCTTACATCAACCATTGTGAAATAACACCAAACAACCTGTGCCACCATAAGTGTTGAATGTGCAAAGATACATATGACAAAATGATGACAAGCAAATTCACAATGGCACACAGAACACCTTCTGTGTGGTACAGGGCTCCACGCGTGCAGATACTAGAAAACATTCAGTAGCACCTAATCCCGTAGGGTACCCTCTCTATAAACAGCGGGCAATGACACTAGTGGAAACGCCCAGTATGAACTATTATTGAATGTGTAGCTTTCTCACCAGTTATATGCCCTACCATGGATTTAGGCCTTAAAGACTTTGGAAGAAGGAATAAATACATCATAATAAAAAACGCAATGACAAGAGGCAACCAATAGCCCCTTACATGCTTACTATGGCTTTTGGCCTTCAAACTTTACTTTGGTTAGATAAAAACACATTTAAAAACTCAATGACAAGAAACAACTAACATTGTAATAACCATGGCATTTCGTTAAATGAAAGAGGGAAAGATCCACTCAAGCCAATGAAATTATAAACCCAGTACATCCTCACCTTTGGGAAAAATAACCCCAGGAAATGATTGTCACAGGTGGCTAGTTTCCTCTTAAGTTTACATATCATAGAAACAGTTCTCTACGGTACCAGATTATCTAAATTATGAATATGTCGAAAGGTCCTTCACATTAACACAAGTCTGCGATATACTTGCTGCTAACCCAGCACCACATAATGAACATTCACCACTTGTTAGTTTGTGAAATGAAAATATACATAATGAACACGACTACAAATTAGAGGTGCAATTATCAGAATATACAACATCTTCAGAGAAGTTCTAATGTTGAAAAATATAGCCACTTGGTTGGAATTCAAAGGATAGATACAATCCTGATTCCTACATAATGAACGAGAAAAAATTATAAAAGAAGTGCAATTATTAGAATATAAAACATCTCCTTAGAAGTATTAATGTGGAACAAAATAGCATGGTAGAGATGTGATGATTTAATAATAGCTGGCAATTGCAGACATTGCAGAGATATCGTAAGCCAAAGCAGACCCATCAGGGGGATAGCATTGAAATTGCCAACAATGTTAATATCAGAGTTGTGAGAGAGGATCCTATCACATCACATCAATCTGGGGACTCGCTACCCAAAACCAGAATTGAAAAAACTTGTGGTGCAACCAATGCCTCAAAAACCATCCTACAATTGTTTTTCGTGTGGAATTTATTCACAATACACCACCTCACGAAAACAAGGCAAGAGGAAGTATCAATGCGAAACAAACTCCCATCATAAAGCTGTACCACTGTAGTAATAAATTGTAATTTCAGATATCACATATATAACCACAAGCCAAAAAGGACCCACAAGTTTTGATACCGAAACAGTCAACAATATTAATAGACATTAGACAACGATAGTGACTGAAAAAATAATTAAAAATTTTGCAGATCTTTCGAACAATTTCTGAAATAAATTTAATTTGCAAAATAGAGGATAAAAAATAGCAATTAAATCAATGCATGGAATAGGGCCAATCATAAAGTGAGGGTCATTATGTATCAAACACTAGAAACTCGTACAGCACAATAGTGGAATCAACTTTGAACTGATGGCGGTTACTGCCTATGTAAGACTGAAAAATTGATACACAGATTATTGAAAGAAGCTAATGATAGTCTTATCTCTTTTATCTCTAAACTGCTTGTAAGCACAGCACATAAACATTCAATCCTCTGCACTGCCGTAGCTAACAATACCCTTGCTTGTTCCTGCATCATCATCCCTTCTTGTTGTATTTTCTTCTTCCTCGAGCACATCATCCATAATATCTTCGTCACCAACATCTTCCACATCCTCCTCTGCTTCATCACCTCCTCTACGAACACGTGTCTTCAGACCATGACTCAATTTGTGCGACTCAAGATCATTATCCATGCTTTCCTGTAGATTTGCTGCCGTATTCCCATTCCTAGTATTCCCAGCTGTTTGCCATCTCTGAAGTTCCAGTTCAACATTGGAAAGTAATTGATCGCTAACTTGTTTTTGGTATTCTGTTAACTCTTGTCTGCGGTTGGCTTTCCATTTCAGAAACTCCTTTAAAACAATTTTAGAACAGACGGGTCAATACAAAAAGACGAGAAAGAACCAGCAAAATAGCAAAGCATGGATGCTTTCATAACAGAAAAGTACAAAGAAAATAGTTCTAGGCATTGATGTAATTATACCTTCTGTTGCTGTTCGAGCAATTTAGCACAACTCTCTGAAGGTTTTGCAGGGACATAGAATATTGGAGGCTCGGCTTTTGTCCTGGAAACACTAACAGTAAACACACTTAGGACACAAATCTAAGGAGTCTTACAGATAAAGTCATGTTTAGCAGGATATAGCTTAACAAGGACAATAAGTCACTTTATAAAGGAGGATTAATATGATTGTGGTTGCTAGAGAAGCAGCACTATCTATAAATACAGGGCTTGTAAGACAGGTACTTTGTTCCAGAATGTCTCATACATAATACACTGACTCTAATCACAAAGCAGCTATGCATACAACAGAAACTTATCTTTGGTCCCAATAAAACTGTGAAATGTCTAGGAGCACTTGAGCCAAAATAATAACCTGCCAAAAACAGTTATAATGTTAATATAGAAAATCATGCCATACAGTTGATCAGATGGGCAAAACATCCTTATTGTAATAATTATGCCAAAGAATTGGCTAAATGTGCAAGCCATCTTCATTACGTTTTTTCCCATAATTCTGTGTGCTTGTGAACATTAGCATCAGTAAGTATATTCACTGAATTTCAAGCAAGCAGCAGAAAGTAGGCTTGGAACACAATTAAAATTGCATTGAAATTTGCAAGACTATTAACACTGCTTGATTGATTTATAAAGTAGAATTGTTTAATATTGAATAGCTGAACACTACTACTATGCAAACTCTACCAGTTGGACAATGATAAAGAGATCCAATAAAATTTGCATTTATAGAAAATGGCATGTTTCCTGCCAGTAAAGAATGCCCATTATAAAATATTACAAATAAAGCTCATTCAATAAGGGAAGGAATAAGATTATTAAACCATAATTTCAGAAGTACATTTTACCTTAAGAAATTGCATAGCTTTTTATTGTGCTCAATCCACTGCAGAAAAAGCAGTTCCAACTTCTTCTCTTCTGCTTTCGCAACAACCCGTGCTCGAAGAGTCTACAAGTCAATTCCAATTCATAAGCAGAAGAAAAAACCAGCAAAATACATTCTGATTATACAACTGTCATGCTTGCAAAGCATGTACCTCCAGTGTAAATACATAATTTTGTTGATGACCAAAGCAAAGTAGGCAAATTATATAGCTAAAAGTAGTACAGAATGATGAGAAAAAAAGTTCAAAATACCAGATCCCGCCGCCTCTTTTCAGCAAGCTGTTCACGTTCTTGTTGGCGTAATCGTTCACTTTCCTCGCGGGCCCTTTGCTCAGCCTGAAACAATAAAATGAAGTTTTTGAGCGCATTTTGTTGATGTATTAACAACATGAAAAAAAGTAACAACAGTTTGTTGTTGGGCAGACTTTAAAATGTGGCGTGAGGAACACCCTGGCAGTTGGCTGGAATGGTAAGCAGGAGGGAAAAATCCACCTTAGTTTGATCAGGGCACTGGCTTTCAAACAAAGTCCAGTGCCTCGGGAACATAAGCTGCTGGTAGACGAGGAATCACAACCCTTCCTACCCAATGAAATGGATTTGACGCATCACATTTAAACAGGCCCCAAAATGGGACCTGGGATCTGGAAGCCGAAGGAAGACTGAAGATGAAGATGAAGAATTTCAGTCCCTGTTGGAAGGCAAAAGGTATCTGGAAAGCACATCGAAGTTAATGGGTCTTTGAAAAAGGGGAAGGAGAGACAAAAGCTTTCATTTGACTCTGCTTATGTGATTTCAGAGAGAAAGCACTGATTTGTAAATTTATTGATAGTTGACTATTGCTAATAAAAATGAAAGTATGAATAGATAATAGGAAACCAAAAGGGCAAGCAAATTTGTTACTGTGTCCCAGGGGTTTTTAAGTTATCTCTCAATAAAGCTGAAGGAGAATTTTTGGTAATGAACTATATTCTTTCAATATTGCTTAACTCTTTCTTCAAATATTCGGATAAGGGCTTTAATTTAGATGAAACATCTACCTAGGCCCTGTGTTTGAGCCAGTTCACCCTTTTTGCCTTTGGAATGGTAGGACAAAGATTTGTTCCATACAAGAACCTGCCCTTATTATACGAGCATTGAGATAAAAGAGAAGGCCCAAGATGAGGGTCTCAGATAAAGACCGCAGACCCAAGAATATTTTAGCCAAAATAAGAAAATTGGACTCTTTCCAGTGACTCTGCTTATGTGATTTCAGAGAGAAAGCACTGATTTGTAAATTTATTGATAGTTGACTATTGCTAATAAAAATGAAAGTATGGATAGATAATAGGAAACCAAACGGGCAGGTAAATTTGTTACTGTGTCCCAGGGGTTTTTAAGTTATCTCTCAATAAAGCTGAAGGAGAATTTTTGCTAATGAACTATATTCTTTCAATATTGCTGAACTCTTTCTTCAAATATTCGAATAAGGGCTTTAATCTAGTTGAAACATCTACCTAGGCCCTGTGTTAAAGCCAGTTCACCCTTTTTGCCTTTGGAATGGTAGGACAAAGATTTGTTCCGTACAAGAACCTGCCCTTATTATACGAGCATCGAGATGAAAGAGAAGGCCCAAGATGAGGGTCTCAGATAAAGACCGCAGACCCAAGAATATTTTGGCCAAAATAAGAAAATTGGACACTTTCCAGTGAAGACCAGAAGAAAAAAACAGTTAAACTCAAAGAGATGAAGAAAGGGGACTAGCTCTAACTGGTTAAGTGTTACGCAGGGGTGGAGGTTAAAAATGGGTGAAAAGAAGGTAAAACAAATTCAAATCTCTCCATGGTTTTTGATAAACAGCTATATAAATAAAGAGAAAATTGTTAAGAAAATATTTGGCTGCGGGAATTCAAGCCAAAGGCCTGGACAAGTTTTCAATAGCTTGGGATGAAGAAAAGGAAGATGAATTGGTAGATAAAAAGCCCAAACAAAGAGATGAGTTGTTAAATGCATGGGGGAGTGGTTTTTGAGGACTCTACCAAAGAGAAAACAATATCAAACTTCAAAGTCTGTTCTCTTAAACCTGCCTGCCTAGATTAAAGAGTTTCCAAATCTTGTTTTCGATGGGGCTTCAAAAGGAAAACGATGGAAGCAAAGGGCAGAGGCTTGGTCTGTTGAGGAGAAGGTGTTGGATTTACAAGCTTGGATTATGAAAAAATAGTACAGACATAGAAGCAAAATAATATATGGGCTGCAGAGGCCTCGAGGGTTAGCTCAATCGGTTGAACCATCCGCCAAAGGCATGCTGCCGATGGGGAGACCATAGGTCACACGTTCAAATCCAGTGGAGACCCTCGGGGTTACCAACTGCTATTGTGGATGGAGATCAAGCCACCTCCATCCAGAAGATTCCAGATATTCCATGGAAGGGAGTGGGGGATCCCACGAGGTTTCTTTGGAAAATATATATATACACTGCAGAAAATTTTAGTCTTGGCCAAAGCCTATGGAAACCTGACGCTTCTAATCAAGTTCTAAAAGTCAATTTCGATTCCAAAAATTCCACCCTCGATGAAAACAGCTGGAGAAAACAAAATTTAGCAAACAAAATTTTTCAGTTTTCATCTCATCTCCATCTATAGAACCAAAAATACAGAAGTTGATGCCTCACCACAGCTGCTCCAAACTTGATGGAACGTGGAGTCTTAGAATCGCAAGATTTTTGTTTGGTGGCATATAAAATGATTTGCAATCTCTTTCGCAGTCATCTCAAGCATGTGACAGACTTTAACTAAGGAGAGATCTAAGGCCCGTTCATTGAAAGAGACTTAAGCTATCTTGTGTTAGCAGAGAAGCAGGGGCAGAGTGTCTGAAATGCCGTAACTGCATTTTGAGGTTGGATTTGCACCAGATATGTGTCAAGACTCCAAAGCATGTCCCCATCTGGGAACGTGACTTCCATACCAGAGAATAGCATCTCCGTATGTTGATTACATGATGTAAGTGTATCATGCATTTACAGCAGCACATCCTTGTAAGGAAAAATAAAATAAAAATATGTAGGACACAGACTTGTTAATCAAAGATGGTCAAAGTTGATGAAAGGCAGTCAATTTTAGCCTTGTCTCACCAGCGATTCATTTCTGATTTTCCCATGTTACATAATATGCAGTTTTTACTTTCAGTTTACAGTGCATGGGGTGATTGGAAAATATACCCCATATTTTAAAACTGATAGCAGATAAAGTAACTACAGTCAAGCTTCTCAAATTTAAAATGGCCACAACCCCTCAGTTGCATAAAATTGGTAGAAAAATTGCGACACCTTAATAGAGAATCCAATACTTATAAAACTTGGGCAAGTAGGAACTTTCAAACTCCAAAAAATTCTAAATTAACTTATTGTGGGGAGTCATCACAAGACACAACTTAAAACAGAGGAAGTAGTAGTATGAACCATACTATTTTTTATGCTTTCCTTATCATGCGATGCTGAGGGCAAATTTTGATTTCCACATGGATGAACAGAGCCTCCTAAGTTAAATGCCTGTCAATCTCTTAGCATGTATGGTTTAAATCGAAGCATGAGATTTCTTCCCATCAGATATGTTGCTATCGTAAGCTTTTGAAGAATGTAGCACTAGCAGTAGAAAGGTTTAAGCAATAAGGTCAAACCTGAGGGACTAATGCCCACTCCAAATTAGACACAAAAAGGAAAACATAGCCAGATGATTTAAGGGTAAGGGGGACATGGACTATTGCCCACTCCAAATTAGACACAAAAATGGAAAACATAGTCAGATGATTAAGGGGGTCATGTACAACAAAAGCACTGTTCTAATCCAATAAATTGGACTCAGCAATAAAAATATGTAGACCTGTGTAAACAACCATCCCTCTTTGCATGATGAATTGATCGTGATAAAATAACCAGCTTGACCAAAATAGTTGTATAATTGGAACCAAAGCATACTCATATTGGGATAGCGTATTTTATTTAATTTTCTTAGTTGTTTTTCAACATACAATTGTATTTAATCAGATAACCTAGTTGTAGCTTTACTACAATGTTAAAATACAACAAAAAGACAGAAGGCACTTACTCTTTTTAAAGAATCTGATCTCCGCATAAAGGCTTCTGTTGAAGACAAATGCTTATCCTCCTCTCGGAATTTCTGTGTAGAATATAGAAATAATGAATCATTGAACTGTTAATTTAAAATTAAATGCCAAAAAAAAATTGACATTGAATAGTAGAGGATTTTCTCCTGACAAGAAATTTGGCAATAGATGCAAGAATCAAGACATAAGATTCCAACTAAACCAAACATGCCAAGCACATTTTCCAAAATTACAATTAGTTTCAATAGTGCAAACTAAGGAGTTATATCATATTTCAGGAATCTATGGACTTATATGAAGTTTTTAAAACCAGAACTGGACATCAAAACGCTCACCTATCAACTCGGACATCGAACAGGAACCAGATCGACTGGGACCAGTTTGATTTCAACGGCTCAGTTCAATAAAAAATACATTAAACAATTAAATTTTAATGAAAAAAATTATTTTAAAGCTTTCAAGCCATGATTTTAAACCATTAAAGACAAAATATGGATAGTTTGTTCATCTATATACCATGTAAGGGTGTACATATCAAAATGGCACCAAGTGCAATACATATCAGCAACAAAATACATAATCAGTGAGGCTCTAATACCTAATCAGTGAGGCTCTAAATGGCCTCTACAGTCCATAATGCCCAGGTAGCCCCATCCCTGACCACTAAATGACAAGTTTCCTATGTTGGCCCTTGCAATTTCTGAAGCAGAGAAGCCTCTGGAAGAACAGCAGCAGAATAATGATGGTTGGGAATTCACTGTTCCCAAGCCCGAACCGCCAACCAAAGGCTGGGATGGGCCATCTAACAATGATAAAGATGACCAGCCCCCTGCATCTGTAATGGTTCCTGCTGCTGCAATTTTCTTTTGTTTTTATGATGATTAATTATGGACTTTGGTTCCAGTGGTCACCAGCGTGGCAAATTAATGTTCTTGGACTTGGATATTCTTTTGTTCCTCGTGTTCAAAGTAAACAATTTCCATACCCAATCATTTGAGGATGATATTTGAAATTTCATAAGCCATTTAATTTTTAAAGTTTCATTTTCAGGTTGTACCAGAAACTTGAAATTTCATATTCTTCCTTCTTACCTGATGATAAGCCCATTCTCATTGAGGATGAGCTCTACAAGGTCTCCATAGTGCTAACTGGCTTACGGTGTTAAATAAATCTGTCGCTATCAGCTATAATAGTTTCACTGTCCTCATCCCAGCTGGTACCTCATGTTTGATCTCGACCAGTTTGATATTGAACCAGATTCAAACTGGCCGGTTCGAAAGGTTTGATATCAAAACAGATTCAATCTGGCTGGTTCGATACCAAACCGGGCATGGGGGCGGGTTGAAGGCCTGGTTGATTTGGTCACCTATCAACTAGGCCAGTTTAGCGGTTTGATACCAAACCGATCCGGTTTTAAAAACTAGATCAAATTTCAGGAAACTGTCTTACTAAATCTATTCTGAATTGAGATGACATAAAGGAGAAAATTCATCTCTATTTATCTCATTGAAGAATTTGCGAGGCACATGATGTATACAGTACTACTCTAACTATTAATATTAACTTTTAAGCCATTACAAAGTTACAAACAACAGCAATTGCTGAGTCAAAACAGAAACGATGTACACCTAAGCTCTTTCTATACAAGACATCATTCATTGAAACCTTTTCTTGCAATATATTGTTGGATACTATTACAACATTATAATATGATGGTAAACACTGCATTCCATGATTAAAAACCTCCTTGTATAATATGATGGTAAACACTGCATTCCATGGCTTCAATTTTTGGCTGCTTTTAATTCTAAAAGTTAAAATTCTTTGACCAAGCAATCAAGTTATGGGACATAAAGATGAGTTTCACGTATGTAAGGTGTCATCTACTACTTAATCTCAGTTGATTACAACCCTATAAATCACATGTATAAACAATTCCTTGTATTTCAAAAACAATAGCTCCATCATTTTTACCAGTATAACCAATTATAGACCCTAGTACTATATGTATATGTTGTCTACATCTTACAGATATGTCCATTTTATAGTTCAAAGAGACTTTTAAAAGTTAAACATTTCAACATTACCTCTAGAGTTCCCAAAAGTTGTCCGAGCATTCTCTTGTTTCGCTTCACCAGGCTTGGATCTTCGTCCTTGGGTAAAATCCTCGGTACATTCTCAACTGGTTGGACTTCTTGTTCCTAGCACAGCAACAAAAACAGTAAATAATTGTCAAAATACATTTATTCCTGAGAAAAAGAGACAAGACCCAAATAAATGTCAATTCACGGATTATGCTAATGTAACAAGAAGAAATGCATCTCAAATCTTAGTAAAGACTGCTGTTACCAAGCCTTGTAATACAATGTAAGTGAGAACCTAATAAAACTATGCTCTGAGAAAGACATAGTCATTCAAAGAAACCAACTGCAATAAACGGATATATTATATAATCCAACTAATATGGAAACCAGACTAAAATAACAGGCTAATTTAAATACTATTGATCCCTGAAATGAACTTAGTCAAAATATAATAGGCTAATGAAATCCCTCAAAATTGACCTAACTTTTTTACAGGGAATATAATCGATCCCACTCTCTAGCCCAAAGGTAAACCATAAGAGTGAGATTGCCGGTATCATGCCAGCCCACAATATAATCATTTAAGAGGTCAAACATGTCACTTACGGGAATTGAACCCAAGCTAGACCCAATTGACAAGATTGACCCAACTTATTACTACCATCCACAGAAGAGATCAAACATGTCACTTACAGTGAATTGAATTTGGGTGGGAAGGTTAACAACCATTTCTCCCAATCACCTGAGCTAAACCCAATTGACAAGACTGTCCCAACTTATTACTACCATCCACAGAAAACGCAGGCTTTCAAGGAGATAAGATTTTATCTAGAGATATTACAACTCCCAGAAAATCACCACATGCAATTTTCGGTACCCTACAAAATTGCTGTCAACTTGTAGTTGTCAATTATTTCTCAAATAGAACAGTGACAACATAATGTTGGTCATTCAACGTAAGCATTAAATATGACAACAGAATATTTTCTCTTATTACATCATAAAAATTTCACACAAAATGAATATTAAGGGCTGATATCAAGTAAGATCATATTTAAGGAGGGAAATCTTATACAGATGTACTCTCTCATTGTCTACAAAATAAAAATGACCAGGAAAACAATTATATACACTCGTACAAATCACAACAAAATGAGTGCTGCTAAATTTGAGGGCTTGGTTCTTAAAATGCAATACATCTGTCCTGCTCCGAGATAAAGCCAGTTACTTGATAAAATTACCAGCCTACTTAAGATAGTTTCCCCTAAATAATATAAGTCCTATTAAAGATATGCAAACAGAGTCATATTATAGATATGCAAACAGGAAAACAGCTAAATTATTTAAAAGAAACTTCTTACCATCTGGTTTCCTCGGTCTCTCCTTGGGCCACTTTGATTGCGTTGTATATTCAAGCGTCTCCCATTTGCTTGATTTGGATTAATTTTCTCATCTGCTCCTTGCTCTCGCTCCTTAATATTATCTTTCTCCTTTATATCCTCAACAATTTCGCCATCCTCGACCTGTAGACAGGAATCAAGTTGTTTCAAGCAGAGTAAACAAAAATAATGTTTACGCTTTCTGAATTTCAATGTATAAAAACAAAAAGAAAGATCAATCCGCAAGGTTGTAAACTAACCTTAACTACAGCTGAACAAAGTCGCTTCTTAGCCGGTGGCTGGTCTTCAGCCTCAGGCCTGTCTGCCTGGCAAAAGATTAAAAAATAACACTCAGAACTACTGGCTTAAGCCTCAATAAAGAGTTTTTACCTACATTTAATCTGCATAAAAGGTATTTGAGAGAAAAGGAAAAAAACATACAGGCCTGATAAGCCCACGCCCTCTCCCAAATGCACGACCTCCAACAGGCCCAACGGCACGAACATTGTTCCCTGTGAAACCGCCCCTCCGCAGTCCTCTTGGATCTCGCAGCCTCTCTGTAATCTGCAAACAACGTAAAGCTTTAATTGACCAGTCAGAAAAAAATGGGTTTGCTTATATGAACACCAGATAATTAGTGACGTTTGTCTGCTGACCACTTTCAAACCACGGTTTCAGTGTCTTGGCACTACACACAAAATATTCACGTAACCATCTGACCAGAATTTCTTGACTAGACACGTGAACAACGTTCGCGACAAACCAAAATCATCGTCAACGATTAATTTAGGACCTTGACAACCATCAAAATATCGCTTAAGATTTAAACCTATCTCTAGATAAATATGCATCTATTCTGTGTTCCGGTCTTAACAAACATAATGAGAATAGAGTCTGCTATTGAACCCAAGAACATTATTATTTACCAGCCTCATAACGAGTGCAACCCTCAACACCCACGACAATCTAGCTCGTTACAGAGCCTTTACATCTCGTGGACAAATATAAAATAGAACAGAAGCAAAAAGGGGGCCCAATAGCCATCAAAACATATAGCTGAATCTCGAACCCACTAGTCCTCAAAAACAAAACATAGATAATCAGGGCTCGGAAACAATGAAATATATATTAGCATTGAAACCTTTTATTATCCGTAACATTAAAATGACGTAAAAACACCCATCGCAACGCAAACCTTCGTTACCAATAATCTAATATCAGAAACAAGCATGCATTGCTTACAGATATCAAATAGACGACACGAGTAGCACAGAAAACCCTACAAAATATCAAACAGGCACCGCAGATGACATTGAAAACCCTACAAATCTATGTGGGTAACATGTTCCCAACTTAATTAAGTTTTATGTACAAGAAAGAAAAACTAGACGAACCAACCTCCCATTGCTGCCGATTGAGTTCTTCGATTTCCTTTCGGAGCTCCTCCGCAGTCTTTTCCACCGCAGAGCTCGCCATGCCTGCAATAAACCCTCGATGGCCGCTAGGTTTCAAAGTTCAAACCCCAAGTATCTCTAACACACACAAGATTTCAGCAGAAAATTCTACTAATACACAACAGAGCACTCATAGCTCTACTCAAAAATACAAAATTAGGGTTTGAATAATATAAAAGGCTAGGCTGACCGGAAGATATTTATGGGGTCTTCAAAGTAAGGCCTGCAGAGAAACCGACAATGAAACTGATTTTGAAAATTCTGAAAACCCTCGAGGTCCTCAAATTTTCTAAAATTCATTAACAAATTACTATAAATTTAATATGATGAGAAATGAATATAGTGTGTACATACCCAAAACAAACAAGTCATTTGACCAATTGGTAACCCCCGGCCATTCAATGTTTGGTGTTGTTTTCGTATAGGGAGGGCCTTGGGGTTACCAACCTATACCTAACTTTGATGAACGAAATCATGGTTAACTTTGGTGTGAAGCAAGTAACTCGAGTTAAGGTTTTTGGAAAAAATGGCATCTCGAGTGTACTCGTATGGAATAAAAAAAATTGTGGATGGTAACATTGTGATTCGTTGCGAGAGGCAAGTTGGGTTGGTGAAACATGCTATTGTGCATCCATCAACTAAGTTTCTTAATAAAAAAAATGTTAAAAAAAAAAAGATTCATGCCCTACTCGAGTTACGCCTTTCTCCCTAAGTTTGAAATTAGCCTACCGGGATAAGAAATATATCAACTACGACTAAGATATCAACTAAGATATCAACTACCGGGATAAGAAAGATTGATGGATGAGGCCATGAGTAAAGGGTGGACTAGAAGTGGCGATAGCACGCGTTAGAATTCCCCCCACTTAGAATAGAAAGTCGAATATGCGAATTAAGAATCAGTATTTTAGACCTATCAAGTAATTAA
The DNA here is from genome assembly GCA_009831015.1 of Picea engelmannii. NCBI lineage: Eukaryota > Viridiplantae > Streptophyta > Pinopsida > Pinales > Pinaceae > Picea > Picea engelmannii. The sequence continues at coordinate 187,790 of ML787420.1, forward strand.
GAATCAGTATTTTAGAACATGCCTGGTACATATCCTCTTACTTGATATGCCCTCCACACTTGTTGGCATATGAAGTAAGAGGATGCTGAGACACCGAGTACGCCTCTTTAGGATGCGCTAGACGCCAAGCAAAGCTAGGCGCTAGGGTTTGTGCCTAGCAAGGCCAAAGTGGTTCTCAGCGCAAGTCTAGGAGCCAATCAAGGCTTCTTACCTTTATTATTCCAGCAGTCATGGCATGGTACACTCGTCCCTATTATTCCGGCAGTCATGGCATGGTACGCTCGTCCTGTATTGTAAGTATTTATCGCGTATCATGGTACGCTTTAACGTCGTCATGGTATTTTTGCAGATTCTATACTTTTGACTATCCCTTTCAGGAATTGCATTAGTCGAGTACGAAGTCAGTTCCTATATCTGTTGGGACAAAGGCATACCACCGGTTCAATTAGCGAGGGAAAGAATTAGTAATGCCGAAGCACTCTTTGAATCTTTGTCTTCTCCTCTGAACTAGGTTACCGAGGGTTGTCCCTCGGCTTGTCCTTTCCTTACCTTAACTATACTTCGATCGTATTGGTCTTACCTGACATAAGGTAAAGGAGATATTCTGAAATAGCGTAATTACATATATAATATATGAAATGAAGACGCCTGGGTTCGAACCAGGAATTCCAGCCCGGGCAGGTATCTTTCCTATTAGATTACGTCTTTCGGTGAGCCCAAAAGGGGCTCTATAGGCGACTTTAGTCGGTAAACTAAAGAGAAGGAGAAACAACCGCTCCCTCTAATCAATCATTAATCAAATGGATTGATTTCGCCTTAGTACAAGGCCAGCGGTAATATAATAAATAGGAAAAGAAAAAAAGCAACCAGCTTTCGTATCTCCCATAGTAGCTACTAAAGGTACAGATCCATGCATCTGTGTGTCTCTTGACAAAACCAACAGCGTAAGGGACATGAACATCGTTTACTAGAACAGTCTCTGTATCAGCAACTATGAAAGGCTGCCTATCCTTACCCTTAGGTTTGAGTGTTGTTACATGATCGGGTAAAGATATTAATACCCATAATATATACACAGAGTTCAGTGAAGATGCATTATTAGTCCTACCTGAATTTGAAGACAGGAGTAATAGTTTGATGGTTTGCTTTCTAGAGAGTTTAGCATGGGCTGCGGGTGATGCTAAGGTTAAAACGGTTTACTTCCATAACTTCTCCTGCTTCGATGGTATCATATTAATGAAAAATTATGCTAAACACTCGTTGTTGTTATGAAATGAGGAAGTATTGTTAAAAAAAACACTTTATGATTCAACCCCTTGTATTATAAATGTCTGGATTAGTTGGACTACAAATGAAGGATATGAAGACATCCAGTAATTTGTATGTTTATAGAGTTTTAGGGACAACAATTCGAACATGATTTGGATTGTTATGGTAGAAGCACTATGTATCTGCAAAAAATTGTTAACAATGTATCTTTGTGTGTATACACTAAAAGGCAAGAAGACAAAACTAGCAAAGGATTATAACAACAAAGAAATCTCGACAAGCAAAGAGTTCATGTCTTTGTATTAAAACAAAGTATTTATACATGCCATGTACAAAATCCGATTGCATGGATCAATTACAATAAATGCAGAGATGAAGGAATGGTTGCATTGCTAGAAACTAAGGGTTGTCACATTATCAATTAGTGAGCTACTACTCAAGTTCATTGCAATGATTGCCAATACTATCTAATAGGCTCTATTCACTACTTCTAAAGGCTTGAGTTTGGAAAACCCAAACCAACCTTCGTTTTGCATTCCAAACAAACCTACTTTCAACTGCTTCAATATGTTAATGTTTCAAAAGACAGAAGTTTGGTAAGTTCAAGTTTGAAAACCCTGAGTTCAAGAAATCAACTCAAGTCATATGTGTAAGTTCCTGAAAAGGCATTTTCTAAAGAATGGATGCTTGAGTTTGGAAACACATGCTCCCAAATAGTTACCAAAATATTTTAAGTCTCGAGCCTTCAACCAACATGAGTGGATCATATCTCCCCCCTTAGTTAGTGATGGTCTCCATCGCTCTAAAGCTGCAAATGGGGAAACTTAATACACAATTCTAACAAAGTGAACCATTTGCCTTGAGTTAGGGTTTGTCCTACTTTAGCCACCTTCAACAGTTGAATCGTTAGAGTCTTAGTACGTTTACATTATGGATCAACGATCTAATATTTTAAGGGTGGCACTTACATCTCAAGTTGAATGTCCCTAAGCTCTTTTTAGTTACACGTTGGTTTGTTCCAACAATAGGGGATGATAAGGTTGTAATAACTCAACATTGAAAACTAGATGTAGACCTAAGTATGGTGGAATGTAGAGCTTCAAGGCATTCTCTCAATCTTGTTCCATAATTGTGTTAAGCGCCCTATCGCAAAGTCGTTAGCTTCCTGTGGCGGTCAATGGAATTCTCTTTATAACTATGCAAGCACACTTGATCTCTAACTTGGAAAGTGTGTGGCACCTGATTACTATCATGCCTTGTTGTTGCTCTAAGATTAGTCTTCTACGATGTATCCTAAGTTTATTATTAAATCATTTGAACTTGACAATGAATTTGATTGTCTTAGTAACTTCATATTATGCATAGACAACACGACTTTTGGCATAAGTTGAACAACCATGTCAATGGGCACTGAGGGTTAAGATCCATAACTAATTTCAAATGGATCGTTGTGTGTAGAGCTTTGTTATGCTTTGTTAGTAGTTATGTTGGATGTATGGGAGGCTCTTATCCCATGTTCGTTGGTGTTTAAGACTATGCATGTAAAGTATTTGCACCACCATTTGATTGACTACATTGATTCAATGATTTTTTCAGGATGGAATGTTGTATATGGTTAATTGAGAATTCGACTATTACCACAAAGTCTTCTAGAAAATGCTAATAAGTTAGGAGTCCTTGTTTGTGATAATGGTGTTGTGTACATATACACAACATATTTTGTACACGGGTTATTTTGTTTGCAAGCACATAAAATATAATGTTTGAGTTATTAATGACTTACCATTGGTTAGTTGAAAGTTGTTTCTTATTCGTATTAATGACTCATCACTAAGGCAATTGAGAGTTGATAGTTAGACTCATTAATTACTCGCCACTATGTAAGTGCAAGGTTGTAAAATAATATACATATTAAAACAATAATAAATTATCATATTAATGTCCACTAAGACCAACTTGGTATGTTGGACATGCGTTAAGCCCCTTTAATGATAATTGGAAACTGACACTACAAGAAGAACACCTTGTAACAAAGGTTTTTATAGAAACTCCCCGGAAAATTTATTCCTTTTTTGTTTATAGCATAGGTTGTTAGCGGAGACGGTGGCCAAAGGTTTTTACATCAATGCCCATAAATCGGACAAACGCACCAGTGCGCTCACAAACATAAATGCCTTAGTGCTTAACTAATAAAGCACGATGCATCTTACTGTCAGACGCGTCGTGATAAGGTTATATATATATATATATATATATATATATATATATATACCAAATTGAATTTCATTATTACATTTCCTTGTGTGCTTCCAACCACTCACACAAGCAATGATGCTCATACTCCTTCTACAACCACCCCATTTATAGTGCTCTATAGTGTTGCTTCCTCAATTCAATAGCTTCGCCGATAGATTCTATACATTTCCGATTTTTGGAAAACAGTGCACATTTTCATTTTTTCTCTACGGGGCAACCATGCCACCTTGGGTAAGAAGAGACCAGGTAAATTGTTTGTTACCTCCTTATTTTCAATTTCAACAAATTAAAATTTAAAATTGGGTTTAAATTTGGTCGTTTTTTACATTATTTTATTTTATTTTTCATGATGTGCTTCATGGGTTCGACTCGCCCTAGATTCGTCGGTGTGTTCGATGAATTTACAAGAAGCACCGCTAGCAGTGCGTCTAAAACTACACAACACACCGCTAAAACTAAGCATCGCGCATATGAATGGCAAGTGTCCATTACTGGTGCGTTCTAGAGAATGAATCGCACGGGTGCATTATAGGGAATAACTCGCACCAGTGCATTGGATCGCACCGCACATACAAAACTAGCATAGCGGTGCGATTCATGACTAAAATAACACTAGTGCGCCACAAATAACATGGAGCACCGTGAAAATTGTGATGCTTGTTTTATGATAAAGTGTGTCGGTCACGGTGTGTATTATCTATTAAAGGTGCATCGGTTACCTTACCACATTTTTTTTTGCAAACATAAATTAATTTCAGTTTTTGATAAATACAAAATGGTTATATTTGTTTGTGTTTTATAATTTCAATTTGTTTTATCTATTTATATGTGCCTAAAAATAATCGTATGTGAATCAAAGACAACAATGACGAGCACGGGAGCAGCAACAGCAAAAGGAGGTCGACACGTACAACTTTGTATATGAGTGGGAGGCCAGAGAGAGGGAGAGCGAGAGGATCTCTCTGCCTATTGCACCTCATACTAGTGCCATTTTGAGGAATGTTGGCCTCCTCGAGTTTTATGAGGAGGCTACATACCTCAAGGGAAACGCTTCTTTTTCACTGCAATTGATTCGTCATTGGGATCATGCTAGACATGCATTCATGGTCGGTTTTGATCTATGGTATCGACCCATGGAAGAGGATATTTATTTTATCACTAAGATGTTTAGGAGGGGGAGATTTGGCCGTAGTTCCCTTATTTACCGCCTGACATTGCAAGAGATGATCAATTGGCATACGTGTAGAGATATATGATCCAGGTAGATATTAGTGGCCATCCACCTATTCCACTGAATCAACGTTTTCAACCCTATGGTTTTGATAAACCATGGTATACACCCATGGTATTTGAAAAATGGAGAGAAATAATAATAATAATAATAATAATAATAAAGTAAAAAGATGTTGGCACGGTTATTAATTAGTTTTTACCATTGGTGCTTTACGATCCCATGGTTTTGTAACCCATGGTATTTGTAAAGGGGATAAATAAAATAAAACATATAATAATATTAAAATAAGTGAAATGATATGACTCTCGAAGGAAAAGGCATCTGTAAGTACTATATATACGAGCCCCTCTCATCTGTAAAAGGATATATTATTATTCCTTCACGATGTAGCCAACAAGGTCACTCTTTCGACCTTTTGTAATATCTTCTTACAAATGAGTGTAGTCGAGATCTCTTTATCTTTAAAGATAAGCTACCACCATTCTAGCGAGTTCATATTCTATAGTACTTTACTATTTTATTCATCAACAAAAGTCGGGTTTCATTGTAGTTATGTGTTCTCTTCTATAGTTTTGTTTGTACCTCATTTCATTCTCAATATAATCTGGATCAGTGGTATCAGAGCAATCTGTTCCTTGTTATTTCTTGGTGCATGTCCCTGACGAGGTCAGGGTATAGAGAGTTGGGTCTCGAGCTAGTTTCGCTTGTGGACGATCACTCTCGCTAGCCCAAGCGACCTCCCATGGTGGAAGGAAAGAGAGATGATGGAGCAAGAGATTGTTTCAAGATGTTACTCGAGGAAGCCCTTGCACAACAGAGGAATGAGATGATGGAAAACTTCGCTCAGATCCTTCGACGACTACCGATGGAGGCTGAGGCATCTTCGACAAGCAGTTATTTTGGAGGTGTGACGCCCTTCAAGGTACAAGTTGATTTTGATATCCCCTTGTTTGAAGGCTAGATAGATGCAAATTCTCTAAAGAAATGGTTGAATATGCTAGAAGGTTATTACTTTATCCAACAATTTTCCAACGATGAAAATATCACCTTTGCACTCTTTAAATCTCTTCCCCATGTCAAAGCTTGGTGGGAACGTTACTTGGAGAAGCACACCATAGATGAATCCATGCCATTCAGGAAAGAACCCACCTAGGTGGCCTTTTTGGATACCCTCAAGGAGGAGTTCTACCATGTTGGAAGTTATGATGACCAGTGTATGAGATGGATGACTTTTTGTCAGAGTATACCAACATCTTCCATACCCTATACTCAAAGATGTGTATTCAAGTTTCTAAGAGACACTTAGTTTTGAAGTATTGCAGTGGCATACACAGGTACTTCCAAACAAAGATGGATATCTTGGACATCTCTTCATTGGGAGTTGCTTATCATTATGTTGTCAAAAATAAGTAGAAATTCAAGCAAAGGAATAAGCGGTAGTTCAGGTCTGCAAATACACCACAACAAAAGCATGGTAAAGGTGGTCCTAACTTGCAGAACAAAGGACATAGCAAGGAGATTCAATCTCATGAAAACCAATACAAGTCACGGGTAAAGAAGGGTGATGAGAAGTCAAATAAGGACAACAAGAAGTGGCATGAGTTCCACAAGAGCCCTTATCACAACACCGATGAATGTCACTCGAAACAATCATTATTGGTCGAGCTTAAAGAAAAAGAATCAGACCCCGGCTTGGACTTCGATTCGAAGCACAATAAAGGGAAATGAATCATTGATGTAGAACCCACTGCTACCATCACGACCAAAAAAATCCAACTAGAAGAACCTGAGGAGGAGGAGCTCCTCTTCCACTCACAGGTGTGGGTAAAGGGGAGTACCCCACTACATTTCATTATTGACAACGAGAGTTATAAGAACTTGATCTCAACCGATGTCGTCAAAAGAATGAAGTTGTCGATGATACCACACCCCTAACCGTACACCATCAAATGGTTGAATCGGGATGAGACATCCGCGTCATCCAACAATGTCATTTGTCCTATGACATCAAGCCCTTCAAAGATCATGTATTGTGTGATTTTGCCCCGCTTGAAGTCTGTGATGTTCTTTTAGGACAACCATATATGTGGAAACATCATGTTGTTTATGAGTCTCGACCCCGCAGTCTCATTATTACACTGGGGTGTCAACTCTACAGGCTACCAGAGGTAGTTCCAACTATTATCATTTCATTGATCTCAGCAATATAGTGCCCCAAAGTAATCTCTTAGGCCCCAAGTTCGTCCTCTTCATGCTCCAGTCAGAAAATTAACAGAAGGTCACTACAACAACCATAGCCTCGACTTGAGACCTTTCTACACATCAGAAGTAGGTCGACAAGATCGTATAGGAGCACACATATATATTTGCTTCACCTACAGTGGTGCCTCTACATTTCCAAGTCAAGCATTCTATTGAGTCGGTGCCTGGTGCTCCCTTACCCAATGGTCTAATCTATAGACACTCCCTTCCGAAGAATAAGGAGATAAAACACCAAATTCATGAGCTCATCCAAAAGGGACACATTTGTCTGAGCTCTTCACCTCATAGGAGCCCAATTATGTTGGTACGAAAGAAGGTTCCATATGTTCAACATAGCCATAACAGAGCCCTTCACGACTCCATTGTCCACAACCCCTTTCAGGTGTGCTTGGGGTTCGAACCATTAGCCCCCATTGATGTAGCTCTTCTTATTGCATCTTCATTGACAGATCCTCCCACACTCAGACTAAGGTAGATCTTGCAACCAAAATTGTTGAATGGATCCAGTACCTCCAACAACATGTTCATGGCATCCTTCAAAAGGAAAATTCAAAGTACAAACAACGACACGACCAACATCAGGTTCCACGCAAGTTTCAGGCTGGTGATAAGGTGTGATTGCACTTTCAAAAAGAGCGCCTTACAGGCCTCCATAGGAAGTTAAGACCAGTCCAATATGGGACTTACACCAACACAAAGGTTGTGAGTGAAAATGCATATGAATCAAGTATTCCCCCTTTCCTTGGCTTGCACCCATTATTTAATATGGAGTTTCTTCGACCATATTACCCACCTCCATTGGACACCTCAGAGGTGGTTAACCATTTGGCCCCTACCAAACTCAATCTCGATTTCATTGAGAAAGCTACAATAGATTGAATCATGGAGACCCAAATGAAAGCCACTTGCTAGTAGGACATACAACTCTATAAGGTTGTCAAAGTAGGACAACTACTTTAGCAAGGCAAGTGGCTCACCAAGGTTCATATTCAACAAAAATTTCCCCATCTTCGAGTTCTTCGATTTCCTTTCGAAGTTCCTCCGCAGTCTTTTCTACCGCAGAGCTCGTCATGCCTGCAATAAACCCTCGATGGCCGCTAGGTTTCAAAGTTCAAACCCCAAGTATCTCTAACTAACACAAGAATCTCTAACGAACACAAGATTTCAGCAGAAAATTCTACTAATACACATAGCACTCATAGCTCTTCTCAAAAATACAAAATTAGGGTTTGAATAAAATAAAAGGCTGGGTTGGCCGGAAGATATTTATGGGGTCTTCAAAGTAAGGCTGACAGAGAAACCGACAATGAAAGTGATTTTGAAATTTCTCAAAACCCTCGAGGTCCTCAAATTTTCTAAAATTCATTAACAAATTACTATAAATTTAATATGATGAGAATGAATATAGTGTGTACATACCYAAAACAAACAAGCCATTTCACCAATTGGTAACCCATGGCCATTCAATGTTCTCGTGTTGTTTTCGTATAGGGAGGGGCTTTGGGGTTACCAACCTATGCCTAACCTTGATGAACGAAATCATGGTTAACTTTGGTGTGAAGCAAGTAACTCGAGTTATGGTTTTTGGAAAAAATGGCATCTCCAATGTAATGCATATGGAATTAAAAWTTTTGTGGATGGTAACATTGTGATTCGTTGTGAGATGCAAGTTGGGTTGGTGAAAGTTGGTGATTCTTTGTGAGATGCAAGTTGGGTTGGTGAAAGTGAGGTATTATTATAACTCTCATCTAAGGTTTAATTTTTCACAAGAAGTGATTGATGAACTACATTGTTGGCCCTTGACCAGGTTTTGAGGAAACACTGGTCATGTTTGACCATTTTTGGGACTTCGAYGGGCAGGTCGAAGACGAAGCACCCAGGCGAAGCAGAGATCGCGAGATCTCGCCCTTTTTGCGGGCTTTTTGGGCTTTTTGGGSTTTTTGGGTCTGCCCCTTATGCCAACAAATGGTTCTGTTGCCAGGACCGAAACTGTGATTGTTGGGAACTGAAGAAAAGAGAAAGCTTTGTGCATAGATCTGTTGCTAAAGTGAGCAATATTCTACTTGATTTGTGGAACTTTGTGCTAAGAAAGGAACCAGATCTGAAGAAAAGAGGTAAGACCTTAAAGCTTTGTGCTCTGATAAAGGTAAGATAAGTGGAAATTTTTGCTTCGAAGGTATGAATCTAGGTATGTTTGATAGGTTTGATCCTAGTCTGAAACTAGGGCATAGCTAGAAGAAATAGTCAATCTGAATAGATTTGATAGAGACAGTGAAAGATATTTTATTCCTATGCATAGAAATAATTTTTGGACTAACAAGTGGATGCAGGATCCTAGAAAGATTTTTTGCAGAATGAAGGTCCATAACTGTGATCCCAGTGCGCAGTACAGGAAAGGGTGGGGATCGTTTAAAAGGAAGAGAGGATTGACACTGTGTTATAATTGCAGAAGACCGGGACACCTTGCTAACGAATGCCCTGGTGTAGGTCCTATTTGTCTTTGTTGTAAAGTTGTTGGTCATGAGGTTTTGGATTGCCCTAGAATGATTGCTAAAGTTGAAAAGATGAACATGAGACAAGAAAACCCTAAAAAGGCTCAAGAAACTAAGGATATGTTAGAAAACCATACAGAATCATAATCTATGTTATTACATCTGAAAGAAACACTGAATGATCACTGAGACATCAGTCTATCAGATATCTTAAAAGAGAAACAGTGCATAGAAACAAGAATAGGAGACTTCGACATAGACTGTGTATTAGATGAGGAAACACATTTGAATCTTTTGCCAGAAATTACTTGGGCAATTTTGGGAAAGCCTGATATGATTCCTTCATTGGGAAGGATAGGATTGTTTAAAGGAAAGATGATAACCCTATGCAAAAGAGTTACTAATGTACCTATGATTGCTCATGGAACATCGAACGAAGAATAATTTGAAGTCATTAAGTTTGTTGAGAACAACACCCCTTTTGCACTTTTGTTAGAAAAGACCTGGATTGAGAAAGATCAGATCCGAAGGAAAGCATAAGAGTGTTAAGCCCTAAATAGTGGCTCATTACCCCTTAATTGGGTCTTATTACATTAGTAATGTTATTTTATTTATGTTGGCTTGAGTCCATTAGTTGTAATTGTACCTCCTAGTCTCTTATATATACCAAGGAGACATTTTCATTTGGAATCATCTTGTACTTGAACATTTATGTGGTGTATAAGGAGGTTGCCCCCTCGAAGAGGTTTATTATATGAAATTATCTCTTTTTCAAGGCGTTGAGTACTTATTCTGAGGTTTTTCTATGCTATATTGATATTTGGTTCTTAACATATGGTATCATAGCCCAAGGTCTTGGGGTTTCACTGCTACATCTGAGACACCTTGGAATTTTCATTATAATTGTTTTTCTACAATGTTTCAGAAGGAACGACTTGGAGGATATTTAGTAGACAGATCAAGGTACATTGGGTTAAAATTTCAACTCCCGAGGCCTTATACTTTCGGAGATACAACCTATGTAAGATAGGGTTCTGGAATCATCCTGAATTGAGCCATTGCGGAATTTTCGCTATAAAAATTTTTCTGTAACATTTCAGACTCTAAAATATGAATTCTATTCACAGAAATTAGTACGGCATCTGTGGTAAAAAATTCAGATTATGGGTCATCTTACATTTGTAGATGCACCCTGTGGAAGATAGGGTATCTGACTGGTCCTATTGACTAGTCTCAAGTAGGTGTTATGAGTAAAACAATCATAACTTATTCCTAGAGTATCCAAATTGAGTGAGACTAATTGCATTGGATAGTGGACAGTCCGTAGTATTTCTGGTACGAGTTTCAGAATTTTATATAAATTATTTTGTGCGGGGCACACTATACAAGTGAGATCTCCTGGAAAGGCCAAATATCAACAAGTTGTGGGGAAGTTACTGTAAATTCCACTTGGCACATCCAATTTTGATCAGACTTGTGGAATTGCAGAGAAGGAATATCAGAGAACTAGAAAAAATATTTTTTCATACCTAGAAGGGTCGAAACTTTGGAGATGCAACAGAAGAAAGATTGTCTAACAAAACCACCTCAAAATCAAGGTTCAAAAGTGATACTTGGCCAACATGCCACCCAAAAAGGGAAATTCTACACCAAATAAGCCTCCAAACAGTCCTACTTGGACTCTTGATGAAGGTGAAGAAATGCGTAGAGACTTAAATGAATTACAAAAGAAGACAGTGA